>WPIO01000029.1:1060000-1430000 GCA_009760855.2 Cristatella mucedo
ATTTGATCTTCTATCGCCGTCGTTATCAAGCTGTGCCTTGTCTATACCAATGAGAAGTAATCGCCAAACAGCAGTTTGCCATAGTGACGATCAAGATTTCTTAGTGTTTGAAAGTCTTTACATTCTTAATAAACATGTAAATGCCATGCTTGGAGCATCGTCTTGCCTTCAGACTGCAACTGTGATGGTTGGGAATAACTACTGGAGCTTATGCTATTGCTAAGAGCACTTTGTATTACTTTTCGAAGCTTGGAGACCCACCACTCTTGTCTTTTTACCAGCCGGCTGAAATGTTGCATGGGAATAATGGGGGTATCCAAAACATCATGTGGCCTCTGTGTATGTCGAGGGCAGCATCCGATAGCAATTAGGACCGAAGACAGCTGATCGGTAGGGGAAAACGTACCGGGACCATCAGATTTTAACCACATTTTTTTATGTTGACTTTGCATGTCATCTCTAACCACCTTATGCTTGTTGGCATTCTGCATGTTACCACTAACCATTTGAGTGAGCTTTCTTTATAGCTTTTTGTAAAGTGCCTAGGAAGAGTTCTCTCAGGGTGCTATACAGATGTATTATTAGTATTGGTGAGCCGTGATGGCACTCTAGGTAAGGCACTCTCACTTGCTTTTCACGACCTCGTTCCCGAGGTCGTGGGTTCAAATCCTGCGTGGGTGATTATTTATCGCCTCTGCAAGTGGTGGTGATAGCCGTAAAGGCTCTTCTGTCACTATACAAGAGAGGCTGTTAAATCAGCTGGTATTTTTCAGTAGTATTATAAAAATTAAAGTGCACGAGTAGATAGAACATAAATAGATCTGAGACTCAGCCGGCATTTAGTTTAGGTGGTCCTGGTGTTAAACCAAGCATTTTACTTGCATCTTTTATGGAATGTTAAGCCCTTGTTAGTGGCCTAGCCAATATACAAGGAATATTTGAATCACCACTCATTTGCTTGTGCATAATTCGGCCAATTTATTTTGTAAAATTTAGTCCCCTGCCAAACGGCCGTCGGTATTTCCTAATTTGGAGATTAATACTGCTCAAGTGGAATGCACAGCCTTGAGTGGGTGATTCCTTGTGATATCATTTATGGTTAGATGTGTTTTTTCATTTTACTACTGTGTTTAACAGGTTTTCTATTTTTAGGTATGCTTTTATGTTTAATGGGGTTTAATTTTATTTTTCATTGAGCATTGTGTTCTGAGAGTCTCAGCTTTATTTACTGAAGTCTGATTATTGACTATTAGCATTTTCCTGCAGTGGGCGATCTTTTATTGCCAACTGCAAGTGGAGGTGATAGCCACTAAGGCTCTTTTGCTGCTATGCAAATGAGGCTGTCCTCAATCGACATTGTTTGAACTCACGAAACTTCCCACGGTAATGGCATTATTTAAAAAAACAACTTAAAAACTGTTCTTGCTGATGCATTGTCGATTTTAAGGCTCAAGCTTGACCTGAGGATAGTTAGTTGTGTTGGGTTTAGATGATCAAGACCAGTAGGTTTTGTTTTAAGTGAGTCAAGGTCACTCATGTGTTGAATGTTCCCTGTAAGTGCGTCTAATAAATTGGAGGGCACTAATTGTCTAGGATGTCTATGGAGCACAGTTTTGCTAAAGACTTTATTCGGCAATAAATATTCATTGCTGATGGCTGCTTTTCAGGAGAGACTGGGCATTGCTGAAATTCAAGAGACTGAATAATAACAAGGAGGGAACATTCCTTGTGAAGCAGCGAAGCACATCATTTTATGAGTATGTAATCTTCGTTCAGAAAATGGGAAGGCTGGTTCCTGTAACCGTACACTTCGATCCAGAAAAGGGTAGATACAGCTGGTAAGTTGCTGATGTTGCACTGGCTTTGTCTTCGGTATGTATGAGGAGAAAAGCAGTGATGTCTAATTTCTAAGGCACACGATTGCACGGCTTTGGGGCCTGTTAGCATCCCATGCTATTGTGGGAGTCAATTGCTGACTTATAATGAAACTGGTCAGTTGCAATTCTAGCTGTCTTCTAAAGTTCTCACGAATAGCTGTTCTTTTAGTTTCTTGATGCTCTTATTGGGCTGAACTGGAGCTCAGTACTCGTGAAGCACCATTGTCAAGACCAATTGACCTACCATACGACTTACGTTTGTGCCCACACCCTCAGGAGATTGGTCATCGATTGAGTAAAGGGCTAGTTAGTGAATATTCACCTACCAGCAGTTCCCAGATCCTGGCTTGCCTCTGTTACTGCTTCTCCTTTTCCGAGCAGGTTTTGCCTGAGTTTCTGCTGCTCGTTACCCGTCCTGGTGCCAGTTACAGCTAGCTTTTGCCGACTAGTGCTTCGTTGGAAATTGCCAGTGCCTGTTCATTGGCATTAGGATTCATGGTATTCATATGCATCTCCTGAAATCGGGATTATAGTGCCAGCTGACCCAGTTTTGTGGCAGCCTGACTGTGCTGGTGCTAAATGTTTGTGGAAAATCTGTCATGGTGCTTAATGCTCAGTCTCAATGAATCTTGTGAGCAACTGGTTTGAGCAGCTGTTGCTTGCACGGTACTGATTCTGAAATGGTCGGGTCGTCAGATCGCTCATGTGCAATATCTAAGAAGTGTCGTTTAGATTGTGGCAACCTGTTTGCTGTATTCCTGAAACAGAAGCTGCTGACCTTGTATTTACTGTCATCAGTTTTTAATGCAACTTAGTACTCTTGCTGCTAGACTGCATTCAGAATCTACAAGGCTTCCCCGTGTACAATGCAAGCTGTGTTCGTTGTAGCGCTGAAGATTTGAAGCAGCTGTTTCAGATGCCACAAGCTGACCCTGACTTCCTGAGTGTGAAAGAGCTGCTTCAGTACTACAGGAACGGCAACAACCAGATCCTTCGTATTGCTAATCAGATCGCACCGGTGTCGAATGGTAAGCATTCGATATTGCCGATCGGGATGACCGTGTGCTTTAGTCGTGTTCCTTGGTATAGCCGTGTTCTGTTTTGTATACAGTCAGCTCTGGTAGCATCTGGGGGTAGAGGGCAGGGTAAGTCCCTTGAGCAGATGTTAGCATAATCAGAACCTAAACAGATATGTGGAAATAAAATGGTTCTCTTTCACTAGAGTAGCAAGATATGTTTTGTTATGAGATATGCACCCCCCAATACAATTCACGAACTTTCCCCATTCGTATTTTGACTGTACACCTATGATGACATATCCTGTAACCAGCAGCTACCCATTATGCCCAGGTCGAGGCTGCTGCTCATTGTTTCTGGTTAGCTTACCATTTACCCCAGCCTGGTTTGGAACAGCTTGGATAGAGGGCTGTTTTCTGTGATGCTTGAAATGAATAGGTGGTTTGAAGCACCGAGGATATTGTATTTTGTCTTTGATTGCTACAGATGTTCTTGACAGTACCTCTTAGGTGCATATTGCAAGTACACAGACCTAGCAGCTAGAAGGGATTTTCGGTGAAAGATAATGCTTCATATCGGCTAGCCACACACTTTGCACCGAAGGTAGTTTTTCTCAGCAACATGGATACTTATGTCCATGCTAATTGAACGTGGGAGAGAATACTGTGATTGTTCTGGTGACCTCATACCACCTCAGTGCAAGCTCATGGATATCCATTGGCCGAGTAGAAAACTTTGCTCTTCTAATTGGTGGAGCTGTAGTGCAATTTTCATCATGTCTTTGGAATTTAGGTGTTTTCTTTGATAGCAGCATGACCTTTAAAAGTTTATTAATCCATAAAACTACTTCATAGCTAGCCATCAAGTTATTCCTTGTCCACGATTAGTGACTGCATATCACGGTGGCTGGCAGAACAGCATCCCTGTTCAATGGTTCTGTCTAGACTGGACTACTGTTTTTGTTTTGGCAAGGCTACCAAAAAAAGCCATGAAGCGTCTTCAGCTGGTGATGAATAGTTGCGAGGGTTGGTCAATAAAAAATCCAAGAGCTTCGGCCACGGGTCTCCTTTGCTGAGGGAGCTCCATTAGTTCCCGTTTGATCAACAGATACATAGCAAAATTCTTGCAATGACCTACTATGCTCGCCATGGTCTGACTCCTTAATACCTAACTGAACTGCTGAACCAGTTCGAGTCTCCTCGTGCCCTCGGATCCTCAATGAACAATAAAGCAGTTGTTCTATTCTTTTGCTTAAAGACCGCTACGAACAAAAGCTTTTGCTCAGCTGGTCCTAAACTGTAGAGCTTACTTCTACAACTCTTACATTACATCTTTTCTCCTGTGGCTGACTACCACATCCTTGCTCGTTGTTCTGCGCTCTTACTTCCATGCTACTCACTTCTGTGACTACCTACTAGCTCAGCTTTTCTTTTCACCTTCTCTTCGTTACGTGATATAGCATCTGTTGACTACCGGTTTCGGACAAAAACCACTTGGACTTTGAATGAGCAGTAAATAAGTGTCCAACATAGCACCCAATTAGTCTTTGTGGCTTTGGCGAGTTACCGATGAAGATCCAAACATGCATGTACATGCATGCGTACATGCATGTACATGCATGCATACATGCATGTACATGCATGCATACATACATGTACATACATGCACATGCACATGCACACACACGTGCACACACACACACACACACGCACACACGCACACGTGCGCACACACATGCACACGCGCACACACACACACACACACACACGCATGCACACGCACACACACATGCACATGCACACACACGCACACATGCATACACACGCGCACACACACACACACACACACACACGCACACACACACACACACACACACACACACACACACACACACACAGATAAACACACATGCAGGTCAACACACTGTAGATACATGGATACATAAATACATAGAAACCTGTAGCTTTTTAGAAAGTTTGATCACGATTTGTCCAACTACAGTTTGGTGTAGAAGAGTGGGAAGTGTAGCCGGTGCTGTCTGATGTATACTGCTTATGCCAAGTGGAATCGTCCCCGAACTGACCATCTCCACCTTGGACGTTGTGCATGTTAGAAACAAGAGATAACTTTGTTCTATCTGCACTTAAGCAGCAGGCTCCTCACAGCCGTAAACATTAAATAATAAATAATAATAATAATGCACTTGATAAAGCGCCCTCAGAGAACTCAATCTCTTTCTAGGCGCTTTACATTTGCTGCAAAAGGAAATGCAATAAATGCTTCATAATACCAACTGCTTATTAATTATAATAGTGAAGGTTTTTGACTATGAGGAACTGAATAGCCCACTACTGTTCACAAAACATATGTTGTGACATGTGAAGACACACAATCGCTCAAATTTAAGGTTTCGAGTTCAGTGAGTAATTTATGTCACATTTCACATAGTATCACATGTCTTGTCTATTGCTATTCCTGTGTGCGCTGGGTCCCGTGAATGTATCCCACCAAATACAGTTGGTTGATCTACAGCATCTATTTGGTCCAGTGGTTTTACCTAGCCAAAGGTTGTTTGCTTAGCTATGCAATGCCGTAGAAGGTAATATTTTTCTTGCACCATAGTTTCTTTCAGTTGGTTCATATTGCTTTGTTTTCTTAATGTATTGCTTTCAGATATCACCCCATTAATGATCTGCCATATCAGGTCATCATTTGATCGAGGTGAGAGCGAACCGTCATCTCTCTGTAGCCTTTCGAAACCAGTACTGATGTCCATAGAAGACTTAAAGCCCAAAGAGCTGATAGGTAATGCGGATGGCTGTATTATTTATGTTCCCCACATATGCACATACTGTATCCATTCTTTTGAATAATAAGCTAAGTTTGTCGTCCATAGGTTTCGTTTTTCCTGGTTTTGGGTTGCATGATTTGTGCCGGCAGATGCTGAGAGCTGTGAGTAAATAGAAGAAACCTGCCGTTCCATGATGGTCCAACTGGGGTGTCCATCAATATCTGCAATACTTACACATTAGGCTTCATCTCTTATCTCTCATCCTCTGACTCGGATCATTTAGCCATGCCTCTAATAAACTCTAGTGCTCTGGAGACCGTGTCTTTAGTTCCTATGCACCTAAAGCATAGAACTTGCTGCCGACTGACATCACGACTTACCCTGGTTTGATGACATTTAAAGCAAACTTAAAGCCCACGTTTCCCTCATACTAGTGGCCTATCTACGTGAATCGTCCTCCATGTGCTTATGCAGACTTCAATAGTACATCTTCAAGTGATTGTCACTTACCAGTTTATGTGCTTCTTTTCCAGTCTCTGTAAACAACCTAGAAAGAGATTTGGTTCTCCTGAGATGCTATGCAAATGCGTAGCATTTAAATCAATAATCAGTAGGGATGTCGAAGTTAAGGTCGCCATTTTGCAGCCACAAATTGAACCAACTATTTGGAGCCTGCTGTCGGGTTTTGTATGATTGGTTGGTGCACAAGTTATGTCTGAAGGCCTCTACCGTTATTGTGATTGACAATGTTTTTCTTTGGGTAGCTTATCAAAACTTTTGCAGCAGGACGTCATCTATCAGTGCTCACCAGCCCAAATGACATTCCTTTTGCGTCTGTCCCAGCATCTCGGACAAAAGTTTATAGCAGTTGTTTTGCTTCAGGAACTGAATTTGATCATTGGAAGCCGGTAATAGAACCCCAATTCCATACCCAACATAGGTATGATGCATGTCCAAGTGTTACATACGAAAGGTAGGTAAGACAGCACTGTACTTATAATTAAAAATAGCTTTATTTGTTTGCTCCACGTGATGGGAATATGTATACCCACATAGAAAAGTGATCGGGTTAATTTCTTCTAAGTCATATTGCTCAAAATCACCCAAGGCATGTTGTGGCTATTTGTTTTTTTCATGAACATTGACACTTTCTGGCTTTTAGGATTACCAATCTGATACCAGCTCACTAATTTGTCTCTGGTTTTGCAGGTAGTGGACGATTCACGGAGGTTTATGATGCATTCCACAATCAGGAGCATGTTGTCATCAAGAAGCTTTTTCAGGAGAGAGAAAAGTCAATGCTGCAGGTAATAATCAGTTGGTTTTTTGTGCAACATCTGAAAATTCGAAGCTCTTGCTTTTTTATCTGATCGGCTATTGGAATGGTTTTTGTAATAGGTTTCCAAAAATGTGGTAATGTGTTCTGTCTGCTTGCATCCTGTCCCACTGTCTTTTGTCTGCAGCTGTTCCAGAGGGATACACAAAGAAGCATGTTTTGGAAACATCCATATGTGTTGAACATACTGGGAGTGTGCCTGTCACCTTTCTGGGTGGTGATGGAGAAAGCCGAGCTTGGGCCACTGGATGAGTTCCTTCGCCACTCGAGGAGTGGTGATCTGCAGATGTATCACTTCGTTCTGGCTGCCGAGCAGCTCGGCCAGGCACTCATGTACTTGGTATGGTCAAGCCTGGCAGTCTGTCACTAGTATTTTTTAAATGCTTTGCAGCTTTTGGTCGTGATGTTGGCCAACTGCCATAGTTTAGATGTTCACTCCAGAGTCTTGCTTGGAGCGGAGTGAGAGCTACACTAGCAGCATCGAGAGAGAAGCTCGGCTAGCGATTTTTCGTGTAACTATCAAGCGATTGTGGCTGGAATACAGAGCAGGGAAGCATTTTTCCAGCTGTAATGATAGTGACATTTGTTTGGTGCCTTAAGAACAGTTAATCTTTTTATGTGTTAAATACTCTTGCTCCTAAATGCTCTTACTGTAAAGAAGAATATCAATAGGTTAGTGACGCCGGACACAGTCTCAGTACTCCTGAGCGCACACAGGTCAATTCATACGGAGCGAGCACAGGTTGTGAGGAACGTGTGCGTTTTTAGCTTTGATTTTTTTTAGTCAAGTCAGGGTATGTCGTAGTGTTAGTTGAGAATGAGTTCCCGGTTTGGGACCATACAAGCTAAAGGCAGGGTCTCCAAAGGGTGTGAGCATGATTAGAGGCACAGCCAAACGACTTGTCAGAGAACCCTTTTACCATGCCTATTCTGATGCCTCATATGAAAGAGAAGTACTATGTTAGGTCGCAATTGTGACACTCACGACACACAAACTTAGCTGCAGAATTTGCACCAACTGTGAGCGCCTTATTGGATTGGCTGGAAAACCTGCAAATAGATCGTTGCTCAACTCAATACGGGATGTCAAAAATGCATGGATGAACTTAGTGTTGTATCTCTGTCAAAGTAGGCCTGAGTGTTTCCAATATTACTCAGCAGAAAGTTGGCAGACTTAACTGTGCAGCTGATGTGGTTGTCTAGTGCAAGGTCACTTTGGAGGCAGCTAAATTTCGTGCTGATGAAACTGGTTGTATCACTAGCTGTATGTATTTGCGGCTACCTCCGAATTGCTGCCGTGCAAGCTGGTATTTTGGAGTGTGCCAGATTGCCATTAAAATTCAGTAGATAGCCTCTATTTCTGTATTGGTGTATTCTGCATTGGTGGACTAAGTGGTTGCCTGTTTACTTGTTAGACGGTATAGCCGTGCTTCCATCAAGGCTTCATTCATCTCTAGAAATTGTCATTGGCCTTCAGAACTTCCAGTGTGAATAGGCATAGGTCGGTGTGTACCTGATTATAATAATAATAATATAATAATAATGATAATGTACTTGATAAAGCACCCTCAGAGAACTTAATCTCTTTCTAAGCGCTTTACATTTGCTGCAAAGGGAAATGCAATTGAATGGTAAGTAAAATCATGCTTGAAAAACAAACAAGATGAATAACATGGTTAGGGGTGACATGCACAGGGTCAGCATGCAAATGTGGTTAGTGGCAGCATGCACAGTGTCAGCACGCATAATAAGTCATCCGGCAAGCTCCAGTAGACTTGGTTCATTTTAGATTCGCATCGGTACAGTATCAAGTTGACGCTTCATGCCAGCACCGGATTTACTTAGTTGCATTCTAGAATTTCTCTGTCGAGACTTTGGGCTTTTGAACATTCGACTCGTGAACGAAAATGAAATTGTAGTGCATTATCAGGACGTAGCTCTGTGCTATTAAGCTTGTTGCTACGTGCATTGCTGACATTCACACTTGGACGGCAGCCAACTGTCTCAAATTGAATGCCGATGAAAACTAATTACTAGTTATGGGTAAACGACGTGTTACTCAGATATTGGAAAACCCGTCCTTCAAAATGGACTCGGCCAGCATATCTCCTGTAGCATGTGCACAAAATCTGGATGCCCTGTTCTAAAATGACCTTTTACTAGCTGACCACATCAGCTTGTCAGTCAAGTCTGCTTACTGTCATCTATATACCTGTAACATTGCGAAAATTTGGTCATGCTCTGACAGGGATGCTACATCAAGTTGGTCCATGCGTTTGTGACATCCTCTCTCGACTTCAGTAAACAGTCACTACAGTAAGGTCTTCTGGCCTTTGCAATTGTTACTACTGGTAAAATCGCTTACTGTAGTGCACAATGCAGCAGCTAAATTTGCCTGTCGTGAACGTTCTAGTTGCCTCCATTAGACCACTGGACTCCTTATCAAGCATGGGATCGACTTCAAGGTTTTGTCACTCACTTTTAGGTCTCTTAACATTATTGTCACGACAAACCCTGAACTGACTTTAATAAATAAGCTAAAACTCACCAGAGCTTGTTCCATGGGAGTTGTCTTTCGTATGCTTATGCATGCTATCAGTAACTATACTGACACGCTTTTCTAACAACATACTCAGGCGCAAACATCCTCGCAGCCAGCGTGGCTGCCACTGCAGTGGCTGTAAGTTCTTTCGGGTAATAGCTGAGTTTTCTATGACAATAGGCATACTAAAGTTACTCAAAGCATGCGGAAACATTTATTGACAACCCAAAAAACAAACGCATGTGCTGTTGAAGTGTATGCTTTTAGTATGACGTCTTCCCACTATGATAGTGTATGACCCCCCCCCTTGTCTGGCCCGGAATAGAGGCTGCTAGCTTCTGTGGTGTCTCGTATGCTATAGTATTTAAAAGAGCCCGAGTTTTACTAAAAAGGTTGGCTACTGGGGTCTGGTCAAAGACCCGGCCTCTGCTTCCTATCGATTATGCACCATTGTAGTTGCATAGGGTTCAAATCAGGCAGCTGGCTGAGCCACTGCTCCAGCACCAAACAAGGGTTCCTCGAAGGGTACTTCACTCAAGTCATTGTTGGTCAAACTGCCTGCGTGACATACTTTTTAACGAATCCTTATTCGGTACTGAAGCAGTGGCTCAGCCTGCCGTCTGATTCGAACCTTATGCAATTACTATGGAGCAATATTGACAGGTGGCAGAGGCCGGATGTTCGGCCTACACCAGTTGCCAAACTTTAGAGCAAAACCGAGGCTCTTTGAAATGTGCTACCACCTTAGAAAGGACAGCACCGAAGCTGGTAGCCTCTATTCGTCTCCAAATAAGGGAGATCGTGAAGAATCGAGGTAGGACGATGCCACACTAAATGCATGCACACCAACAGCATATGTATTTGTTATTCGGTTGTCAATATATATTTTCACATGCTTTGAATAACTTAATTATGCCTGGCATCATAGGAAACCCTCCTATTACCCCAACGAATTTACAGCCGCAGCAGTGGCGGCCATACTGTAAGGATTTGTTTGGCGCCTGAGTGTATTTAAATTGCCCAAAGAAAGATTTAGCTCTGTTAGATTACTATACAAATGCATTATTGTTATTATTATGGCTTGTGGCCCCATGGGGTGTTGATTTGTGCTGTGTGTAGTACAAATCCTTCTACTAGATGTGCAAGACTATTGGTTTCATATTCTAGGCTTGACATGCGTGACTATACCAACCAGCTAGGTCCTGCTTCCTGTATTTAATGCCAGCAGATCAGCAGGAGTACTTCTAGGAAGCCCCGGTAGCTACTCCTGGATCTAGTGGCAGGTGGATGAATAGCAGTGTAATTACTCCCACCGAGGCAACACTGGTGGGGTGTCCTGGGCCCAAGCAAGTAGACTTCTTAGTTTAACTTACAGATTCGTCAGCTCTTCCCAGCAATAGCCGGCTGTGATGAAACCAGGGGGCAGAACATGCTGCCATGCAGATGATAAAGTAACTTAAGGCAGTCTGATTTAACAGCCCAATTTATGTTGCTGCAAAATAGCCTCAGTGGCTATCATTTCACTTGCAGCAGTGGACAATAAAGGATTGTAGTACTTGTATGTTGCAGGGCTCGAACCGAGGACCTGGGTCGGCAAGTGTGAGGCACCTTACGTCTAAGCTAAGACCCTTGAGGGCCCTATTCTTGTGTTGGCTGAGTGTCATGTTGAGTCGGTGAGGTGGCCGTGTTGAGATAGTAATAATGATAATAATAAGATAATACTATAGGAAGAGACCGAGCTTGCTTGTTATGCTGAGATGAGGTGATGGGCTGGTGTCAGCAAGCGGAATCTCAGAAAACTTTGGGCTTTAGGCTGCTGCTGTGTGATGGTAGCTCGGCAGCAAGCCGTTCTTCAGAACTCAATTAAAAGTTCTGATGGGTTCTAGAAAATTTGATTCCTCTATGTTTTAGCTTCCGACAGATTTCATATGATCCAGGAGTGGAAGCAGCCAAGCCACCGCTTTCATATGTCTTTTTCACCTTTCATCCTATCGCATCGCTTGCTCAGCTGAATGGTTTGGGCATATTTGCATTCTGATAGTTTCATTGGCCCTGCGAATTGATATGAAGAGGTGTCATCTTTGATCCGGTGGACTGTTATATGGTTGGGTAGCACCCCTGACCATCTGCCGGACTCAGCCGCAGGAGTTAATCGTGGCCCATCTTGCCACCATTGTCGCCTAGGAGAAGCTGCTTATGGCGTAGAGAGACTTTGATTTTTATTCTTGATTTCGCGTAGGTGCTTGCTTTTGAGTTGGCAGCTGGTGTTTCATATGAACTGTGGTCTGATGAAAACAGCTTGATGACACCTTATTCTGGTTACTTTTGTATATAGGAATATTCTACCCTATTAATCTGTTAAGCAGCATTTACTAAGGTAGAAATTTATCGATGATAGTTCGGGTGGTAGTTCTATTGATGCATTTGTTCACCGGTATCGTTTTTTATGGAAATGATTCAAACTCCTGAACTTACTCTCATTAAAGTTCACGATTCCCTTGCATTATTAAGACTATTCTTTTGTGTTTGCTTTAAGCCTTCTGTATGGCTAACAAGTCGATCCAGCGGTGTCTTTGGGATTAAGGATCAAGCCAGGGCACTTAAGTGACCATGTTTTAGCCAGAAGCAGATGAAAGTAGAAAACGTTGATAATAGAGTACCTTCCTCTCTATCTAAGTGGTCCGTATAAGTGGTCTCAGAAACCAAAGACTTTTGGCTTGTATCAACTGGCTAGTCATATGTTCATCGATGCCGATAGTTCGTGAATGTCGTGCTTGCTCTTGTACTCACGGTAATTGTATTTGAAGGACGAGTGTGCCACTCCACATGGTGACATTCGATGTAAGAATGTAGTGGTCAAGTACTTCGACAAATGTGATGAAATCCTAGTGAAGCTGGCCCCAAGCCTGTCGTCGACGTGGTCGAATAAGCAACCACTCGGTCACGAATGCAACTTTCGGAGGTTAGGGGATCCTGGAGTTTGCATCTTTGATTGTTGCTGCTGCTGCCAGCTGTGATCGGCCCGGGATGCACCGGCAGGTTGAACACCCAGTGACCTGTGAGCAGCTGCCTATGTGTGGATATACTTTCAAGCAAGTTCTTTGGACATGCATTCGTGAGAACCGCGGTGTTGCTAACCACAAAACAGGCCTTTTTATAGTTTTTTACTGTTTCATTGTCATTTGTTTTCTAATGCATGCCACCTATCCTGGTCTAGTAAAATGTGCTAATTGCTTGAGGGGGACCTGTACAGCAGCAGCAGCTGAGTGACAGCAAGGACTAGTCTATGCATTATCAGTAGCTGGCATGCTCATGAAATGGCTGCACTATATTGGTCGAACTCTTAGCATTTACAACGTGCAATATTTGATGCACATGGAGCAAAGTAGCACGACATGTGCTGTAGATTCCTTGTATACACCCACTAATCAAGAGGCTTGTTTACATTCCCGATTGGGAATGATTTCTGGCAAGAGCTTACACTGTACAATATCCATTACACACAACAAGTTTGCCTATATCTTCGGCAGGCCTTTGTTATGCATACTTGTAAGCAGAGTCTATTGTAGTTCCTGTCACGTTTTGTCTCCACGTGTGTTCCATAGTTCATCTGGTTGCTTTGCCTCAGTGCCTCGTTGGTTTTGGTATATTTTTAAAATCAAACGCATGAACTTCTTGCTACGATAACTCGGACCTAGCCCCACTGTGGGTTGCTGTTACTGGCTTGAAGGACGAACCACTGGCTGGTTGTGCCTGATTGTCAAAGTCAGCTCTGCCTAGCCACTGTCGTCGAGAAAAAGCAAACAATCGCTGGGCAGATTTCTGTCCAGATCCTGTATTATAATGCTTGCTTTTAATCGCACACGTGGGACTCAGTCATTAGTTCGTATGTGTTTACTGCACCAGATTGTTATGTTGTGCCGCTGCAATGTCCTCGCTCGGTCAGCCTCTGACGACCATTTGGAATGCTCCGGCTCCTGCTGCTGCTTGTTGACAGTTACTCAATTGGCTTGAAAAACCGGATGCTATGCTTTTCCTTTCCGGGCATCCCAAACGGCCTATCGCAGAGGCCCTTGTTTAGTTTGCTTGTTGTTTATTGTTTACTTTTGCTTCAGCAGCTCCCGAACTTTAGTAGTGTGACTGTACTGCCTGAGCATTGGCCGTGTTTTCTTTTCGCCACGCTATTTTCAAGTTCTGCAGGACCTCTGTTAAACAGCAAGTGCTTGCAGGCTGCCCTGGATCGCCCCCGAGCGGTACACGTCCCTGGACAATGAGACAATAGCAGCTGACGTGTTCTCGTTTGCCATGTCACTGTGGGAGATCTTCAGCAAAGGCACACGGCCTCTGGCACCTCTGATGACCTTTGAGGAGGTATGCCCATTCTTATTATTATGAACTGTCGATAGAGTTAGGGAGATTGGCCGGCCGTGCTGTAGCTCCCAATATCCGTGCAGCTCTGCTGCGTCCCCACCTGCACGGTGTAGCTGCAAGCATGACATTGGCTGCAGCTGCTGCTGATCGTGAGAACGGAGGAGTGTCTCGTTTGCGCTGTGGACGGAATGAGAGTCGCTCTGGCGTGCGCCTGGCAGCGTTGATCACTTGGGTAATAATGCACTTGAATAATAATAATGCACTTGAATAAAGCGCCCTCAGAGAACTTAATCTCTCTCTAGGCGCTTTACATTTGCTGCAAAGGGAAATGCAATTGAATGGTGAGTAAAATCATGCTTGATAAACAAACAAAATGAATAACATGGTTTGGGGTGACATGCACAGGGTCAGCATGCAAATGTGGTTAGTGGCAGCATGCACAGTGTCAGCACGCATAAGTGTGCATCATAAGCGTACCATGGTGGATGTTATCAGGCTTTCGATTATCCTCGGGGTTTGCTTTGTCAGGCAAATACAGTACTCACTTCATCAAGCTTGCGCCGGCCAATAGTGCAATATGCTCAAGCCTTGCTCAAGTCGCCGAGCAGCAGGCGTGCCGTCAGATTTCCACGCTGCCACCGATTTTCGTTATCTCTTTCTTGACCTGAATTATGCCAGCTTCTCAGTCTGCAATTGGTATTTGTGTGCTGGCAGTCGACTTTGCACCTGTGTGCAACCTTGGTGCTGCACACAGGTGGTGCTTCCGCGTTGCACACCGTTGCTGATGCGTTCGATCTGGCAGACAGAGTTTGATCACATCACAAGCTTTCAATCTTTTTCTTCTCGATCGTGTTGTTCATGAAGCGTTCATGGCTTTCGATTTGAGCCGAGCCCAAAGGAACGTTGCTAGATGCTCGTGTGAAACATCTTATGCCGTCACTGTGCTTAGCACGCTTGCTTAACATGCATAGCAGGCCACCTCCGATGCGACCTGGCACCATCGGCTCGAGATTTCCATAAGCAGCTCCAAAATGTTTGAGCTGACGGTGCGCCAACTGGCCCAGTGGCTCAATTTGGGAGCCATCGCTTGATTCTACCACTGTCAAGAAAAAGAGCAAACAGGGCAGTGCCTGCCCGTCTCGGCCACTGTCCGGCGTGGATTTGTGCTCGCATAGGTGAAGCAGTTTCACGAGGGCCGCCGGCAGCTGCCTCAGCCCTCTGCACTGTCACAGCACATGAGGCTCGCGAGCACCAGCGAAGCGCAGGCAGCGATGGTGGAGCGGCTGCAAAAGCTGATGCAGCAGAATGTCGACATAGAACCGCTGAACAGGATGCAGCCTCCTGAGGTTGTCAAAGAGCTTCGGCAAATACGTCAAAAATGTAAGCAGAATCGTAAAGCTTTGTATTGTCTATGTACTGCTTCACAGTGGCTGCCTGCTTTGGCTCCGTGAGTGTGGGCAAGCTAGGCAAGCCTTATTGATGAGATTAATGTGAATGTCGTACGTCGGCTAGCCATACGTCGGCTAGCGCTATGGGTAGAGTACTCTTGATGTGTTGCTACTCCAATGATTTGGTTCGTGTCACCCTGAGTTAATGTGACTCATAATGCTGGCTGTGAGTAATTGGCTCTCGGGAATTGGCCCCTAGCGAAGGATAGTCATAGAACTTTAGCTAAACTTACTAGTGGGCCAGTATTGCTCGTCGTAATAGTGGAGACTTTGCTTTTAACAAGACAAACATGCTGCCCAATGATGTATTTTGCTTGATGCTACTGACCGTTGATCTATGTGTAACTGATGATAAGACTCTTGAGATTGTTAGTCATGCACATCTAATGTAGCCAATATGTGCCTCTGCAATTATGTTTAGTTTTGTGTCGGCTATGAGCAAAGAGCTAGTGCTGAGTGGCAAAAAGGGAAGCAAGAGCATGTGCAGCTATTGATAAGCTTTAACATTTTTTTTAAAGCTTTCGAAGTTTGGCTAGCAATACTCATCAGGTTTATGATTGCTTTCTCTTTTGCCGTGCATCTCGTCGTCTTCTTGCACTCAGTCAGCCTCAGTGTCGACCTATTTTGTCTGTCTTCGTCTGTCGTCTGCACTGGCTCATAATAAGGTTAGTTGATTCAGCAGCCTAATTTATATAGCACCAGAAGAGCCTTACTGGCTATCACAACCACTTGCAGCGGGCAATAAAGGATCACCTACTGCTTCGTTACTTGAACCCTCGACCCGGGTCGTGGAGAGCTGCAAGTGAATGCATCAGCCTTGCTGCAAGGTTTTCTCCGGATGCTTTGACAGCTTGCAGTTATTTTTTTGTTTTTTATCCTATGTGAAACCTTGGCTGAAGAGTGATCATGTCATGCAATAAGGTGGTCACACTTTGCCAACCAAGTCGTGGGCGTGAGTCCTGCAGCAGGCAATGCTTCATTACCAACTGCAAGCAGGTGATAGCCACCAAGGCACTTCTGCTGCTATATAAGTGAGGCTGACAGATCACCTAATGTTACATTTATTACTTTGATAATAATTACAATGATATATTTGATCGTCTAGCAAAAGTTCACTTTGGAACAGGACACCCAGATTTTGTGCATGTGTCATGTATCTCTGTCTTTAGCTCTATAGATCCACATGGACTAAGTGGGTCTTACGAAGGGAAAGAGAATTTTCTATAGCACACTCAAAGCTTCTTTATAAGCTTTCGGTGCATATAGGTAGCCAACAGACTTCATCTCACACAAAAAATAATTAGCATAGCCGAGTCGGATAGGCAGTCGAGGAAGCAAATAGCAAGTTTCTGCTTGCCAGAGAACAAATTAAAACCCCAAAGCATCTGTGAACATCGGCCAAATGGGAGTTATCCATGAGCATCCTCTTGGACCCCAGTTTCTTAGTCAGGAGGTAAAGTGGTTACTCTTCACGACCCAGGTCGTGGATTCGAGTCCTTCAGCAGGCAATTCTTTATTGCCCACTGCAAGCAGTGGTGATAGCCGTTAATGCTTTACTGCCACTATGCAAATGAAGCTGTTAAATCATCTAACGCTTTTACAGCAGTCTTATTTCAGGCTTATTTCAGAAAAGGCCAAAATTGAACCATTTTTAACAGACTGATTTGCCATTTTTAAAGACAATACCATTGTGCGTTTCTAGGTTTGTGGGTTTCTTGACACTAATAGAACAAACGTGCACCATGTTTCTGCACACTGCGTATGTGGCGCCTGGATGAGACTTAATGTATTATAATATATCTTCGTCTGTAACTACTCGAAGCCTCAATGACTAAGCGGATGTTACAAAGGAGAGTTTTCTATGGTGCATACTTCTGGATCGGCCACATCTAATTATAATATAATAATATTGCACTTGATAAAGCGCCCTCAGAGAACTTAATCTCTCTCTAGGCACTTTACATTTGCTGCAAAGGGAAATGCAATTAAATGGTAAGTAAAATCATGCTAGAAAAACAAACAAAATGAATAACATGGTTAAGGGTGACATGCACAGGGTCAGCATGCGAATGTAGTTAGTGGCAGCATGCACAGTGTCAGCACGCATAAGCACATGAAGGACGAATCACAGGGACCCACTAAATGCTGTCATAAATAGGTGTTTTTAAGTTTCTTTTAAATGTGGTCAGGTCATGGGATGTTCTGACGCAGGTCGGGAGGGAGTTCCAGGCCTTGGGAGCATACGAGCTGAATGCACTGTCTCCAAAGGATTTAAGGTTTGTACGAGGTATTTCCAGACTGTTGGATTCCGAAAAGCGGGTGGTACGATGCTTGGCCTGGTGGGGGAGTAGATCTGAGAAATAGGCTGGAGCCAAAGAATGAAGTGACCTAAAAATGAGCGACAAAACCTTGAAGTCAATCCGTTGCTTGACTGGTAGCCAGTGCAGGTCGGTGAGAAGTGGAGTAATGTGGCAACTGCGACGCTCACGACAGACAAGCCTAGCTGCTGAGTTTTGCACCAGCTGCAATCGCCTGATCGCTCATGCTGGTAGGCCAGTAAGCAGTGAGTTGCAGAAGTCGAGACGGGATGTCACGAATGCATGGACCAACTTGGACGTGGTATCCTTATCTAAACAAGCCCGAATTTTAGCAATGTTATGAAGCTGAAAATAGGCAGATTTGACTGTGGAGCTGATATGGTCGTCTAACGAGAGGTCGCTTTGGAATATGACACCTAGATTTCGAGCTGATTCAGCTGGAGATATGCTGGCAGAGCCAATTTTGAGAGTCAGCCTTTCCAATCTCTGAATCACACTGGGTTTTCCCATAACTAGTAAGTTAGTTTTATCATCGTTTAGTTTTAGAAAATTTGATGTGAAATAGCAAGAACCACTTTAATGACAAGTCACTGCTTTATTAACAAGGCTGTAGCAATCCTTAGATTGGCCTACTGCTTGGGATTAGCAAATTCACCGTGAGGTATATTATTAACAAATGTACTCCTACTGACGTTAATAATTTCCCAGGCAGCAGGATATGATCGGCTGTAGCAAGGCCGGTGCCAAGGTGATCCATTCATTAAAATGTTAGCTTCTCACAATAGAACAGCCATACTTCAAAACCTCACATAATCATACAAAGGTGCTACAGGGATCGATATTGGTAGAGATATGGCAAGTAGGAGGCTTGCTAAGGTTAGCTTCTGGCGAGTTGCAAAACGCTGGCTTCTTCTCAGCGGCCACCATTAAGCAAAAGGCTGTCAGTGGGCCCACGCTCACAGTCACTGGCCAGAGGACGGCTGGAATTCTGTTTTATGGACTGACGAAAGCAAGTTCATAATATTTGAGAATCGAAAGCACCACATAAAGGTGAACCAAGTGAAAGACAAGGTGTACAGGAGTGATAGCCTCCAATCTATAGTCAAATTCGGTGGTATATCGGTAATGTTCACTGCCAAAGGTGTTGGAGCTCTGCATCAGATCTAAGGTGTTATGTACCAACATGGCTACCGTTACATGGTCAAGCAAGTTGGATTGTAAACTGTAAATGCTCTGCTTGGTGGGTCGTTATATTTAGCAACAAGATAATGGCCCTGAGCACTCTGCCAGGCCAATAAACCATGTTTTTGACGAATTTTGAGTGGTACTGAGCAGTGGCCCAGCCAGTCGACGAATTCGAACCCCATAGAATGTTTGTGAGACGATCTCGAGAGGCAGCTGAGGCAGGGTGTGCGGCCTATATTCATAACAGACCTTTCCTGTAAAATGCAAGCTTTGTGGAATGCTGCTGCAGAAGACGCATCGCAGAAGCTTGTGGCCTCAATGCCTGGGTAGATAGGGAGGTCAGATAAAATCGTAGTGCAGTGACGCAATACTAAACACAAACTGTAAATAGAGTGCTTGCATTAGCTCGGGCGAAATCAGCCACTTTTTTGGGGCTGTGATCTATTTGTCTGCTGTTTGGGCTGCGAGCTGAAAGTTGCACATCTGTGCTGCCTGCTGTGCTGGCCTGCGCTATGGGAAGTACATGCACATGGAATGAAGACTGCTTGGCTCTCGACTGAGAGATCCGTTGACCACCAGTCCTGCTTGGTTTTCTGCTGCACTGTGAGCATTGTTCATTAATTGCTTGTAGTTGGCATTTTGGTGTAACTTTGTAAATGCAGTCAATCTGCCGGTGGTATTATCTTTTCTTCTTAGTTGACCGGCGACCGTACGATCACGCTGGACCAGTTGATGGACAGGCTGTAAACTTTGGTAACGAGCCGGAAGCTGCTTCACGCTACAGGAATGAGGATAATGCTGAAACTCCTAGGGAGGTGTGTGCTGGAAGTTGTGTATGTTAATGCAGTTCTTTAGCTGTTACACTTGCCATAGTGCATGTGCTATTTTTTATTTTATTTTATTATATTATTATATGCATGTTGCTGTTCTTGCGCTGTAGCTATCCGGCTCCCTGCTAACGGTGGGCCCTCGTGCTTCATGGAATTATGTGTGCATGAGCATGCAAATCCTTTTTATATGTATGCATATTGCTGTTCCTAGTTAATGGGCAGATTTTGCTTCTACGGATCGACTAGATTGTAAGTTTGATGTGACTGAACGCGTGGCCACAGCAATTGGCAGGAGTTGAACCTACTATCCCTTATGGAGTACCCTATATGTTTTCATCAGAGCTGGACGATACTCTTAGCTGGCCTATATAGGCCCAATGGAAGTAATTACACTGGTAAGGCTTGAGCTGGTGGCTACCCAGTGCTTTCAAGACTGCTGTCCCCAGAAGTCGGGGCAGTGGAAGGTATGTCTGTGGGCATTGCAGCAACAAGTTGCACAGCTTGCAGACTACCTCTAGTTACACTCCCAGGAAGCTACCACCCTTACGAAGGAAAGCGTCATAATAATAATGATAATACACTTGATGAAGTGCCCTCAGAGAACTCAATCTCTTTCTAGGTGCTTTACATTTGTTGCTTGTCAAGCGACGTAACTTACAAAGCATGGACATAGACAAATTTTTGAAACCTGTTTGTGGTGCAGGTCTTCTTGATATGCCTTCAGACTCGACCGGCAGCCTCGATACCCTCACTGATGCAATGAACATGACTCTCACGAGTGCTCTTGACAAGCATGCTCCCATTCATTCTATCCGTGTTCAAAGTCGTGGAGATTCCTTTCAACTTCGAAAACTTCTAAAGATGCCCCGGGTTAAGTGCAGGCTTGAACGTCGTTTCAAGAAATCGGGGCGTGATGAAGATCTAGTCAATTTCAAAGACTTCCTTCGAGTTTACACCCAAAAGCTTACAAAAGCCAGGGCTTCTTTTTTTCACTCGAAAGCTGAATTCCTGCCAGTCAGACCCTAAACATATTTATAAATAGTAAACCATTCACTGGCCAATCCTGAGAGGTCTGAATCCCCAGATATTAAGGGCTCAGCAGAAAGGTTTTCAGCCTTCTTTGCTAAAAAAATTGTGCACACTCGTGCCTCCATTAAGCCCCCCTCCGACTAAAGCAATCGCGGCTCTACAACCTGTGACCTTTCTTAAAAGGTTCTCCGAGGTTTTTGCATGAGATGTGGCTACCTTAATAAGGTCTAGCAAAAAGAGCTCGTCTCCTGAAGACCCTATACAATCATCTCTGTGGTCTTCACTAGCAGACCAACTTAGCCGTGCCATAACCAAGATTTTTAATGCTTCTTTGGGAAAGAGGGTCGTCCCCAAGTCCTTCAAATCGGCAATAATAATAATAATAATATTGCACTTGATAAAACGCCCTCAGAGAACTCAATCTCTTTCCAGGCACTTTACATTTGCTGCAAAGGGAAACACGATTGAATGGTGAGTAATGTTATGCTTGATAAACAACATGATTAACATGTTTAGGGGTGACATGCACAGGGTCAGGATGCAAATTTGGTTAGTGGCAGCATGCACAATGTCAGCACGCATTATCACATAAAGAACGAATTACAGGGACCCACTAAATGCTGTGATAAATAGGTGCATTTTTAATTTCTTTTTAAATGCGGTCAAGTCAGGGGATGTTCTGACGAAAGTCGGGAGGGAGTTCCAGGCTCTAGGAGAATGCGAACTAAATGCACGGTCTCCAGAGGATTTGAGGTTTGTATGAGGTATTGGTAGACTGTTGGATTCCGAAAAGCAGGTGGTACGATGCTGGGCCTGGTGGGGGAGTAGATCTGAGAAATAGGCTGGAGCCAAAGGATGAAGTGACCTAAAAGTGAGCGACAAAACCTTGAAGTCGATCTGCAGCTTGACTGGTAGCCAGTGCAGGTCGACGAGAAGTGGTGCGATGTGGCAACTGCGGCGCTCACGACAGACAAGCCTAGCTGCGGAGTTTTGCTCCAGCTGTAATCGCCTGATTGCATATGCCGGTAGGCCAGCAAGCAGGCAATCGTTAGGTCCATACTTAAAAAGCCTGGATTAGATACACAGGTCCGTGCAAACTATTGCCCAGTTTCCGTTCTTCCTTTCGTGGCAAAGATTCTTGAAAAAATTGTTGCTAAGCAGCTGGTTGAACATATTGAAAAAATAAAATGTCAGAAACATTTCAATCAGGGTTCAAGAGGCAGCACTCCACCGAAACTGCTCCCCTCCGTGTTAACAATGGCATTCTATGTGGAAACGATGCCGGGAATGTCACTGCCCTAGCTCTGCTAGATCTGTCAGCTGCCTTCGACACCATTGATCACGATGTTCTGCTTGAACGATTGAGAACAACGATCGGTGTGGCAGACGAGGCACTGGCGTGGTTTAAGTCGCGCTGGTATCTTGTTCAATCCGTGTCGTGTGGGGGTCATGTCTCACACACGAGACGGGTCACCTGTGGGGTCCCTTGCTGTTCTCCATTTACACCCAACCTCTGGGTAAAGTGATTCAGGCCCATCGAATAGGATATCACTTTTATGCTGACGATGCTCAGCTGTATTTGTCATTCAAACCGTCAGAATCTGCTGCAGCAACTATGAAACTGAATGCTTGCCTTGCCTTCATTCGATCCTGGATGTCGGAAAAATTATTGAAACTAAATGACGATAAAACCGAACTGCTGCTCATAGGACACCCTACGCGTGTGGCTGGATTAAAAGGCTTTGCTCTTCTAATAGGTGATGCTGTCGTGGGACCATTACCACGTGCTCGAAATTTAGGTGACGTTTTCGACTGCTGCCTCAATTTTAAAAGCTTCATCCAGAAGACTGCTTCTACAGCTAGCCATCACGTCCAATCCCTGTCCAAGATTAGGAGCTGTCTCCCACAGTTGCTTGCCAAAAATGTAACTAGCTCCCTAGTTCTGTCTCAGCTTGATTATTGTAATTCCTTTTTGGCTGGGCTGCCAAAGAAAGTTTCTAGGCCACTGCAGCAGACTATGAATATGGCTGCAAGGCTAGTCTTCAAGTCCCAGTGGTTTGAGCACGTATCTCCTTTGCTAAAAGAGCTAGGATGGATGCCGGTTGAGCAAGGGAAAATACAGAGAAAAGTTCTGACGCTGACCCACAAGGCCCGCCACGGCTTGGCTCCTTCGTACCTAGCTGAACTGCTGCATCAGTTTCAGCCTGTTTGCGCCCCCAGGTCCTGTGTGGACAATAAATTAGTTGTTCCATTCCTCCGCTTAAAGACCGTTGGCAACAGAAGCTTTAGCTCTGCAGGTCCTAGACTGTGGAACTCGCTTCCACAATTCTTACCCAACGACAACCACTCTCCTAATGCCGGCTATGGCTCACCCTTTTCAGCAGTCCTGAGCTGTTACTTCCATGCTACTCACTTCCTCAATTGCTCTCCTGACTCTGCTATGCTTCCCACTTTCTCTTTGTTGCGTGAGACGAAGTCTGTTGGGTATCGAATGCGTACCGAAAGCTGCTTAGGCCGTGAGTGCGTTATACAAAACTCTCCTGCGTAACACCCACATGGTCTTTGTGACTTTTTGGAATTACAGACGGAAATACATTACATTACATAGATGGATGTCCCCCACAGATGTCATAGTGCCAGACTGCAGAGCCATCAGATTAGAGCCATTGTGGCCCCTTAACCACTCGATAGCCTGAGACTGCTTAGACAGTCTGAGCCCTCGTAGGGCCTTCGCCCGGTACTCAAATGCTCCTGAACCACGTCCTCTCACAGGGATGCTCTTGCTAACTTCCAATCGGTGTTTTTACAAGGGCACCTAGGATTATCTAACGTTGGCATGTTTCCGTTAGGGACAGCAATCGGAGCTAGAAAAGGCATCGACAGCAAGGGGATCAAGTAGAAAATGGCTGGCTAATTACTTGGTTGGTGTGGTTATCGTTAAATTCAGGTGCTCGTTATGTATCGGTTAGTCTCGAGTTAGCTCAAGTATGAGCAGCAATACTAGGAGTTTTTATAGTGCTTTTAAAGTTGGCGCATTCTTTTGCACATTGTTGTACCCGGTGACTTGCATATGACAATTTTCAAATACTTGGTTTGTGGGACACTAGAGAATCTATTATCGTTGTTTATTCTGAGCTTGTTATTTTGGTGCATTTGGGCAAGCATCTCGCATGCATATCTAAATGGCAAGCGATGCGCTTCTCAAAAAAACAAAGTAGAAAATGTGACTGTTTCCCACTAAAATTGACATAACGCAGGTTCAAACACTATCGAGGAAGAAAAGTGCCTTTCCGGGTCGTGACATTTTTATGTTCGTGCAAAAGTGTCGGAATAGTATAGCTTTACAAATGCACAGTGGGTTTTGAGACTACATGTTGTTTGCCGCTACTGGAAGCAGTGCCATAGTTTTTCTTCTGGGAATGCTTTTTCAAGACAGTAATGTCTCTGAATGCATAATGTTGACTTATTTGACGTTTTTATGTAACTTTTAGTAAATGACCTGAATAGCATTTCCACTTGGTGTCCAAATGTTTTGACTTTTTATATCCAAGATCTGATTTGTCCTAATAAAAAGCAGACGCCATCTGGTTACCACCGACAGGAAAGATATTTCTATTTTGCTACACAAAGTCTTGTTTTCACTTTTTTTTATTCTTTGACGTCGGAAGTTGAGTGGGGTCTATTTCCAGATCACTCTCTGCCCTGATGACGTGTAGATATGTTTATGCCACTCCACTCAAAATTTGCGACTTTTCTGCACTTGACTGCCAAGCTGTTTTGGTGCTCTGGTCGCAGTGCGAATCAGCAGTCAGTTCAGCCAATTGCTGGCAAATGTCTGGTCGTGCAGTGCTTGGTCTGTCAATTCGTCAAATTTTGTCTGTGCTCAGCAACCTTGTTGGAAAATGGGAGGCCACGAAGCAGATTTGATGGACCCAGATTCCAGTGTGACTTTGATGGAAAGGGTACTCCCAGAGATCTGTTCTAGCTTGTCGTTGCACAGTTTATTCTCTCGTTTTTTGATATAGTCGTCAATCCTAATCTTGTCTTTATTTCCATTTAGGTGACATGAAGTTGTACATATACTTGGATCTCCTCCTGCTTTCCAGCATCTCAAGATCTCAACTCTTTTGTAACTTTAATTGGTTACAATGTGGGCACTTGCACTTAGATGATAGCTAGCTTTCTGAAATGGGATTAAATCGCTTGATATTTTCTTGATCAGGCTTACCTATCTGAATTACTTGCTCGTTGGATGCCTCCTTGTGCCTGCTGCCCTTCTGACTTGGGTTGCTTAGCCATGTTTCGAACCTACCAGAAATCCCTAGGAGACCAGGCCTCCAGTTGCTATACATTTAAAGCATGCTCCAGAACTCTCCACCGACTGCACGACATTTCTTTTCTCGGACATTTAAAACTTAAAAGTCAAACAGCTACCTCTTCTTCTAGAGGACTTGTTTCTTCAACTTGAATCTTTATGTTCTCATGTGCTTAAGAATGTTATAAACCCACCTACTCTTCTCAGCCTTTGCTTTGACAATACTTATGGATGCTGCAGCTGTGCCAAGTTGCTGCTACTAGTAAAGTGATATGGTACCTATATGGAATGCTTAGACATTTAACTTCCGTAAGGTGCTTTACAGATACACTATTATTGTTATTATTAAAAATGTTAGCTGATTAAACAGCCTCATTTGTACAGCAGCAGAAGAGCCTAAAAGATTACCACCACCTCTTGCAGTTGGCTATAAAGGATTGCCCATCGCAGGATTCGAACCCACGATCTCGGTCGTGAAGAGCAAGCATTTTCCTGTTACTTAATGGTACACTGGTTGCCATTATGGAGCTGACATCAGGCATCTTAATTGCTTGTATATACGTGTACTGCTGCCATAGTCTTATGCTTGTGTGGTAACTGGGCTGTGCTGCTGACTTTTTAGACTAGCCTTCAGCCCGCTGCACGGCGACCCCTTCCACATGTGCCTTTGGAGCGACACGTCATTCGGTCACAGGATATCACAGTACAACAACACTTTCGCTTGGGTCAGGTACTAAAGTATACGCCGACATTACCATTGGCTTATGTACAATGAGAGCTTCGGATGTTGCCAACTTTGTTGCCTGTCCAGACCAGCACCGTTGATATTCTTAAGTGGTGCCTGTGGTGTTGTTGCAACTCTTGTGCAGCTATGCTTGTGCTCATTCACTATGTTACTACCAGTCTCTTTGTGCCTTTTTTCATGTAGATGCATAGACACACACCCTCATTCACGTCACCCACCCTCACTAACGCCGCCCACTTGCCTTCCCTCATTTTCACGTTCACACATGCACACTCGCACACACCCACCCACCCACCCACACACACACCCACCCACACACCCACCCACACACCCACCCACACACCCACCCACACACCCACCCACCCACCCACCCACACACCCACCCACACACCCACCCACCCACCCACCCACACACCCACCCACACACCCACCCACACACCCACCCACACACCCACCCACACACCCACCCACCCACACACCCACCCACACACCCACCCACACACCCACCCACACACCCCCCCCCCCACCCCCCCCCCCCCCCCCCCCCCCCCCCCCCCCCCCCCCCCCCCCCCCCCACACCCACACACACACCCACCCACACACCCACCCACACACCCACCCACACACCCACCCACCCACACACCCACCCACCCACACACCCGCCCACACGCACGCACGCACCCCCATACACGAACACACATCACACAAGCGTATGCGACTGTGCTTGCACGTGTGTGTGCATGTGTGTTGCTCGTTGTGTGTGTGTACATGCGTGTTTGTACACACCTACGTATAATGTAAATTTGCAGGAAGTAGCTTTATCGGTAGCCGTGTTTTTATTATGCGGTGCCCCAAAGAGCAAATAGTATAGTAGAAAGAAGAATATTTCACAGCGTCCTAGTGAGTGGAACCTTACGACCCACGAATGAAGAGACAGAATATGTTCATTGGGAGCCAGTTCAGCCACTTTTGACAGCCTTTGATTCCTCATCATTTCGTTAAGCTTCACTTTAGTTCAGATCGGGAGCTCAGTAGAACTGCAGGACGTAGTCACTCCCTCCCGTGAGTTGCTCGCTGATGTCTCTGTGCTTTAGTCGTGCCGCAGCCTGCGTCTGCTCTCGTATAGCGCCACGAACCGAGTTGTTTGCAGACAAAGTTGGGCAGCCAGTGATACCTGCCGCTTTGTCATAACTTGTAAGCATGTGCTCGTGTCCGTTTACAGGATGAGGTGTTAAAGCAATAACAAACTCGTCTGGTATGGTTAGTTATTATGAGCTGAAAGTGTCTATGAACAGCCCTTGGGTCTTAGCCTAGGGGTAAGGCGCTTGCACTTCACGACTGAGGTCGTCTGTTCGACTGGTGAAGCAGACAATTCTTTATTTTTCTACTGACAGTAGAGTGGCTTCCACTAAGGCTCTTCTTACCTTATATAAATGAGGCTGTTGAATCAGCTAGCATTAACTTTACTGGCACATGATAGCTCAGTAGCTCACATGCTTGTATGCATTTTAGTGTGTAAAGGAAATCGTAACGGTAGCGAGTCATCACTGACACCGATTACCTCCAGTCTTTGTATTACAGTGAAGCAAAATACAGCAGGGTTTGTATTAACTGTGGGCCTTTAAGAGGTTGTGAGAAGTTGGTAACTGGTTAATTTGTGATTAGTTTGATGGTTGTCAACCTGGGAAATTGAAACTTCCTGGTTTAGGCAAATCGATGCATCTTTGTAGCGGGGTTGCTGACTGGTAGTCTAAATTGCACAAGCTACTAGAACGGTCTTAGCTTGATAGTGTACAGGGTATACAAAGTAAATATGAAGTTAATGCCGAAGACCTAGCTAATCAGGCGTAGTGAATGCCAAAGGCTTTCTCAAGTTAGGGCTGGTGATTGATCAAGGCCATTGAGAGACCTTTAACTTGTCTATAGGTGTAGCACGGAGGTGTCTTTGAGCTGTCTTGGCATTTGCCTCTCCGAATGTGGCTAGAGCTATTTTTCTATATGTACTGGCTAAGAGCTTGCTGTGTCTAGTCATCTGATTCAATTTTCATGGCTTCATTATAAGCCAAATTCAACTGCTTGATAGGGATATATTAACCGTGAAATATTTTTATAGGACCACTGGCGTGATGCTTATGGGATGACAACTATGACCAAGGCTGGGCACCTGTTGCTCCTAATGTGTACAAACTTAAGCCACATTCATTTATTCAATCTCTGCTTGTGGAAGTTGGTGAACAGGTTTACGTATCTTCTGACAAGTGGTGCTTTAGATATGTGCACAGAAGGGTTGAGCAGAAGGAGTTTTGGAATTATGACTAAGATGAAAGTTTAGTGCTGGAGCTTGATGACAAATGATGGTCCGTCATACTGATTAACAGCCGAACATGACTCCAGCTTTGGGAACTGCTTGGGTGTAAGTATGGTGCCGGGATTGGCATCACAAGCTTCTAGCTCCACACCTTGGCCTTTTTTTTGAAAAACATTAAGTTACCTTCTTGAGTGACAAGGCAGATTATCTGAATTCCATAGCTGACCAGATAGCATGGATTTGCACCTGCTCTGCCCCTTCCCGCTCCGCTATGCAGACATAGCTGTTGTTGGTTCCAGCAAATTTTATTGCTATAGCAAAGCATATTTTGCATGACCAGCAACCGACGTGTCCTACCCTGTAGTTTATTTTTGGTGCTTTCTCATGTGTCTATTCTAGTCTTCACATTTTGTTGATTCCAGAAATTTTCACTGCCACAGCACAGCATATTTTGCAATTATGGCAACTGAGGTGTTCCTACCTCCCATTTTTTCAGTGGCTGCTCATATATATCACCAGTCTTTAGTATCAACTGGTTTTTATAAAGCAAGGTTTGCTTTTTTTGGAAGCGGCTCCTGTGGATGATTACTTGATCAGATCTTATTTCTAAATTTCGCAAAGAAGCTAATGAAATTGGGGCACACGACTCGTACATAAATTGGCTGTAACCTTTATTTTCTTATTATGCTGCTAGGGCCACTATGGGGAAGTTTACAAGGCCACTTTGCGAAGAAGTGATGGCACGAAGCTAGACGTAGCAGTCAAGAGGTTGAAGGCTGAGCTGTCCACGAGTCTCGAAGACATCGATCGTAAGGCATTTGTGGAGTTCCAGCAAGAACTGAAGATAATGAGTGAACTGAAACACGACCACATCGTACAGGTGTTTGGAAAATGCAACTACGACCATGGCGAAGGTAGGCTGCCACCATCACCCAGCTGCTTCGACAGTGCGGCACATAGTCTTCTCGATGATTGTATGCCTACTGTTCCTCGTTTTGTAGACCCTCTAAGTGACTCTTTTCTCATTGTCATGGAGTTTGTGCCGAACGGCTGTCTTCGTGACTACCTTAAGAAGCATGCTGGTATAGTTTCGGCATCAAGCAAGCTGAAATTTGCTATTAACATTGCGAAGGCAAGTAAGAAAAGGCCATATTTATTCTATGCTTTTGCAGATAGTTTATCTTAAGGGTCTGTAAAGACTAATGATTGGAATAAGACATATCATGGCTGCTGTTTTGGCTCATTGTAACGTTCGAGGGTTAGATCTCGTATGTCTATTTATATGCAGGGCATGCAGTTCCTTCACTCGAAAGGTATCATCCACCGTGATTTGGCGGCAAGAAATGTGCTCGTCACAGCTGATCCTGACGTCAAAATAAGCGACTTTGGTCTAGCACGCTGCCTTGAAGAAAAAGACTACTACCGCTGTAGTGATCATACTGCCTTACCTGCTCTATGGTGAGTTAACTTGCCTGTAGCTCTATACCACTTGTATCGTACTCTTTTCTGGTATTGGTCAATTTTTATTACGAGCTTCCTTAAATACAATAGGTGCGCACCAGAAAGTCTAGAAATGAAGAAGTTCTTCAAGTCTTCTGATATATGGAGCTATGCAGTTGTGCTGTGGGAGCTGTACACCAATGGTGATAAGCCCGAGCTACCATGTGAGAAGCGTGTGCTTCGTAAGTACATTTTTGAACGGGTGCCTTTCTTGTTGCATCCAACAATCTCTTCATGGTAGGGGAAATCCCTCAGAGCTATCGTTTTTTATTGAATCCTTGATGGAGTCCACTGACTGCAGGGTTTCCAGCCAATTTATATCTTGTGGGGCTCAGTTTGTTGGGGCATTAATGAGTGGTGCTCACCCTCGGCCCACGACGATAGCAAATGCACATATACTTGGCCACAGACTTGCCCGGCATTGACTTTTTTTGCAATCTAGCAGCACGGGGATTATCGTCACGGTTGCATTGACTCGAACTGAAAATTCCTGAATTGAGTTGAGTTCACCTCTTACAGTTCATGCCTAACTCAGTTATTAAGCTCTGCATTTTATAGGTGCAGATCCTCATTGCAAATATAGCAAAATAGCTCCCTTTGCTGTTGATATTGGTTTTCAGTGGATTGAAGTCATTGGTGCCTTCAAACTTATCGTTAGCAACAGAGTTGCCTTCTCACAAGTTTCAAGCACCTGCCTTAATCATGAAGTTTTTCGGACCTTTGATAAGAGCTACTATTCATTCCTGTCATATGGTCATTCATTATGAGCAGGAAGTATGTATGTGTGTGTGTGCGGGTGCGTGCGTGCGTGTGTGTCGTGAGCGTCGCAGTTGCCACATCACACTGCTACTAGCCGACCTGCACTGGCTCCCAATAAAGTAACGCATCGACTTCAAGGCCTTTAGTTCGTATGCTCCCAAGGCCCGGAACTCATTCCCGACTTGTGTCACGACATCTCCTGACTGAAGAAACTAAAGCACATCTGTTTATCAGTGGGTCACTGTGATTCGTCCTTTTTGTGCTTATGCATGCTGACACTGTGCATACTGCCACAACCATACTTACATGCTGACCTTGTGCACGTCACCCCTAGCCGTGTTATTCTTCTTGTTTATTGAGCATGCTACCACTAATCATTTCGATCGTGCTGCCTTTGCAGCAAATGTATAGTGCCTAGAAAGAGATTGAGTTCTCTGAGGGCGCTGTATTGAAAGGAGTTATTATTATTATTATAATTATTATTAAACGCAGCAGTGTGTACAGGAATTCACAATGTGAAAGCATACCAGGCGACACCAGGAACGTGCAGGAACCTTTTAGTGAGCAATGAAGAACCTAATGATGGCAGGTTGTATGTAGCCTCTCAAGAAAGGCTGTTTTATGAATTTCTACTTCGCTGTTCTTAACTTCTGCTGCTCATCTCGTGCTCTTCTACTTCACGTTGACCGAGCAATACCATAATTACATTTACTGATAGACGATGTTTGTTGCACCCACCAAGACCGCAAGAGCCGTTTGGAATGCGAAATTATAATAGTAATTGGACATTTCTATAGTGTCCCACAAGTACTAAATCTCTCTCAGCACTTTGCAGATGCTGGAAAGGAACCTGGCAAGTTCATTTCTTAGTTATAGCATTCAAAATGTCAGCACCCATAGGCACGGGAATTATTAACTGATGGAGCAAATGCTGTGAGGAATAGATAGGGTTTGAGCTTTTTTTAAAATGTCGGCTAGTCAAGAGATCTCGTCTTGTCAGTCTGGAGGGAATTACAGGCTTTGATTCTAGCGGCTCGTGTCTTGTCTTTCAGGTTTACTTTTCTCCTTTTGTGCTGACTGATTTGGCTTCTGAGGTTTTTGCTTCTTACCATTCGGTCTTGCTTCTTTGTTGTTCACTCACCTTTAAGAGATTGCTCTAGTCGGTTAATGGGGCACATTAAAATCAAAGGGTTGTCGACAAAGTCAGCCTCAATTCTACTCAACAGAATCTGCCCTAGCCAGAGCTGCTAACTCTGGGCTTGACCTAAAAGCTACGGTAATGTCGTCTCTGCCTTGATCCATATCAGCTTGTCGATATTGTTCGATACTTCGGACTATGAGATTCTATCTAACCGACTGAACATAATTGATATGTTAATAGAGAGGCTGTATCATGATTCGGAATGCCGATACGTCTCTGGTAGTATCTAGCCCACATGTGATGGGTCCGAGTTTATTTAGCATGGTCATCGTACAGTAAATTGTCCATGGGTCGGTTGACTGCTACTTGTCGTGTTTCTTGGCTGATAGAGTCAGCTCCTTGAGGTAGATGAATGAACTTAGTGGAAGAAATGGCCGAGCTGGTTTGTCGTGTTTCTTGGCTGATAGAGTCAGCTCCTTGAGGTAGATGAATGAACTTAGTGGAAGAAATGGCCGAGCTGGTTTGACGCAGTGGTTAAGGTGCTGGCCCCCAACAGTGTCTGGCCGAGGTCGTGGGCTCGAACCAAGTGGCACATTTGAAGCTCCTGAATAGAGAAGTTCTCAAAGGGGGCTATGCAAACGAAATGAATGAACAGCATTAATGCTGTACCGAGAGAAGGCAAGGGTGATACTACTGTCGTGATTAAGAAGGTACGATAGAGCGAGCCATGCTTTTAGCACTCCTTGAAAGTGGAGGTAGGAGGTTTAACCTTTTTTCCCCAGCTGTACTCAAGTCACAGCTCTTTCATTAGTTGCTGTGTAGCATAACGTCAGTTAGAAGGTTTACTGATCACTACGGGGCCTGTTTCGGCTTGACCAGGGTTTTTGTCGAACTGCTGAAACAGAAGCAACATGGTTAAATATCATTAGCACCAGAAACTAGCCTCCACTGTAGCCTCCAGCTCTAGATAAGTTAAATAGTGCGTGATTCCTACTCCGGCAGTGTGTGCAAGTCGAAAGTTTGCCCGTTTCTAGAATCGAAAATAGTTATGTAATAGCCAGTAGTGATGCCACTGCTCCTGCCTTGCCCTGCTGAGGTCCAGTGCTGACGTCACGTGAGCTCCAGTGCATTGCATGCTCTGCTATCGTTTTGATGCGCCGAGGGTACGTTCGGTTGCAGCTGATGGCCTCCTGACCATAGATCCTGGCAGTCTCCTGCAGGCACTTCGTACTGGCAAGCGTCTGGCGAAGCCTCATGAGTGTGACGACAAGGTCTACAGTCTTATGCAGTCATGCTGGAGTGGAGATGCTTCTCAGCGGCCAGATTTTACTTCAGTAGTTCATTCTATGGAGTCCATTGCTTTGTGAACCCAAGCTAGTACGTGCTCTGTATGTGAGCGTCTAACATTCTTGCTGCCAAGGCCTATCAGTATGCTATTTAATGTCCCCTTATCGAATGTCTACTTGGGTTCCCCATGTTGCTTTTTTGTTGGCCTAGCTGCTTGTATTTTTCTAAAAGTTCAGTGTAGTTAAAGTTCCTGCTGCTGTGCTGTTTTTTCTTTGACGCAGCATTCTGGACTGTAGTGCTTGCCGGATACTGCCTGCGCAGGCATGCCATGTCCGTATGACGAGGTGTGTACGGCAGTTGTAGTTCGACTAGTCAGCCAGTTGCCGAACTGGTGCATGCACTTGGGCACGGCCCAAAAGCTTTTCCTTGCACGTTTTTTGTCCTGCCGGTGCAAGCAGAAAATGGCGGTGCGTTGCAGATAAGCTCTACCGTAGAGGGCAATTGTATGGTCCTCTGCTTTTAATCGGATTGCTGGTACCAGCTTTCTCTGTGTGTGAAGTGCTGTAAGTGCTTCTATTGGGTATATATATATATATATATATATATATATATATATATATATATATATATATATATATATATATATATATATATATATATATACACATATCCGTGGTATGTGTTTGTGTTTGCACTCCACCTCTACTCAGTCTGCTCATGCTGAAGCACTTGCTAATCGGCAGCTGCTAGACATCGCCTTAAAATTAGTCAAGTGGTAGCGAAATGTTCTCCTTGATGTCCAGAGTCACGCGAGCTGCTCGTGTGCCAGCAAATTATTTTCTGAGCCCCGAGCTGTTTATTTGCTTTGCAGTGGCAAACTGTTGACGCTATTGTTGTCTATCTTGGCCGACGTTTTTTCTCGGTAGTTAACAAACATCGCTACGCTAATACTCACCGAAAGCCCTATTGTATGTCTCCGATCTGTTATAATACGGGTCACACGAATCACTACAATTCACCTGCCATTTTCAAAAGAAGCTGAACATAGCTCCGACTTCAGTTGCATATTATAGCCAGTGATGTTTTGGGTTTGCTCACAAAATTTGATTTAATTGCACGTGCTTATTCGTTCTCATGCAAATGACCTCCAATGGCCCGGGACAGTGGTCCAGCACTTTCGAATTGCGATCCAGCAGCTGCTTCCAAAATCAGCAGTAAGAATCTGTAGTCTCGTTGCTATATTAAAGATAGCGGCGTTTATATTGTTTGCTCTCACAATTTCCTAAAGATAGTGGCGTTTATATTGTTTGCTCTCACAATTTCCTAAAGATAGTGGCGTTTATATTGTTTGCTCTCACAATTTCCTGCAATGGCATCTGACAGTTATCGCGAAACTGGCCTCGGCTCGGCGATTGCTCCGGTATTTTCGAACCTCGACCCCATTACCATTAATAAATTAAGCTGCTCGGAAGCTGCGGCCTTGATTCCACATTATAGAAAGCGTTGAGGTTGACTCTCTGTATTTTAAGCCATCGCTCATGAACGTTCTCGGACGGAAGCCCCCAACGGTCCGACCTAGCGAGTGACCTTGCACTTTCTTCCGAACTGTGATCCACCTGCCGTATCCAAAATTAGCGGCACGAAGCTGCGGTCTCAATCCAGGTTATATATAAATATATATATATATAAATAAATAAATATATATATATATATATATGTGTGTGTGTGTGCGTAATGGTATTACGGGCCAACTCGATCACCATTTAGTGCAATTGCATACGAGTGCTATCTTGCAAGTGGCCTACAACGGCCCGGCCTGGCGAGTGGCCCGGCACTTTCGATCTGCCATCCTACCACCTTTCCAGAATCAGCTGCATTAGCTCCACTTTTGATTAAATATAAAGATAACGATGATCCGAGTTTGATTACGTGTCCCCTAAAGTGTCAAGTACGCTATGTATGACTGCTGCTTGAAGAAACTGAAAGGTGCAGCCTACCGATCGGATCTTCTTCCCGATCAGGCTGAACATTTTACTACCCACTTTAATGACTCAAATCGGAACCACCCTAAGATCCTTTTGTGGCCATGCCTTCAGGTCGCAAACTCCCAAAGCCTGGAAATAATTCCCGACTGACGTCATTACATCCCTTGACATGACCACATTAAAAATGCTAACATGCTAAAACGCAGTTGTTTGAACAGCATTCGGTAGGTCCTTGTGATTTGACCTTTGTTTACTTATGCGTGCTGACACTGCATGTTACCACTAACCGTATTTACATGTTGGTAATGTGTATACTACCTAGAATCATGTTATACTTGTTGACATCGCGTAGGCTGCCATTACCCGTTTGATTAAGTTTCCTTTAAAGCATATGTAAAGTGCCTAGAAAGAAATTTAAGTTTTATGAGGGTTAAAATGAGAAATTAAGTTAAAATGAGAAATTAGTTTGAATAATGCAGATGTATTATTATTATCGTTGTTATTGTTATCTTTGCGAGGAACTATAGCGTTCCAACGCTTCACATTGGATGGGGTAAGGTGGCTGATTTTCGTGCGGTTTGGCCTGAAGTTGTGCTAATCGCCGCGTACCCCGAAACTGTCCTTCTTTATGACTCGTATCTTTTCTCTCGTTGCTCTACACTTGGATTTATATCCCGCTTCGTGAGACTCGCTACATTCCGACAGCAAATACTGCAAGCATGTGGTGGCAGCACTTTTTCGCTGAGGCCTTTGCCGCAAGCACAGCATTCGTAGCAGTGCTAGTCCTTGCCGACTCGTGGCATAGGTATTTCGAGGGTATGTGAGTGTCCGTGCCATTAAGCGAAGAAAAGTCTATACGGATGCCACAAAGGACAAGAATTTTCCTACACAGCCATAGCACACAACTCACTTCTCAAGCCCCAAGTACAACTAACTAATAATTGCATGCATATCATATCATGCCCGGTTCCTAAGAGCTGCAAATCAGGAGCTGCTTATAATCATTATAGTTTCATAATTTTACTGAAATAGCATTCCAACGTTTCAATACAGTGGCAGAGAATGTTGTATACCTAGCAGGACCTTTGCTGAGTTAGAGAACACGCATATGATCCACCAAAAGAAAATGATAATGGCCTTGATCTTGTGCTTTGTATTTACTCTGTTTGTTTGTCCAAGGTGCTCGACCCAAATCGGCGCATGTGCCGTAACGCTTCGGCCTCCTTACAGGCAAAGCCGCTGCAGACTGGCCCGCCGCCGTAGTTCTCGCCCAGCATCCAGATGCTGTCGTTATCACTCAAATATCAAATATATCAGCTTATCAACATTGACACAGAGACTATTTCAGGTTGGCCATCCTGGGAGGTGGGAGGCTTCAGGTGCCAGTGGCTTACACTCCTTTTCAGTGTAGCGCGCGTTCAGCCATTGGTTGGCTCAGCCTGATTGAAAGGTTTTAGGGCCTGAAAGCCACGTCGGTGGTGCTGACCTGGTTTCGCCGACGCGGTGCCTGGAAAAGATGCGGTCAGTCGAGCCTTGAGCAATTTGGCCCCCCCCCCCCCGACGCATCGTCGGACGGTACCTTCGAAGAGCTTGGCGACAATTAGCTTCAGGTATGGCTCGGCTACAAATTTCCTTTCGGTGGCCAAGTCTCAGTTATAGACGCATCTGCTCCGCTCAGCTTTCCATGCGTCTCAGTCAACTTTTGTCTTTCGTGCTTGCTTGCTTGCTTAGCTGATCGCGATTCAGTTCATGCTACTAACCGAGGATCCTACCGACCAGCTGCCCTGAGTGTTTCTTATGTGCTTTTGAAAGCTTACGCCTAAGCGTGATACTCAGCTAATACGGTGTCGCTCGCTCGTAGGTTCTTAGGGCCAGTTCACAGTGCCCATTGCAGACTGCTAAACATGATCGCCTGCGTATATATATATATATATATATATACACACATATATATATATATATATATATATATATATATATATATATATATATATATATATATATGTATGTATATATATATATATATATATATATATAATAACAATAGTTTTCAGTTATTCTTTCTTCTCAGATTTCCCCCTAAACTCTTAACACTAAGCGCTAAACCCCGAAACGCTAAACCGAAAACCCCAAAGCCAAAAAATACAAAATCTTGACCCTAAAACTCATGACGCTCACCTACTGTGGGTGTGTCATCGCCGTCACGTGGTTCCACCCCAGCCGACGTTCCGTCCGCCCCACGGGAACGCTCCTTGCCGGCACGTGACGCATTCCTTGCCGCGCAATTAACTTTCTGCCTGTGCGTCGGCCTCTACGCACGCTATCCACTCTCTTCTCTCTTAACACCTCGTGCCCCGAAGCAGCACGCACGGCGGCTGCTCAATCATACAGTACAGCCGTCGTCGACAACGCAGCGACTCGCTTGTGTGGGGCTTCGCTCTTCGCCGCGCCGCCATCACTCGTCCAAGAGCCCATATAGTACTACCCAAAGTATCTAAGCTAAAAAGCTATTATGAAACGCGTTTATATAAGTAAATATATACAACAGACACCGGTGACCACGTTTAAAAGCCTGCTGTGGGCATAGTGCCCATAGCAAGAAGTGAGCTGGCCCTACGAACAAACGATGTCATAGTAGCCGTGATAGTTGACTGCTCGGCCACGATGCATTTGTGGATTCTCGCCGAAGGCTGTAATTGTACCCGCAGCGGTCTTGGCAAGGCGTTGGGGCATCGTCGGAAGGTGATAATTCGCGATAGGCGCACAAGGGATGTAACCTGCAAGTGAGGATAAAACCGGTTTATACCGCCGACAACAGCGCACACCAGTTAGCAGGAGAGCTACAGAGCTAGTTCTGCAGGTCATCGTGCAATCGGGTCACCGGACTCTGGCTACTGTGGCACCCCTGGCGGCTACGGCCTCCCTTGGCGGCTGTGGCCCCATCCCCCCCTGGCGGCTGTGCCCCCGCCCCGGCGGCTACGGCTACCCCTGGCAGCTGTGCCCCCTGTACACATCCGGCGGTGCTCTTCGGGCTGCGAGGGGGGCATCCGGCGGAAACCGATTGTGCTGCCAGACACGGCCCTGTTGGCTTCTCATCGAGGGCCGTTTCGTGGGAATTCTCGAGTCGTCCGTGTTTTCCGTGAATAGAGAGAGGTTTTTTGCCTCTTCAATAAATATGCGTTGCATGGACAGAAGATAATTCCGTCTACCTAATACCACTTTTTTATGACTTATTTGTCATCATGGTACATCACCGAAATGTGTCTAGTTGACAGTGCTCCAGTCTCAACATCGCTACTTTGGCGATCGAAGGTTACTGTAACGCCGAAGGCTCGGCGGAGTAAGCTTGACCTGCCGCTTACCTAGCGGTGTAGCCTATCGCCTAATGCCGTTCGGTGCGCGCCTACGCGCAATAAGCTGGCCGCCACGAAACGAGCGTTTCTGGCGCTGACCTGCTTACCGTTACTAAAGGGGGTCGTGAGTCCGCGGCGTGAATCGGAAGCGAGACACACAAATTGGGGATTTTACTGAACTTTATTCGCAAGCGCACAAAGTCGCTGCGCGTCTAGTTCAGCTTTATCTCCACACTCCTCGCACGTTCTCAACTGCACCAACACTCTTGCGGAGGGAATACTCCTCCACACTAAGCGCGACCCGGACCCTAAACCCTAACCGGTGAACTAGGAATCCGTTCCCACCTGTGCCGAGGGAATACCCCAAACACGCCAACGTAAACACTCTTGCGGAGGGAATACTCCTCCGCACTGAAGCGCATACCGGAGTCTAAACCCTAACCGGTGAACTAGAACTCGGTTTCCACCAGTGCGACCGGAATACTCCACACACGCCAACTCAAGCACTCCTGCGGAGGAAATACTTCTTCACACTGGGGCTGCTTACGTGTATAATGGGAAACGGCCCAAATAGACGGAACCCGAACCAGAGTCTAAACCCTGACCGGTGAACTAGAACTCGGTTTCCAACAGTGCGGCAGGAATACTTCACACACGCCACCTCAAGCACTCTTGCGGAGGGAATACTTCTCCACACTGGGGCTGCTTACGAGTATAATGGGAAACGACCCAAATAGACGGAGCCCGAACCAGAGTCTAAACCCTGACCGGGAACTAGAACTCGGTTTCCACCAGTGCGGCAGGAATACTCCACACACGCCAACTCAAGCACTCCTGTGGAGGAAATACTTCTCCACACTGAAGCGCGAACCGGAGCCCAAACCCTACCCGGAGAACTAGGGCTCCACAGACGCCAACTACGCCTAGCTCGCACCGGCAAATCCCTATGCCGAGACCACGTGCTAGCGCGAACACACAAAACACGAAAGAACACAAAATGCCAGCCCGGGCGCGATACGACCGTTTTCGGTGGAGTTCCACCGAATCCTCTTAGAGCTGTCTCGTCCTGTTCCGTCCATCGTCGGCGGACAGCCCGCCCTCCTCCCTTGCTTTCAGAGAAACCAGTGCCCGGCGGCGTCGAGGCGCAGAGCCGGACCAAAGACAAAAGACACGAGGCCAAGAGCGAGCGTCGCTCGACTCTTAAATACCTAGCTGAAACAATGGGCAAGAGCTTAGTGGTATTGGGCCCGGACACCTTGGCCCATTACAGAAAGGAATTACTACCGTCCCCAGGCCACTGGAAGGGCACCTCCGTCGAGCTTGAATGGCGAATGGGTTCCAGACGATTCTTTCTTGGAAAGAGGGAAGGCGGGGGTTGACAGGCCAGCCAACATCTATCAGCAGCTTCCGCGAATATCGGACCAATTCTAATGGCCGAATCGCCGCCGCTCGTCTCAGAGCTTCCTGGCCTGCTCCTAAGCGCTTCCTCTCTAACCGCACTGACGCTCCTCTCTGGCTCACTGCTCCAGGACAAAGGGGCTCTAGCCCGCCGCCGAACAGCTCTTGTTCGCTCTAAAATTCAGCCAAAGCCAGCAGGGCGCTACATTACTTCATCTCCGTCAGTGCCAATTCAAAAACTTCCTAGCGGCCTCACAACATCCGCTCCGAGCAGGAAGCTCATATTCTTTTACGATTTTGGATACCAGGCAATCTTGCGCTATTGTGATCCCGTGCACAGAGCGTGTATCAACCATACGACACTCCAACCAGCGGCAATTGGCTTCATCACAACTATGGATTCGTCGACCATATAAGAATATGTAGAGGTTACACCAGCACAGCCGATTTAACAGTTATCAACCAAAAGAAACCAACAAAACGACCGTAGTTAAGAACTTTTAGAGTCCTTAGTTGGGTCAACCAACAAGGAAATGCAGCGGCGCTATACACGAACTTCACCTTACTCGTTGGTTGGTTTCTTGTCGAATTTTCTATCTTGACATGCCTCTGCTAGATGCAAATCGTCGCCGCTCAAGAAATAGTTAAAGTTGCCTTTAAAAACAACGGGTTTGGTATTAGCGATTTATATTGCCTTCTACTTTGCATAAGAAACAGACGCGATTTTGTGGAGCTGGTGCGAGCGCCGTGTAACTCCCCGTGTACTTTAATGTAACGCGTCTCCGTCTGTAACTCAACTAACGGTGTCACGCTGAGCGCCAGCTGCGGCAATGTAGCTCGTCCCCTTACAACCTATGAGCTCTTGAGCTTTCTCCACGAGCTCAGCCATTGCCATCACATCGAGCGCGAATGCGGAGCGGAGCTGCTAGCGGATATCCAAGGGGGAATCCTACGACGAAAGTGCCCATTTCGCCTGGTCATACTTCCGCTCTCGCACTCACCAGCCCAGCCAAGCTGGGCAACCTTGACAAGTACAAATTCACGGGATCCCTGGTTTGGCGCTGCCGTGTCATGAGCTCTTTGTACTCTCAAACTTCTTCGCCAAAAGAACCCAGCCAGAAGCGCCTCTTTTAAAAGTACGGCGTAGCTCTTCTTTATCTGCTCTCCAACGCTCTGCTACACAGCAAATGTTCCACCGATTACGAAGGACAGGAGTTTGAACAGGTCGGCTTCTACTATTCCTTGCAGTTCTGCCATCATTTTAAACTGTTTGACCCAAAATGCCGAATCCCGGCTGCCATCGAATTTCGGACTTTGTGTCGAAGGCCCAGCATTTGTAGCAAGTTCCACAATCTTGGTTGAATGCCGCTACCTAACGTGCCTTCGGGCTGCTTTGCATCTCACACATCCTTTAAACTTTAGCCTAAAATTTAGGAAAAAACAAAACAACTAAATCTACAGAAATTTTGTACTTTTATTGACAGAAGCTTGATAAATTCCCGTGAATTCACGAAACGTGATGTAATGTATGAAGTTGCAATTGCTTCTCGGGTATATTTGTCCGTTTGCTTCCCTAGCAATGCCCGAGTCGTGTTGATAGTTTAAAAGGCCGACGATTGCCAATTTGTAGAGACTGTCACTTGTACCTGCTTTTCAGGATCGATGGCTATTGGATGGGAGATTGGACTTTACAGCCAATGGACGTGTGCTATAGCAAGCATATTCGTACTGCTAGCAACGGCTGCAGTATGGAGTATATTAAAAAGAAAGAAAAGTTATCCCCCCGGACCATTAGGAATGCCAATTATCGGCAACTTACTAAATGTATGCTTCGCACGTGATAGTCTGGACTTTATGAATCGAATGGCTGAAATATATGGGCCAATCTCGTGCTTTTGGATTGGATCGCGACCCGTGGTCGTTTTGAGTTCGCTGCCTGCGATAAAGGAAGCTTTCTTGGAAAAAGGGAACTCTTTCAACGATACACCAAGTTTATATGCTATCCAGCTCTTGAATAGAGGAAAGGCAAGAGGTAAGTTCTATGCGCAGCCTCGCTCTTGACAGGACGTGTAGATGTAAAACCTAATTGCATTATTGCTTCTTAGCGTAGTTAGCATGCGACACCTTTCTAGAATCTGACGTGCATGCCTCAGAATGTGCATGCCTTTGATGGCGGATCAAATGCTTACAGACAAAGCACCCATGGCAGTAATATTTAGTGCCTTTCGATTGTCGCTTTGAGATGAGCCATTGTTGCTGTAGTGAATTTTCGTAATGAAAACACGTTTGAGACTATTCCGTATAGCTCTATGCATTGGCACCACACTAAGCAGGAGAGTACGGAGTACGTGATTAGAAAGACACCTCTCAGAAATAAACTCATTTTGCGAGTCCTTTTGTATAGATGGCTTGTGAGCCTGAGCAGTTTAGTTGGTCCTACGACTTTTTACACAGGTATTCTATTCGCCAATGGAGAGACACACATAGCAAATCGAAAATTCGTGCTTAAAGCGATGCACAATCTCGGTCTCCGAAAGCAGGTTCTGGAAGACGCTGTCCGAGAAGAAGCTAACGATCTGATATGCTTTCTACAAGAGCAACGAGGCCAGCCTCTGGACGACACTAAGGCCCTTCTGCAATTGTGCTCGACGAATACTATCATACGAATGTGTTTCGGTAGCAGGTACGCTAGTGCTGCCGCCAAAAGCTTGAGCTACAGCGTTGAATTGGGTTCGATACAAACTCGGCTATGAATTAAACGGCGGCGGTCTGCTGCTACACAAATCTTGTGAAGCGCGCATGCAACGAGCCTTGTCAGCCATAAAAGTACGACGTATGCACTGCGATATGTAATGAATGATTCGGGTACCATAGAGCATTCATAGCGAGCGGCATGGGTTTATTCACAGCAGCAGTGTGTACCAGCCTTCCGGTCTGGCCAGGAGTTGGCGGTAGCGAGTGTTTCGATTAATATAATCAGACGCCTCATGTTCCAAACCTGCTAGAGGAAATTTCGCACGTTTCAATCCTGCTGGCAGAAATTCTCCATTTTCAATCCTGCTGGCAGAAAAACATTTCTGTTTAGAGCGGCGCAAAAGAGTTGGTATGAGGTTTCAGAGCTCGTGTGTATCCTGATCACGACGTCTCATTGCAGGTATTCTCTCGTCCCCCCCTCGCACTCCCTCTAAGCTAATCTCGCTGCTAAGTTCGTGTACTGTATCCGTGCGAAGTGGTGACGTTATCGTTGCGAAGGCCCGATAGGCGCGGTGAGCGTTCAAAGGAATCAGAAATGTGAAGCCGATTCTAAAGCAGCCCAGCTTAGCGTAGCGCCCAGGCTTCGTAATCTATGTATTAGCGCCCAGGCTTTCAGGGAAACCCTGTCTAAATAAGAGTACCCAGGTATTCCGATATCGGATAATCAAGAATGCAAATTTGGTTTATTCCAGCGGTTGTGCTCGCCGCGACCAAGGTCAAGGTGAATGTATTTGATGACCGAGGTCGTGGGCTAGAGCCCCTTTGCAAATGCAAAGCCCCTGAATAAAGATTTCATTCTCTTAGTGCGCTATGCACAGGAGCGTTATTTATTTATTTAAGTAAGCGCCGGGCCTATAGGACCCATGCTTTTCAGGGGACTAATGATGCCGCCTTAAAGATATATCTATTTGACCTTGAAAGAAAATTACATTCAGACTTCAGTACCATGTTTCTAATAGATTTAGAAAAAGCGAATAAACTCGAAGAAGCAAACACTTTACATTAAAGACTCTGCAGAGAGATTACTGTAATACTGTTGTTGACCAAAAATTAACTTAAAGTACATAAACCGTAGACATTAGATTCAAATAGCAGTTTTTTGAAGCTCATTTGTCAGCTGAGTTTTATTGGAATTCGGTGCAAACTACGTACATGCTATATACTTCAGGGCTGTAACACCCATCTAGTGGCCGAAGGGCAAAATACTTGCTCTGGTTTTTAGCCCGGCGGGTGAGGTTCTCCGTCAGCAACTCCGCAAGATCATAAACACTAAATGGGTTTTACCCAGGAGACTGCAAGCGGACGACAATAGCAATAGCCGACGAGGTTCTTAAGCCGCTACATAAATGAGGCTGTTTAATTAGATACCTAGATACCCTTCACTTTTCGCTTTTATTTTGTTCAATAATCCCACTACAGCAGGCAGACTATACGAAGCTTTCTGAGAGTTAGTTTCTCGGGAGTTCTGACTGACTCTAGATTTCAGTATTCGCGAGCAGAGGGTACGAGAATACCAATCTGTGTGTTTGTTTGTGCGTGTGTATACATACACACACACACACACACACACACACACACACACACACACACACACACACACACACACACACACACACACACACACACACACACACACACACACACACATATATATATATATATGTATATATATATATACATACATATATATATATATATATATATGCACAGATGTACATACAGATGTATGTATACAGATTCTTACACCTGTATATATAGCATGTGTTTGCGTTAGTAAGTTAGCTTTTAGTTAGTATTATTGTTCAATATCATTATTTAAAAATATTTAGTTTTAGAATTAAATTTGGCTTGTCAAAATTGTTGGTTGGTAAAATTGAAAATACGGGAGATAATCTGCGATGGTACCCTACAGTTTTGACTGCGGAGCGGTCTCCAAGTGCTTAAATCCACACTGAGTTTTCCCAGGCTAATGCAAGCTCATAGATTCCTTTGACGGAGGCCGCGGGTGTACGCAAATAATTTAACGCATTTTTGTAAATCCTTAAGATAATTGGTGCTTTTTACAAAGGGCGTCGAAGTCCTAGAAAATGATTAAAATGATATGGCTTACCTATAGCTGCATGGTGCATTGCTTTCGCACCCAGTTTCTCCTGAGGAAGATTCTCGGACTGCCTGAAAGCGAGCGCATTGGTAGAAATCACCGGTGGCATTTTGTACATCCCAACAACCTTCTGTACGCACGCGCTCGCTGTACGTATCGTGCGTTTAGGAAAAAATTACGGAATGAGAGGCTTTAATTGCGGCGATATTAGTTCTACATGATTTCGGCGACCGTCCACACCGAGCACTTACCTAGCTCAGCTGGTTGAATGTAGGTATTAACCAGGCTCGAGGCCAACGGGGCACATGTGATGGGTCAATCAAAGGTTAATGCGGCGTCCTATCCGTTTGCATAGCCACTTTCGTTCAAGCTACAGCTACGAACCCGAAATTATTGTACATTGTTCCATTTATCCTGATTGAGCACCTGGTCGGTCAAAGATACTTCTGCTCAGTCACACGGGATGTAAATTCCCCGAGTTTTATATTTAAGTCAGCCGGTTACAAAAGTTAAGAAAATGTTTTTGATTTTGTCTGCATTATCTAAAGGTTTCAAGCGATCGCAGATGACTGCAACATACCAGAAAGAAGGTCCTTGGAAATTGATAAATTTTGGACTTGCTGAAAATCATGTAGAACAGCAATTTTTCTTGCTTGTAGAATTAGCTCAGAAGCAGGCTGGCACCAGATTTGCATCAGGATGGCACCAGGCTGGCTGGTTGCAGGCTGGCACCAGGGTGGCAGCAGATTACCGCCAGGCTTGCACACGGGTGGCACCATGCTGGCAGCAGATTAGCATTATGCTGGCAGCAGGCTGGTTCGCAAAGGATTAAATCAGCCGAGCACAGCTGACGTTAACGATGCTTCGATGTAATAAGGAGGTATGCGGAAAGTAAGAATAGAACACTTACAACAATGTCTACATCGCTTTGCATTCATTTTCAGGTTGTCATATGCTGACGAGAACTTAAAACACATTGTCCACTTGGTTGATACTCTCTTGTCAAATAACGTGTTTTTTCTGGCAGAAAACTTCTTTCCGGCATTCAGATATATTCCTTCAAGCGCAATGGTAAGTACTGTAAATCTTTACAATTTTGCACATCAACCGATATTTGTATTGCGAATATGTTAGCATAGTAAGCTAGCTATTTTAAACCTCTCTGCAAATTTTGCACTCGCAGAGATGCAGCATTTGAATCTTTCAGGGATTTTACAATATTCTTTCTTGCAGAGAGGCAGCGTTTCAATCTTGCAGGGATTTTAAAGTTTTTCGCTAGACACTAATTAATTGCCTTGCTCACCAGACAATAACATCTTATTTGAGAGGTCAAATTTTTTCAGCCATCTATGACAGCTGTATAGTAAAACTATTTCTTACAAATGCTACGAATATTTTCCAGCAACTTAATTTCTAAACAGCACCACATCTATTAGATTTTATCTGTCACCCCTAAAGCTTCCATAAATCATGGTCCGAAGGAGTTTATGAGACCGAAGTGTCCATGTCTTACGAATTCAGCTGCGCTATGTGCAGGCCAAATGTTTCTCTTTGCTAAAACAAGATGTCTGTTTGGGATACAGTTAGAAAAACTCCTCCAATAAAACATTAAGCAAAATATTCATTGTCTTTCGGTCTATGAAGTGCGCAAAAAACTTTAATTTTCTTTTACTTTTCTTAACTTTATTAGGTACGATTCCACGCTCCCCTTTAATATAGTAAGCAGCATTGGATAAGTGATAGCTATCCAGGATTTTTGCATTAAAATACCTACAGATATGAGCTAGCAAAAACCGAATAAAAACTCACGGCTAACAATTGCTGGCTTAGCTTCAATTAGATAGGGTTTATGTGATACACTTTGAAACCACGCATTTAGCACATATGTATCACACTTACTTGTTTTCAAGCTTGGACCTGTCTTACCATCAAATTTTGCACACGTCACTTGAGGCAGGTCCCTGCGAAAGTACGTTGTAGCTGAGGCGATCTCGGAGAGCTCGTGTGGTCTCCACACAAAGTTCATTGATCTTTCTAGGAATAAGTAAAATGAGTAATTACATTTACCATGAAATAGGTCAATAGTCGAAGACTGACGTAGACTTTTAGAATTACTCATATGCTGATAGAATCCTCTCGGAGTATGGCGGTATTGCTCTCTACTAGGACTTATTAAAGTTGTACTGACCATTGCTAGTTCTTCTTTCCTGTGTGAATGTCACACGTCGTTGCAGATGAAGCATTGCATACCTGCGCAAAGAGCTCTTAGGGAAATCATGAAAAAACAGGTGGAGACACATAGGAAAACCTTTGACGGTACCAATATACGAGATTTTATTGACATGTTCCTGAGAGCAGAAGTTCAGGATCAGGAGAATTTTGAAGGTATGCCTCGTTTTCACTAGCATCGCTATCCACGAAAAATCTGCATACAGCTCACAGTTTCCAGAGGTAATAACACCATCTAGATGCAACCTTATTTGAAAAGATTACTGGCCACATTCAGCCGAGAAAACCTTTCCCAGCTATTCAGGTACTTGCATAAGTAATTCATTTAAGCGCAATATTGACTATGGGACGTAGAAATAATAAATGAATACAAACTTAAGTTTTGTTTACATTGAATATTACAAGGAATTTAATTGTATTAACATAAAATATCGCAAGAGCTTTCATTCAACTTAGTATAAAGTGTTGCAAGATATGGGTATCGCAAAATATGATTTGCTTAGCTTGTCTGTCATTTGGTATGTGCGTAACACTCAAAAGACAAAATGGACAGTTTTAAATATTAGAACGCATATATGTATATTTAAAAATGCATACATATTACACAGTGCAGATATAAGTATGATAATTTAAAAATAAGCGTAGAAAAACTTCTAAGAATTTTCAAGGGGCCATTTAAATAAACGTCATAATGTTAGCCCTTCTAAGGGTCTTTTTTATTCATTTGTTATTGAAAAAGACGAACCATTAAAAAAATCAGGTACCTGCAATTTTTGACAGGTTCACTAGTAAAATATATGTTGTGATGCGTGCGTGTATGTTTTTCATTTTTAGCATATATATATATATATATATATATATATATATATATATATATATATATATATATATATATATATATATATATATATATATATATATATATATATATATATATATATATATATATATATATATATATATACATCCCGTTATCGAAATGAACTGATCTATCCCCAACAACTTTTTCACAATAAAAATCTATGGTCTATCAAAATTTTGAGTATCCTGATTTTTCCAACCACACACATGTAAGCTGATCCTGTAAGAAGTTCACCCATTTATTTTGCCTGGCAGCATTGACAGAAGTTCCGAACTCACTCGTGCGACTTAAATGAAGCGATATAATTTGGCGGAAATGCTAAAAATTATGTTTTTAACTGGAAATTCAACTGTTTTGAAGGCAATGCATAGGGTTGGAGCCATCAGCGACGCAGGTACAAGGTATGGATAGCTACTTAAAGGAATAGACTTCGTAGGACAGAGAAGAGAGGTGAATTCTGTTGGTTGCTGTATATTCACAATTTGTTACCAGGAGCATTCCAGTATTTTTAAGTCGACTAGGGTTATCTAACGGGCTCTCCTAAAAGGTTTTTCATTGAAAAGATTTATTGTTCACTGCGTTTGGGTTAGAACTCCCCTGTTCAGGGGTAAAGTGGAAAAGCTACGAATAAAGAATAAAACGCTCTCTTTTTAATACGTATGCATTCATATATATATATATATATATATATATATATATATATATATATATATATATATATATATATATATATATATATATATATATATATATATATATATATATATATATATAAGCACGTAAATATACACTCAGTTACAATATTGTTGGCGAGTGGCCGAAGCTGCCCTGGCTGCCTCTCCGTTAGGGTACTAAAAGGACTTTCACCAGACATACTAACGTTGCATGAAACATGTGAAGATATTTATTGACAACTCCAAAACGAGCGCATTTGCTGTTGGTATGCATGCGTTAATGAAAGTCACTCTACCTAGACTCTTTATCTGGCCAGGCATAGGGGCCACAAGCTTGTACGCTCTATCCTCTGCTACGACGCATTCCACAGAGCCTGACTCTTACTAAAAAGTCCAATGCTGATTTTAGTTGAATTCCACGCTTCAGCGGCCGGTCAATATCGCTCGCTAGTTATGCTATGGGTTTCAATCAGGCGACTGGCCGGGCCGCAACTTCAGCACAATTCCGGGTGCGTAAAAAATTAAGTTGTTATTGGTCAAATAAGCAAGGTGGGTTTCAGAGCTCAAATTTTAAGCTTAGGACAACTAATTTTGGTATTAAGGTAAGGAATAATCATAACTATTTTTATACATAACACCCTCAGAGAATCTAATCTCTTTCTAGGCACTTGACATGTAAGGGAAGCATGACTGTATGTATGGTTCAAATTCACAGAGTCTGTTAGCATAAGAACACAGAAAAAATTCCATGGACCCAGTAAAAGCTGCGAGGAACAAGTGCATTTCTAGATTGTTTTTAAATCTCAAGTCAGGGGAGGTCATAAACAGGTGCATTTTAGGTTGTTTTTAAATCTCTTCAAGTCAGGGGATATCATGACGTCAGTAAGGAGTAAGATCCAGGCTTTCGGAGCAATCAAACTAAAGGCGCGGTCCCCAAAGGATTTGAGGTTGGTTTTAGGTACCGCTAAAGGATTTGAATCAGAAGGGCAGATGGTACAATGCCCAGCTTGATTGGAAAGGTTTCTGATCGATTATCGGGGATCGAAGAAAAAAGAGAAAGTACAAGTAAGTGATAGAAACTTGAATGTTAATACGCTGCTTAATAGGGAGCCAGTGCAGGTTGGCGAAAGTGGTTCTATGTAACAACTGCGACGCTTGTGAGAGACGAGCGTAAATGCTGAGCTCTGCACCAACTGCAAACGTCAAATTGAACGGTCTGGAAGGCCAGCAAGCGGTTAGTTACAGAAGTCAAGAAAGGATGTTAAAAATGCATAGAAAAACTAGGATGTAGTATTCCTATCCATGCGGGTCCAAATGTTTACAATATTATGTTACTTTAAGTGGGCTGACTTGACAGTATAGTTTATGTGGTCTTCTAGTGAAAGTCACTTTTTAATAGGATACCAAGATTTAGTGCAAATGGTACAGGAGATATGCTGGCAGGGCCAATTTTGAGTGCTAAGTTTTCCAATTACCGAGTCACACTAATTTTGCGCACAGCTAGTAAGTAGATTTTATTGTCATTAATTAAGAGAAAGTTTGCTGCCATTCATGTGTGAATATCGACATTACATGCAGCAAAATGGTTAAGAGAGTTTGACGTTTCGGAAGGATGAGAGAGATAATGATGATAATAATAATAATGATAATGCACTTGATAAAGCGCCCTCCGAGAACTTAATCTCTCTCTAGGCGCTTTACATTTGCTGTCAAGTGAAATGTGATTGAATGGTAAGTAAAATCATGCTTGAAAAACAAACAAAATGAATAATATGGTTAGGGGTGACATGTACAGGGTCAGCATGCAACTGTGGTTAGTGGCAGCATGCAAAGTGTCAGCACGCATAAGCACATCAAGGACGAATCACAGGGACCCACTAAATACTGTCCTAAATAGGTGTGTTTTTAAGTTCTTTTTAGATGTGGTCAAGTCAGGGGATGTTCTGACGCAAGTCAGGAGTGAGTTTCAGGCTTTGGGAGCACACAAGATAAATGCACGGTCTCCAAAGGATTTCAGGTTTGTATGAGGTATTGGTAAACTGTTGGATTCCGAAAAGCGGGTGGTACGATGCTTGGCCAAGTGGGGGAGTAGATGTGAGAGATAGGCTGGAGCCAAAGAATGAAGGGACCTAAACGTGAGCGGTAAAACCTTGAAGTCAATCCGTTGCATGACCGGTAGTCAGTGCAGGTCGGCGAGAAGTGGTGTGATGTGGCAAATGCAACGCTCACGACAGACAAGCCTAGCTGCAGAGTTTTGCACCAGCAGCAATCGCCTGATCACACATACTGGCAGGCCAGTAAGCAGTGAGTTACAGAAGTCAAGACGGGATGTGTCGAATGCATGGACCAACTTGGACGTGGTATCCTTATCTAAACAAGCCCGAGTTTTAGCAATGTCATGTAGCTGAAAGTAGGCAGATTTGACTGTGGAGCTGATGTGGTCTTCTAACGAGAGGTCACTTTGGAATATGACACCTAGATTTCGAGCTGATTCAACTGGAGATATGCTGGCAGAGCCAATTTTGAGTGTCAGCCTTTCTAATTTGTGAATCACACTGGGTTTGCCCATAACTAGTAAGTTAGTTTTATCATCGTTTAGTTTTGGAAGATTTGCTGCCATCCATGTGCGGATGTCATCAATACATGTAGCAGGTGAGTTGAGAGAATTCGAGGTGCTCGAAGGCTGGGAGGGATCAAAGCAAAGGTACAAATGAGTGTCATCCGTATAGAAGTGAAAGCCTAGATTGTGCTGGGCAATCACATCAGCAAGAGGCAGAGTATAAACCGTGAAAAGAACCGGACCTAGCACGGAGCCCTGAGGTACGCCATATTTCAGAGGTACCTCAGATGATCTTTGTCCATTCACGTCAATACTCTGAAGTCTCCAACTGAGATAGGACTTGAACCACTGCAGAGCAGTGCCAGTGATGCCCAGGCGAGATGAAAGGCACTCTAGGAGAACTTTGTGATCGATGGTATCAAAAACTGCCGAAAGATCGAGCAAAACAAGCATGGACACTCTACATATGTCTGCATTCCTAAGTAGGTCATTGTCTAAGCAATGCTGACTCTGTGGAGTGATTAGTTCTAAAGTCAGACTGGAACTTACTAGTAAGGTTAGATCAAATCACTAGTGCAGCTGTGTGTCGTATGCATAGCAATAAAAGCTTATATTGTGTTTGGCGAATACGTTGACAAGAGGAAGAATACAGATTGTAAATAAATGTTGAAAAAACATCGAGCCCTGGGGTACCCACATAATTTAGAGGCTCCTCGAATTTTCTTTAGTTGACACCAATGCAGTTAAACCTACATAAGTATTCAACATTTTTCAGTTAAATTAAGGCTCTGTGAATTGTGATACAGCAGAAGACACTTCGCAGAATCTTGAGACCTCTGTGGGTGGGCAGATGAGGGAAGAAATACAGAGTCATGCTGCGGCGACGTCACATTCAGGGCTTATATACTGCAAGCATGTTCGTTCGTTTTTGGGCTGTCAATACGTATTTTCACACATGCAAGCAAATTTACCTGGTATCAAGAACTCCTCTTCCTATTACCCGAAAGGAGTAGTAACAACAGCAGCTGCGGCTATACTGACAGCATTATTATATCATCGAACGCGAAATCGTACGTGCTTTTGCGAAACTGAAAGATTAATAAATACAATCTCGCTCAAATTCGAGATAACTCTGTTTAGAAATAAAAAATTTTGCTTAACGCGAACTTCAGCCTGCTTGTATATTTATATCCATAAGCATAATATTTAACAACTTCAATTCACCGGAGACAGCATTTTCAGCAAACGTATTTTTTATCGTTAGCATAAAATTGTCCTTGTTCTGAAGCAGTTTTTCGAAGAAATAAAGCTACTCGTAATTTATTTATGGAGTCGATACCAAATATCTTAAACCATCTCAATTTTTCACTTTCACGCACTCGTTTTTACGTTTGTTACTTACCTGCACCTCTCCCTCAAGGGTCTGTACTTGGTCCCTTGCTGTTCTCCATTTATACACAACCTCTGGGAAAAGTGATTAAGGCCCATGGAATAGGATATCACTTCTATGCTGACGATACTCAGTTGTATTTGTCATTTAAACCGTCGGAATCTGCTGCAGCAACTGAGAAACTGAATGCTTGCCTTGCCGATATTCGATCCTGGATGTCGGAAAACTTCCTGAAATTAAATGACGATAAAACCGAACTGCTTCTCATAGGACACCCTAAGCGTGTGGCTGGATTAAAAGGCTTTGCTGTTCTAATAGGTGATGCTATTGTGCGACCTTCACCACGTGCTCGTAATCTAGGTGTCGTGTTCGACAGCTGCCTCAATTTCAAAAGCTTCATTCAGAAGACTGCCTCTACAGCTAGCCATCACATCCGACCCCTATCCAAGATTAGAAGCTGTCTCCCACAGTGGCTTGTAAAAAATTTAACTAGCTCTTTAGTTCTGTCTCGGCTTGATTATTGTAATTCCCTTTTGGCTGGGCTACCAAAGAAAGCTATTATGCCACTACAGCGGACTATGAATATGGCTGCAAGGCTGGTCTTCAAGTCCCAGCGGTTTGAGCACGTGTCTCCTTTGCTGAAAGAGCTAGAATGGTTGCCGGTTGAGCAAAGGATACAGAGCAAAGTTCTTACGCTGACCCACAAGGCCCGCCACGGCTTGGCTCCTTCGTACCTAGCTGAACTGCTGCATCAGTTTCAGCCTGTTCGCGCCCTCAGGTCCTGTGTGGACAATAAATTAGCTGTCCCATTCCTCCGCTTAAAGACAGTTGGCGACAGATGCTTTAGCTCTGCAGGTCCTAGACTGTGGCACTCGCTTCCACAATTCTTACGCAACGACATCTACTCTCCAACTGCCGACTGTGGCACATCTTTTTTAGCGGTCCTGAGCTGCTACTTCTATGCTACTCACTACCTCAACTGCTCTCCTAACTCTGCTATGCTTCCCACTTTCTCTTTGTTGCGTGAGACGAAGTCTGTTGGCTACCGAATGCGTACCGAAAGCCGCTTAGGCTGTGAGTGCGCTATACAAAATTCTCCTGCGTAACACCCACATGGTCTTTATGACTTTGTGGAGTTACTGACGGAGATACATTACATTACATTACATTACATTGCTGTAAAAAAATACACTTTTGATCTACAGCAAATGACCTAATACACTTGCTGGTGCCTTATAAATAGAAATTTCACATTTTCTTAGAAAATGCTTGTCTTTTGGAAAATTTACGAGACATGCGGACGTACTTAATAAATATTAGTTTCTAATTTTATTATATTTTAACACCGAGTAACAGATCAGCCGAGACTTTCGCTTGCAGAACTTACATACATCGAAAAAACAATGAAACAATAAAGATAGATAAACAGATAAAAAATCTCCGCACGTGTGTTAGCGTGAACGTATTTGCTTATGTGTGCGCATGTGTGTGTGTGTGTGTGTGTGTGTGTGTTTGTGTGAATTTCGCTATAAGGTCATTTGACCGTCCGAAATCGTAGTATCGGCTTTTAAAATGCAGTGAAAGAAACGTCTATAGCTAAGGCTACAGTAAATTCACAAAATAGGCTGTTCTTGCTCAGACAAAGCGTTCTAAATAATGTAGCTTACCAAAATATTGTGTTAGGTCACTTTTGGGGTACGTGGAGATTTTCTTGTGGATCAGTGTTGGCAATAACAACGTTTATACTTTAAGTGGGGACCATAGAATCCCCTCGTAAGTTCTGCTTGTGTAATTATATTGATTAACTTTGTCGGCCACCAAAATTTATTGCTAAACTTCCGTTTCTACGGGTTTTACTGTAATTCATCTCACAATTATTTAAAATTTGCCAGTAATCAATAAGCTTTGAAATCCTTGATTTGATTACAAAACTTACAATACTGAAACTACTTGTACCACAAGGCAAATAGTATCAAACTTAAGAATCTAGTTTGTTTAAATATAACTGATTTAAAAATTAATTAATTAATTGGTTTAACAGCCTCATTGTATAGCGGCAGAAGAGACTTATCGGCTACCACTATTACTTTCAATTGGCAATAAAGGATAGCCCACTGCAGGTTTGGAAACGGCGACCTCGATCATAAGAATTAGTGCCTGAACTCATGCTTCCAGGTCCCCTACTGACTGCTTACTTACTGATTGCTGACTAGTCAAAAACAAAGAAATCTTAGGTCGCTAGATCACACTGTCGGCAGCCAACTGCTATGCAACAACTATATCCGGCAATATTTTTTACACATTGTCTCATGTCTGAAATGCAGACGCCGTTCTTCTGAGTCTTCGGTTTTTAGACGAGAAAATTTACCAGACTATAGCAGATTTCCTGGCTGCCGGATCTGAAAGTACAGCGACTGTGATGTCTTGGTTGCTACTATACCTTATCGTGCACCCATCTGTCCAAGAGAAAGCTCGTCGGGAAGTATATGACGTAAGTGCTTCGCTTAACCAGAACAAAATATGCAATTATTTAAAATACAAAGATTTTGCATCCTGATAAATCTCTTCCACCGGTATTGTAGTGGCAAAGCTCCGCCATTAGGCATGGGGACAGATCACTTGGCATAAGGTATAAGCATAGAAGAGAGAGACGTGGATAGGCCATATTTGTTCAAGATATGCAATGTTCTACCCCTTTAACAAATGGCGCAGGTGTGGTCACGACGTTTGTGGATAGAGAAGAATTTAGGTCAATTGACGATCAGTACGACTCTAAACTCTGTCGCCCGATTTGAGGGGAGAATTTTACAAATTTAAAATAGCCAAATAAATATTCTGCCGAGTTGACTCTCCTAGGCTCACTAAAGCCTACAAAGTCAATATCATTGATACTTGTACCAATCAACCCGGAAGATTACTACGCTCACGCAGGATCAGCCCCGAAGTTCTCTGCTAGGTCGCAGTATCGGAGTCTTTCACTGAGAGTTGACGCGAAATTAAAAATCGAGACCAAAATACAACTACACCTTTCCAAGCTAGGTAAGAAGAAATATTTTAATTTTGACAGTCGGACAGCATCGTTATTTATTTGCTGTAATGAAAAGATATGTACCACAATATCTGCTGACGCACTTGCTTTCAGTGTCGCTTGTTGGCATGGCGATGTGCACAAATGCTATGCCGCTCAAGCGCTCAGCTTTGGACAGCTGTTCCCTGGTAGTCAAAAGCTCTATCAGGAGATAGGACACATATAAATACAAGGTATACTTTCATGAAAAGCACGTAGCTATCATTGCAAGGGGATGATTTTAACATGGGAGTTGCAAGAAAAAGGCCGAAGTATTATTCATGAACATGACACTTAAATTGAAATATGGTGGTGTAGTCTGTCGAATTCAAGGTTAAGACCTCCTTGGCAAAATACCGTGCGTATGGGTAGATTGAACATGTATTCCGCGTGGTTTCCCATCATTATGCATTCCTGCAATAGTTAAAGGTCTTTGATACGGGTACTATTTCACTGATCAAGTCATTTTTTGTTAATAATAGGGGCATATTGTCAAATAACATAATATATTTCGCTGTAAAAGGCCTTTTCCAAATGAATGTATTGACTGCCAGTAATGTTTTCATTCAAGTAAGAGTGACTTTTGCTGCAGCTATATATTTTGAAGATCGTATTGAAAACACAGGATTACATTGCTATACAGCAAACATCAGGTTCTGTGATCATTATTTATCAAAGGAAGCTATTGTGTTCACATGGAAAAGAAGTTGATCTACTAACGTCTGTCATTAATGAAGCAGACGTTGACTGTCAGTGAAGCAGATGTTATTTCAGCATTCGCACTAGGATTATCTACAACTACCAGGCCAATGTTATTTCAGGTTTTAGGTACAGAAAAGATGCCTAATTTTAAAGACAGAGATAAACTTGTGTACGTCGAGGCACTTATTCTCGAAGTTTTACGGGATGCCTCTATTGGTAAGTAGAAGTTCATTATGTTACCTCTAGGCCACGAATCGGCGAGCAGGTTATAGTGATCCTTTTTAAATGTAGCAAAATAGGCAACTTAAAAACATACCTATTTAGGACAGCATTTAGTGGGTCCTTGTGATTCGTCCTCGATATGCTTATGCGTGCTGACACTGTTCATGCTGCCACTAACCACATTTGCATGCTGACCCAGTGCATGTAACCCCTAACCATGTTATTCATTTTGTTTGTTTTTCAAGCATGATTTTACTTACTATTCTATTGTGTATCACTTTGCAGCAAATGTAAAGCGCCTAGAAAGAGATTAAGTTCTCTGAGGGCGCTTTATCAAGTGCAATATTATTATTATTATTATTATAAGTTGATGAAGCGGGAGTATCAAATCTAAGGTTAAAATAATGCATCTATGTATGTATCACATGCATTGATATACACAGTATATAGAGATAATAATAATAACAATGCACTTGATAAAGCGCCCTCAGAGAACTTAATCTCTCTCTAGGCGCTTTACATTTGCTGCAAAGGAAAATGCAATTGAATGGTGAGTAATATCATGCTTGATAAAAAAAATGAATAACATGGTTAGGAATGACATGCACAGGGTCAGCATGCAAATGTGGTTAGTGGCAGCATGCACAGTGTCAGCACGCATAAGCACATCAAGGACGAATCACAGGGACCCACTAAATGCTGTCCTAAATAGGTGTGTTTTTAAGTTCTTTTTAAATGTGGTCAGGCCAGGGGATGTTCTGACGCAGTTCGGGAGGGAGTTCCAAGCTTTGGGTGCATAAGAACTGAATTCGTGGTCTCCAAAGGATTTGAGGCTTGTACGAAGTATTTGTAGACTGTTGAATTCCGAAAAGCGGGTGGTACGATGCTTGGTCTGATGGGGTAGTATATCGGAGAGATAGGCTGGGCCAAAGAATGAAGGGACCTAAAAGTGAGCGACAAAACCTTGAAGTCAATCCGTTGCTTGACTGGTAGCCAGTGCAGGTCGGCGAGAAGTGGAGTAATGTGGCAACTGCGACGCTCACGACAGACAAGCCTAGCTGCAGAGTTTTGCACCGGCTGCAATCGCCTGATCACACATACTGGCAGGCCAATAAGCAGTGAGTTACAGAAGTCGAGACGGGATGTCACGAATGCATGGACCAACTTGGACGTGGTATCCTTATCTAAACAAGCCCGAATTTTAGCAATGTTATGAAGCTGAAAATTGGCAGATTTGAATGTGGAGCTGATATGGTCGTCTAACGAGAGGTCGCTTTGGAGTGTGACACCTAGATTTCGAGCTGATTCCACAGGAGATATGCTGGCAGAGCCAATTTTTAGCGTCAGCCTTTCCAATTTGTGAACCACACGTGTTTGCCCATAACTAGTAAGTTATTTTAATCATCGTTTAGTTTTAGAAAATTTGCTGCCATCCATGTGCGGATGTCATCAATACATGTAGCAGGTGAGTTGAGAGAATTCGAGGTGCTCGAAGGCTGGGAGGGATCAAAGCAAAGGTACAACTGAGTGTCATCCGCATACAAGTGAAAGCCTAGATTGTGCTTGGAAATCACATCATCAAGAGGGAGAGTATAAACCGTGAAAAGAACCGGACCTAGCACGGAGCTCTGAGGTACCCCACATTTCAGAGGTACCTCAGATGATCTTGGTTCATTCACGTCAATACTCTGGAGTCTCCCACTGAGATAGGACCTGAACCACTGCAGAGCAGTGCCAGTGATGCCCAGGCGAGATGAGAGGCGCTCTAGAAGAACTGTGATCGATGGTGTCAAAAGCTGCCGAAAGATCGAGCAAAACAAGCAGAGACACTCTAACCATGTCTGCATTCCTAAGTAGGTCGTTGTCTACCCTAAGCAATGCTGACTCTGTGGAGTGATTAGCTCTAAAGCCGGAGTGGAACTTACTAGCAAGGTGTGAGGTTTCGATATATGAGTTTAGCTGGTCTGCCAGGAGCAGTTCTAGTGTCTTTGATAGGACTGGTAGAAGGGAGACTGGGCGGTAGTTGCTCAAGTTCTCTTGGTCTAGTGTTGCTTTCTTGAGAAGTGGCCTGACTACAGCTTTTTTGAAAGGTGCTGGGACATGACCTGAGGCTAATGACATATTAATGATGTTAGTTATGCATGGCAGCAGCAGATCAATACTACGTAGGAGCATACCTGACTTATCAATTGTTTTTCTAAAGGAATTAAAAAATCACAGATGAGAAAAAACCTTTGTAATAGTATGTAGTACTTTGCAGTATAAATGAGAAGAGTAATTGGTTCATAAGCAGCTCTCAACCAATAGTCTCACTGAATGTAGGGCGAAATAAAGAATCTGCAGTATTTGGCAGGTATTGTGATAATCGCAGGTACAATAAGGTGTGCCATTGAGGTAACTTCTTAAAAAAATAGCTGATTTATCAATCTTAAGACTTATTTCTTATACTTATACGGGAGTGTTGATGTAAATGAACAAAGATCATCCGAGGAAGCCCTAAAATATGGGTACCCCAGGGCTCCGTGCTCGGTCCACGTCTTTTCACGGTTTATACTCGCCTTATTGCCGATGTGATTGCCAAGCACAATCTAGGCTTTCACTTTTATGCGGATGACACTCAGTTGTAGCTTTAATTTATTGATAAAATCTGCACATGGATGACAGCAATTTTTTCTTATTTGAATTAGGATAAAAACAAACTTACTAGTTATGGGCAAACCAAGTGAGATTCAGAAATTGGGAAGGCCAACGCTTACAATCGGCTCTGCCAGCATATCTCCTCTTGAATCTGTACGAAATCTAGATCTTATGTTCAAAAGTGACTTTTCATTGGACGACCACATCAGCTCAACAGTAAAGTCTACCTACTTTCAGCTGTATAACATTTCTAAAATTCGAGCGCTTGTTTAGACAGGGGTACCGTATCTAAATTGGACCATGTATTCGTGACATCCCGTCTTGACTTCTGGAACTCATTGCTTGCTGGCCTACCGGCCTGTGCACTCAGGCGCTTACAGCTGGTGCGGAACACTGCAGCTAGGCTTGTCTGTCGTGAGCGTCGCAGTTGCCACATCACATCACTTCTCGCCGACCTGCACTGGCTCCCAGTCAAGCAACACATTAACTTCAAGGTTTTGTCACTCACTTTGAGGCCCCTTCATTTTTTGGCTCCAGTCTATCTATTAGATTTCTCCCCCACCAGGCTAAGCACCATTCAACTCGCTTTTTGGAATCTAACTGTTTAACTATACTTCGTACAAACCTCAAATCCTTTGGAGACCGTGCCTTTAGTTCGTATGCTCCTAAAGCCCGGAAATCACTTCCGACCTGTGTCCCAATATCTCCTGACTTGTCCACATTTTAAAAGAAACTAAAAAAACGTATCTATTTATGACTGCATTTAGTGGGTCCCTGTGATTCATCTTGTATGTGCGTATGCGTGCTGACACTGCTGCATGCTGTCACTAACCATATTAGCATGCTAACCCTGAACATGTCCCCCATAACCATGTTATTCTTGTTGTTTATTAAACATGCTACAATGAGCCATTCCACCGTGCTTCCTTTGCAGAAATTGAAAAGCGCCTAGAAAGAGATTGAGTTCTCCAAGGGCGATTTATCAAATTTATTATTATTATTTCACATCTCATTTGGTTCACAACCTATCCCCTCTATGACATGCCAATGCAGCCGTGGTCAAAACTTCTGAAGTAGCAACTTCCATTAGAAATTCATGTTGGTAAGAAGATTGCGACCCATCACAGTCTCCCTAGCATCGTTTCTTGCTAATTGTCGACATGCCTGTGACCTAGCTTTGCTGACCTGGATATGATTGCTCAGAGCAAATACTGCATAGTTACTGGTACTATACTTTGATTGCAAGGTCACCCGCTGCATCCTTTCATTGTAGCATCAACTAGTCTACCACGCTGTGTTGGTAAGAATATTAATCTTGGTGAATACGTACTTCCGGAAGACTCATATGTTTTTGCAAACATATACCAAGCGCATCATGACGCAAAGTACTGGAAAGATCCATTTGTCTTCCGACCGGAGCGATGGATAAGTGAAAGTAACACGATCTTAAAACACGAGAATTTTCTGCCTTTCATGCTAGGTAAGTGTCATGAAGCCATCTACGCGGAAGTTTTGGCTCAGGTTAGTCAGTTTTACTTCGTTGTCCAGTGATAGAAAGACAAGTTGAGGCTAGGTCACATCGCATTAGTTTAAAATTCTACCCCAAGGCCCAGGCGGAATGACAGGAAATAAGCCAAAGAGACATAATCTGCGTCACATCTGCATGAGAAAGGTCAAAATATGCGAAACACTTTCTCCTACGCACGAAGCTCCTATCTGGTCACACATTGAAAATTCAATCATAGATCATGAGAACATCAATGAAGTGCTTCACTTTTCTATCATTCTTATAATAAGACACTAACCGAGTTATTGCCTCGCAGCTAAAATATTACCTGAGTTCAGCAAGTCCACATTGAAAGTTTTAATCTGGATTAAGAGCGTACAATTTCCCAGAAACTGCTAGGCTTCGGGTTTACAGCGACCTTCGGATTAATTGTGGTCAGGATAGGGCCTCCATGCTAGTTATCATAGATATCTCAGCAGCAATTTACACTACTGATAACAGTATATTTCTGAAGTGTGTCTTGACACGTCTATTTATCACTGGCATAGTGCTAAATTGGGCGAGGTCTTTCCGAATTAAGTCATGCCAGATTGTAGATGTGAATGGCAGTTGGTCATCCAGGAAGCCATTGTGTATGGCTACCTCTGGTTTAGTCTGTAAGATCTTTTCATTCTTTGATCTAGATTCTTCCTTTGGCCGCTGTTATCGCCTAACCAAATAGTGGCTTTCATCTCTACGATGACACTAAGAACTAATCGTTTTTGACCGTTCTAAGCAATTGCTCCTTCACATCCGACACACTTAGTTTGCCTTCAGCCTCCGTCAATGAAATTCGCGCTTGATGGCTAGTAAATTCCTGCAGCTTTTCGAAGCTTAACTACGATAAGACCAGCCTAAAAGCTACGGGCAAGCTCAGTTTTGGCCTCAAGTTAGAAAACGTCACCCCTACAGATGAGTTCATCGAGCATCACTCCATAGAAATCTGCCCGTAATCTTGGCACGCTCTATCAGAATGACTTTCCATTGGATTCGCAAATTACTTCATCTAAAAAGCCGGCCCAATTTCAGCTGAAGATTTGGACCAAAGTAAGACATCCAAGCTAGTTTGCCAGTTTCGGACACATTATTTTAGATTGCTGCAATATTCTCTATAAGGAATTTCTGCCCTGTTCTCTTAATCGTCGGTCTATGATCTAAAATTACTGCACGAAGCGATTAAGGAACTAAAAAACACGATTTAAGGCAGCGGGTAGCAGAGATATGAGTCTTATAACCTTTCTTTAGCACTTTTTCCGTGTTAGTGCTTCGACTAAGCTCCATGGCGCGCCATGGTCTTGCACTGTCAACAGAATATAATTAAAATAAAATTTTTTTGTAGAGAGCACTAAGAGAACTTAATCTATATTCAGGCACTTTAATATGCCACGGGGCTCGAGCCCACCACCCGGCTAGACCTTGGTCGGGGCGAGCACCTTAACCACTGGGTCAAACCAGCGAGGCAAGGCCAGATTAAATAGGATCTATTAAATAAAAAGAATGATATGATAATTTGAAAAAAGAGTTCTACTGACTAACTGAATTGAAAGCTCTGTTCGCTGCTGTCGTTGATGCAGATGCGTTCTTTCTTTTTGGCAGAACTTTGGGCTGGCAAAGTTTCTGCAATGGCAAGATGTTTTAAAATGAACACGCTGTTATATCGACTCCCAAGTAGCCGCTATACAGGCCTAATAATAATAATTATACATTTGATATAGTGGCCTCACATACACCGATCTCTCTCTGGCAATTTAAATTTGCTGCAAAGGAAGCACGATCTAATGCTTAGTGATTGAACGTGGTTATAAGTAGCATGCATAGGGTCAGCATGCAAATATGATTAGTGCCAGCATGCACAGTGTCAGCACGCATAAGCACATTAAGAGCAAATCACATGGACCCACTAAATGCTGCGATAAATATATGCGTTTTTCTAAATGTCATCAAGTCAGGGAATGTAGTGACGAAATTAGGAAGTGAGTTACGTGCTTTCGGAGCTTACAAACTAAAGTCATGGTCTCTAAAGGACTCGAGGTTCGTACGAGAGATAAGTAAATGATTAGATTCTGAAAAGTGGCTGGTACGATGCTTAGTCTGGTGTGAGAGTAGATCTGATTCAAAGAATGAAGTGACCTAAAGGTGAATGACAGAACCTAATAGTCATTGCGTTGCTTGACTGGGATCCAGTGCAGGTCGGTGAGAAGTGATGTGATGCTGCAACTGCAACGCTCACAACAAACAAGCCTAGCTGGAGAATTTTGCACCAGCTGAAAGCGCCTAATTGAACAGGCCAGTAGACCAGCATACAGAGGGTTAAAGAAGTCAGGACGGGATGCAACGAATGCATAGATAATTAAAATGTGGTATCCCTGCCTAAACAAGCCCGAAATTTAGCAATGTTATATAGCTGAAAGTAGGCAGAATTGACTGTGGAGCTGATGTGGTCGTCTAATGAAAGGTCACTTTGAAGCAGGACATCTAGATTTCATGCAGATTCAACAGATGTGCTGGCAGAGCCGACTGAGAGCGTTAACCTTTCCAATTCCTGAATTCCTCTGCAGGTTGTTGCTGTGTCGTTAGTAGCCACATTATGGGTCAAAATTCAAATGGTAAAGCTTGTTAATTGCTACTTGCGGCTTTGAGTTAGCACAAAAACGGCAGCCTAGAAAAGTGGGTTACATTCAAATCTTGACTGAAACCAGCTAAACAATCAACATTATTTCGCGCTTCGACTGTAAATTCCAGAATCTGAGCCAAGTGAAGTAAAGAGCACAGATTTTTTCTAGATTTGATTCCGTCTGGCCTTATTTATCAGCACTGTATATGAGACTTTCGCGAAACATCCGGTAATTGTTTTACGTTCCGGTGCTCAAGAGAAATCGAGCAGTCTTTCTGAACAGGGATGCATATTTGTATGCTTGCCTACTGCGCATTGTTGTGTTTTAGCTTTACTGGTTGCACATGCGTACGCTGACCTTACAGGTAGACGAGTTTGCATTGGTGAAATGCTGGCTAGGATGGAGCTGTTCGTAATAACCACAATGCTACTTCAGCGATTTACCTTTGCCGTGCCAAAAGGATGCCCTCAACCATCTATAAAAGCTGTAATGGGAACCGCCAGATCCCCAGCACCTTATCAAATATGCGCGATTCCATTCTCGAAATAAAATAATCTACTCCAACAGCTTTTAGCGATTTGGGTTATCTAAAGAGCTCTGCTGTAATGTTTTTATTGATACGATTGATTGTTCATTGCGTTAAGGTAAGACTTCACTTATTCCGGGATTGAAGTCAAAATCTATGAATATAAAATAAAAAAGATCTTTCTAATACGCGGACACACATGTATAAATTCTGCGAGAAGGATAAAGGCTCGGTCTCTTTTGTCCGCTTACGTTCAAATTCGTGCTTCCCAAGAGACTCAGTACAGTCTTTACTTTCATTTTGCAGCTACACGTTCACGGTATTCATTCTCGCAATCACTAAAACATTCGTTATCACTTAATGCCTGCGAGTTATCCTATGAGAAAGGTCTAATTTTTTAGTAGTTTAGGGATGACCAAGGATGCCCACACGTTCTAGGGAAGCGCCCGTCGACAGGGCTAAATAAAGCCACAGTGTACAGTTCAAAAGCGTGACAGTCCCCAAATGTCAATTTAATGATACAACGCCGGCGCTGCGCCTTCTCAATTTGTCAGCTACAGGACAGGAAAGGTGCTATTTTTGCAGTCACAATGCCGAATGTCGCGCTTCAGTAAGCTTCGACTGGAGGAAATTAGAGGATAGCGCAGTCGATCTAGAAGACTACCGTGACACGTCGATAAGGGAATAGGGCTATAGGATGACATAATGGCAGCATGGATCAGTGCTAAGCGGCGGCATGTGCAAGGATGCAGAAATAGCCTGTCTAGCTAGTCTGGTGTGGAGGTTTCAGTTATTCCCTGTTTCGGAAGCTAATAGTATACGGCCTGTAGACAGCAAAAGCATAATGATCCAAACAGTTCACATCGTTGCTGGACAGCGAAGACGTTTTCTCTCAGAGAATTTGTAGCGGGTTTAAAGCGAAGCAAAGGCACAGTTTCTGCACGTCCGAGAGGAACGTGGTGATCAGAGGGCATTTTCAGCTGTACGGAAGGTCGCAAACTGACCTGTTACGTATGTGGCGGTTCAATAATGTCGATGTGCGGATAATCTTGAAGTAGTTCGCGGAACATATAAGTAAAAACCTTATGCGATGCAAGACGTTGCTGATGAAACCACTCAGGAGCTTCTCAAGATGCAAGGTAAATTAAGAATGGGGACTCCGCTGTGTCTGAGCGAGGCTTGAGGCTCTTCGGTACTCCACATTCGAATACTAATTGGTGGAAAAGCCTGACTCGTCTCGACGAGGCACCCAATAATAATAATAATAATAATAATAATAATAATAAAAATAATGCACTTGATAAAGCGTCCTCAGAGAACTCAATCTCTTTCTAGGTGCTTTATATTTGCTGCAAAAGGAAACGAAATTGAATTGTGAGTAATATCATGCTTGATAAACAACATGAATAACATGGTTAGGGATGACATGCACAGGGGTCAACATGCAAGTGTGGTTAGTGGCAGCATGCACAGTGTCAGCACGCATAAGCACATGAAGGACGAATCACACGGACCTACTAAATGCTGTCCGAAATAGGTGCGTTTTTAAGTTCTTTTTAAATGTCGTCAAGTCAAGGGATGTTCTGACGCAAGCCGGGAGTGAGTTCCAGGCGTTGGGAGCATACGAACTAAATGCACGGTCTCCAAAGGTTTGGAAGTTTGTACGAGGCATAGGTACACAGTTAGATTCCGAAAAGTGGTTGGTGTGATACTTGGCCTGATCGGAGAATAGATCTAATAGGTAGACTAAAGCCAAAGAATGAAGTGGCCTAAAAGTGAGCGAAAAAAACCTTGAAGTCCATCCGTTGCTTGACTGGTAGCCAGTGCAGGTCGGCGAGAAGTGGTGTGATGTGGCAACTGCGACGCTCACGACAGACAAGCCTAGCTGCAGAGTTTTGCAAAAGCTGTAATCACCTTATTGCACATGCCGGTAGGCCAGCAGGCAGTGAGTTACAGAAGTCAAGACAGGATGTCACGAATGCATGGACCAACTTGGATGTGGTATCCTTAACAAAGTAATCCGTGCTAAACTTTCGTCGGTAAATTAGCTCTGGACATCAGCTTCAGCAATGAAAAATCAAAACTACCGCCTAGCATTGTCAAAACGATGAATGCTTCTTTCACCAAGACGCAGTAACATTGTCAGAACGATTAATGCTTCTTTCACCAAGACTATTTCGCCTGTAGCCGAAGCCAAGAAAAAAATCCACATTTTCTTGAATAACTTCTACCGACGTCACAGTGCGGTGGAATATAAAGGTGCCTTCATTTCCAAGAGGGCAGCAACGACACTGTTTTTAGCATACAGGACGATGAGATCCAGAGCTAGTTTATCTTACTTGCCAGAAAAGGCCTGCGCATGTGCAGTATGGCTTCTTTCCTCTTACAAATTGATAAAAGCATGTAAGCGCGTGAGCATGCTGGAGCACGATATCATCGCCGCTGATCCGGAGCTCTGTTCGGAATACTTGTGGATCCCGCCATGCGTAACTTGTGCGTGTGAATGCTATTAGTCATTCTCATCACTACAGACTCGCACGGCGGATCGTGGCCTGCGCACACATGGACACCTTCCTTAGTGACATGCCGAGGTAGGCCGAGAGCAAATATAAAAACCACACACTTTCGCCAAAGTGTTTTCCTGGGGTACATTATCCCTGAAAGAGTTAGCGAATTTATAGGGTGCGACAGATTTATAGTGTGCCATGAATCTTTTCCGTGGAGGGCTGCATACAATGTTGGAGCGGCCGCAGCAAGTGGGAGAGAACAAACGGCGAGTAGATCATATTTGGCAAGCAGTTTGAAAGGAAGTGCTTGAACTTATGCCACTCATGGAAGACAATCGCTGAAAGATAAAGAGTGTATGAACCACAAGTACACTGGTAAACATACCGATGCCTTTAAATTTCGGCTATCTTATGTCAAAACTGAACGCGCCTACAATACGAAGTCAGTATTTCTGGATTCAATTCACCGACAGCCCCAAGAGAAGCTAACAACGAAGGTCATGAGACATTCCTATTTAGTTGCGGAGCTACAGATTTCAATAAACCTTTCCTACTTGATAACTTATCCGAATTCCAATAGAAGTAGTGTTTGTCAACTTCCTCAATAGGAGCGAGCTGAATTGTTTAACTCAATGCGGAGACGAGTGATATGTCATAAGAAGGGATGAGAGTGAATCGCCTTATGGCGCAACATTTAAGAAGATAGATACATTGAGACAGGCAGTCTTTCTAAAGCGTAAGCTCTCTTCTAAATCTTTGTTCGTTAGGTAAATTCTTCAGCCTTGGAGAAAATTTAAACTTGAAGAAAATTCAGTGCATGCTAAAGAATAATAATAAAAATGCACTTGATAAAGCGCCCTCAGAGAACTTAATCTCTCTCTAGGCGCTTTACATTTGCTGCAAAGGGAAATGCAATTGAATGGTGAGTAAAATCATGCTTGATAAACAAACAAATGAATAATATGGATAGGGGTGACATGCACAGGGTCAGCATGCAAATGTTGTTAGTGGCAGCATGCACAGTGTCAGCATGCATAAGCACACGAAGGACGAATCACAGGGACCCACTAAATGCTGTCCTAAATAGGTGTGTTTTTAAGTTCTTTTTAAATGTGGTCAGGTCAGGGGTGTTCTGACGCTAGTCGGGACGGAGTTCCGGGCTTTGGAAGCATACGAACTAAATGCACAGTCTCCAAAGGATTTGAGGTTTGTACGAGGTATTAGTAGACTGTTGGATTCTGAAAAGCGGGTGGTACGATGCTTGGCCTGATGTGGTAGTATATCTGAGAGATAGGTTGGAGCCATAGAATAAAGGGACCTAAAAGTGAGCGACAAAACCCTGAAGTCAATCCGTTGCTTGACTGGTAGAATATGAAAATAATAGGAAATCAATGTTAGAAATAAAAAGACAGAAGCCTTGATGTAAGCGTTAAAACTGCTTATCATTTGCCTACGGGTAAGTTATCTCTATACCAAGAATATGGTGGAGTTTAGACAATCCAGCTGATACGGCAGCTTCAAGAACACCAGACAAGAATGTCTGCGTCTTTGAGTTGCCACTCGAAGCGGCCGAAAATTTCTCTGAGAGAAAAGCACTCGGTACATGGACATGGGAAATTATGTTTGTTTAGTGAGTATAATTTGAACTAGACAAAGAAAAATATGTGTTTTGATAAAAAATTACGCGAATCGGAACCGTCACTCTTCTCATGAATTACTTCTTAATTCTAACCAATTAAAACAATCACCTACAAGAATCCTACGAGTCGGTCGAGGCTTCTAAGAGAATATGAAATTCGAGGATCCGTGCATCTTTAATGGTAGAAAAAACAAGTTATGACTCCAAGGGCAAGGAGTTTGCATCAGCCACTGCCGATCATTTGTTAAACTCCTTAAGAAAAAGAAGCGTAAAATCCAAAAAGATGCACTACTCGTGGCTTTTAGCCATAAACTGCGAGGCGCTCGGCCTCTAAAGTTGGGTCAATATTACTATAAGCAAGTGTCCGTAGACAGTCACGTGTCTGCTTTTTGGTCTATTAGAAATAAGAAAGCAGCTTGACGCCCATCTACATTTCTGAAAAAATGCACAGCGAGTTCAATCCTGTTTGCCTCATACAAACGCAGTTTCATGAACAGGTGGTCAAAGTTGTACACTTACTGTGGTTCATTAGAAAAGAGTAATTTGGCAAAATCTGTGGGTAGCTGCAGAGGGAAAGTTAAATATTATAGGATACATAGTCTAAATAAATCATAATGCCGAAGTCAATGAGCGTGTTTTTGACATCTCTCAGGACGCCGCATGCTAAACATGATTCAATACAGGTTCCATGTAGAAACTTTTCTATCGTCGTCTGTTTTTTAAAAGCTCAATAGTAAAGCATCCAGCGTACGTTAATACAGATTTCTAAAACGGTTTTTGGCAAGCAGCAAAAGTAAGCAGCTTATAATAATAATAATAATAATAATAATAATGCATTTAATCAAGCGCCCTCAGAGAACTCAATCTCTTTTTAGGTGCTTTACATTTGCTGCAAAATAAACAAGGTCGAATGGTGAGTGGTGTCATGCTTGATAAACAACACGAATAACAGTACGAGGTATAGGTAAACAGTTAGATTCCGAAAAGTGGTTGGTGTGATACTTGGCCTGATCGGAGAATAGATCTGATAGGTAGACTGAAGCCAAAGAATGGAGGGACCTAAAAGTGAGCAAAAAGCCTTGAAGCCGACCCGTTGCTTGACTGGTAGCCAGTGCAGGTCGGTGAGAAGTGGTGAGGTGTGGCAACTGCAATGCTCACGACAGACAAGCCTAGCTGCAGAGTTTTGCACCAGCTGTAAGCGCCTGACTGCACGGGTTGGTAGGCCAGCAAACATTATTATCTCCGATAAGAAGTCATCGGAGAGGCTCTCTCAGTTCTGCACGACAAATCACGGCATGACATGAGGCTATTAACTATGCCAAGCGTCGGGGGGGGGGGATATATCAGTAAGTAGTTGTTCAGCTGACGTGACGAGTCAGATGTTTTAGCCCCTGGATCTAAGCCCACGGTGAGGTGCTAGCTTTTTACAGCTCCGTTCGAGGGTTTGAGTCCTGCTGCCGGCAATGGTATATTGCCTACCGCAAGCAGGGTGATAGCCGCAAAAAGCTCTTCTGCCGCTGTATGATAGAAGCTGTGCGATCAGCTAACATTTACTTATACTCTTATTTACGTCGGAATATCTAGAAAAATAAGGGGGGATTTCCACATAAAAAGGCCAGTTAGTCTCAGCTCCCAGCTCTTGTCAGCAGCGAGCAGCGGCAAGTTTGTCTTGATCTCTTTAACACCGGCCCAACGTGCTGTTCGAACTGAATGGGCCTAATCGGACAGAATACTAATGTTGGTAGGGCCGGCTTGCTGGACAACTCAATGCTTCCCTGTTCATGCAATCCAGCAGGAACAGTCAACGAGATTGAGTACAAATGCAAGATTGTACGCGGCCATACAGCCTATACAATTGAACTCAGGGCCGTTTTTAATAGGGCATCTGATTAGCAGCACAAACTGAATCGGATACAAGTAAGCTGGTAAAACACATAGGAAAAAGGAAGGCTCTCTCTCTGGTGCACCTTGTGAAGCTGAGTGAAACGATAGCGCCACAAATTAGCGCTTAGTGAATGCATGTGATGACTGACGCCGGAAAACAAGTTCAAGTTTTCGACGGCCGTTTTGAACGGAAGGAGAGGAGCGATATGACCGAATGTTTCAACTTCGCACGAACCAGCCGGATACACATGGAAGCCCAGTAACAATTTGGTCTTATCAGGTGGCTCTAGGTCGAACTGCGGACACACGCCCAAGCGCCATGCTCATGACGTGTATTTTTCAGCCACGAGTTTGCGATGGCCCCGTGACTGAGGTGCTTGCCTTTAACGACCGAGGTGAAGGTGAATGTATTTGATGCCCGAGGTCGTGGGCTCGAGCCCGCTGTTCGTCCTTTCCATTCGGTTGAAAGGCAGTCACCCTCGCTACTTCTCGGCTATTTGACGGACTGCCAGTATTTATCCATGCTTATCCACTTTTCATTGCATTCGATTCGTGGCCTGGTATAATGCAAGGTCCCTACACTTGATGAGTCAGGCATTCAGTCATTAAGGGGTTCGAGCAACGCTGCAGCGAATTGCTCTTGTGACAGTTATCTCCACCTGGCTAAATCTTTGTTAGTAGAGCAGGGAATGCGGTTGCTGGTCGCCGACCGCAGAGATGTAAAGCTTGCAGCTTGCCATACAACTTCCATTTGAAAAATGCGCACGCACTCAGCCAGTATACTAGGATTATGCTCAAGCAGGTAAGTGAAAATTTTTAGAGCCTAGCCTAGTTAAGTTAGAAGGCAGGATTAGCTCATCAGGCGTCACACCAATGTCGTCTGCACCTAATTTAGCTTGCAATACCAAAGCGATTTATTACTGGATGAGCATATTTACTACACTACTTTCAGCTGAGGAACATTGCAAAAATCAGGAACTACATAGACAAGAGGGCAATAGCCAAAATAGTTCTCTCACTTTTTGGAAAATAGCATATAGATAACTGCAATTCGTTTTATTCAGGACTCCCGGCCTGTGCCCTTCATCGTCTGCAGTGGGTACACAGCCTAGCGGCTCGGCTGGACTGTCGTTGCCGGCATAGCTGCCACGTCGAACCGGTCTTTTCTGAGCTGCACCGACTATCTATCAAGCATAGTATTGACTTCAAGTTAGCCCTTCTCTGGCCTACACGTTGCCTCATTCACTAGCACAAGCGTACCTATCCGGCCTTCTTGTTCCTCCAGTGCGCTCTCGCACTAAGTGCTTCAAGTCTTCATGTGTTCTCGCTGTTTGTCGCACTAAATTGATATCGTTTAGTGATCGGGCCTTCAGCTCATATGCACCAAAAGTCTCGTACTCGCTTTCCGCTCCTGTCGCCGCCTGATTTGAATTTGGATCATTTAAACCCGCAGATGAAGGCGCATCTGCTCCGCTCAGTTGTTAATCGAAGAAAAAACTTACGCGAGCCTTTTAAAGAAATCTAATCCTACAATAACGGTGCATTTTTGCCAATTACGTCTAAAGCATGGATCTCTAATCGTGAAATTAAAAACATCCATAACGAGGTAATTTAAAGACAGCTAAAAACCTACTTTCATTTATTTTTATTTTATGAAGATTTTTTGGAAGAGATTTTCTTCTGCAAATTCCGCTAGGTTATGCACGAAAGGCGAAAAGGCAATTTTTTGGGGTGGTTCTATTATCGCCGTCCTTGGTTGACCGAGCCAATCACCTGATCTCAACCCTTTTGAGCATCGATCTGACCACGTGCAGACCGAAGCCTTTTTATTGGTTTAAACAGCTATTTGGCAGCCCTTTACAAATAGCATAAGCTACCGCAAAAGCTACCACCAAATGTGAGTCTGGCCTCAACTCTTCGGTGAGAATAAACCAAGGGCCCTTGCCTGTCTGCCGTTCTTACTCGTGAAACTACTTACATCTTTAGTGATCTCTTTCCTAGTCAAGCTTGACCTCTAGCTGCGTATGTCAAGGTAATGTTTGGTAGATTAAAGAGAAGATACGCGTAGTTTAAGCAAACTTAAGCTAAGCATAGCCACGAGCAAATGCCGAATTTCTCTATCCCGTTGGTATTCCAGACCTCGCCCGAATCTTTTGAATACACTATAACGACCAGACACGTGCTAGTGAAATGCCCCTCTCGTACCCATGTCCCATGCTCATGCGTGTGTGTGTGTGTGCATGCGCTCGTGCGTTCGTGTGGGCACGCTCACGCGCATGTGTGTGCTCGCGAGTGCTCATGTACGTGTGTGAATGTGCGTGGGTGTGCTCATGTATGTGTTTGAATGTGTGTGGGTGTGTATCATCAGGTGCCCGTCTGTCTAACCGTACAAGGAGTACACATTTCTGCTTATCGTAGCTAAAGAGACTTTTGGCGGACCGCCACTTTGGCACAGAGTGTCAGGCTCTCCGAGCCCGTTTTATAAGTTAAAATAACGGGTAAAGTTAGCAGCGAAAATATCAACAGGAGCTGAAAAGTACGTTTTAGTAGGGGCTGAAGAGCCTTACAAGGCTGTCGTGTAAAGTCAGCCTGAACGCGATGCAACGCCCCTCTGAGACGAGGCTTAGCCCAGCGGAAAAACTCTGGCAACGCCGATGCAGTCTGGTCGTATGAAATTTCTGTCACCGGCGATGCACCAGAGACGAAGGCAAAGGCCGAGTGCAGCCTGGTAAAAAAGAAAATCCTAGCTGATTTAACACCCTTTTTTGTATAGCGACATAGGAGCCTTTACGGCTATCACCACCTCTTGCATTGGCGATAAAGGATCGCCCACCGCAGGATTCGAACCCACGACCTCGAGGCCGAGGCCGTGAAAAGCAACCGCCTTACCTAGGGAGCTATTACGTAGACGCCATTGAATATGCCGCGAACATTCCCCCCACTGGGAGTCCGCTAGCTAGATTTAGAGACAATGAAGCGACAATTTAGCCTGGCGCTCGGGGACATAGCACGTTAAATCTGGACATTTATACAATCTTTGCTTGTCTCGTGTTTTCTCTATTGCAAACAGGCCAGGATTGGAAGTGATTAGCCTTATCACGATGCTGCTCCGTGTGATGGTACTGTGTGTTAATCCCATGCAAATGAAAGTATAGATTTTGCTTGGTGATCATATCGGCAAAAGCAAGAGTATAAATTGCGTTTAGAAGTGGACCGAACACATATTCCCAATACTATAGACGTTCCTTGGATAAGTGCTGCTCGTTGGTTGACAAAACCCTCTGAAGTCTCCGACTGAGATAGAACCCAGAGAATTGCAATGCAGTCCTAGTGATGCCCAGACGAGATGAGAAGTGTTCAAGAAGAACTTGGAGATCACTAACATCTAACGCTGCCAAAATCCATCAAAATAAGTAAAATATACGTCAGTATGCATTCATGATAATTTCGTCAGACATTCATAGCATAGAACCTATTTGATTCTATTACACGCATCCCTACATAAAACCATGCAGTTCACCCTGGAAAAAGCAGTTGAAACAAGCCATAAGCGCGAGCTAACGAGAACGGCGGGGATACTTCGACTCCACCTACATTTCTTTGGAGGTCGTTCTTCACTTTATTCGTCTGCCTGCTATTGGGTGCTTTGGCATTGGCTTATTCTGGCCAAGTTGGGAGTGCAGTGACTATAGGAGAGGCCAGACGACTCTCATACGCTGCGAGGAATATTAGCATTGCAGCTATGGTTTTTGTTCTGACTGTGGTGGGCCTTTTACTCGCGATTCACTAATGCTGATAATACGATAGGATGATCGAGCTGAAGTAGAGGAAAAGTACCACTACTGACTGGGTAAAGAACGCTACTTTCAAGCGGTTCGTGCTGGAAATGCACTTTATATGGTCTTTTGTATGACCTGTTGTGTTGAATAAATTGTGTAGTACACGCAAAGAAGTGTTGCTGCGCTCGTTTTGCTACAATGTCGGTACACGTGTTCGCAATGCAACAGACTATAGCGATGCCATGCTGGGCTGTGACATCACGATTCCTACCGATTAAGGCTTCACTGATCCACCTGCTTTGTAGGCTACAACAAGCTTAGCGAGAATTATAAAATGTTATTGAAGTTGGGATAGTAATTAATAATAATAACAACAATAATAACAATAATAATAATATGCAATTCATAATTCATAACTGCTATTTCAGCCGATGACTTCCATCCTCTCGTTAGAAGCTGCAGTAATATGCTGGGTATGGAACGCAAGAGTAAATGAAGGGTTCGGCTGCATTTCGCTAAGCTGAGTTATGTCTCGCTGGATTGGCTCAGTGGTTAAGGAATTTTTGGCTCTTGAATGTATACATTTATAACACACACAGCAAAAGATATCTGTTGGGTGCAAGCAGTGTCTCGTAGCCATGTCAATCCAATGCGACATTTAACTATTATCTTACCCTTTCCAGCATAAAATCAAACGTTCGTAGAACCTTCACTTTTACAATTCGATGGATAATACTCTATACTATTATCTCTGATTAATCCTCAGTGATTCATTTTGTGGTACACTGCCTGGTACATGTGTAATTCTAACGTCTGACGATCTAACGGCAAAAACTAAAGAACATCAGGATATATTATCTTGAACAAAGAGCAAGAATTTTAGAGAGACTTTAGCTATTTTAACTTTACTTTAAACTATAGGGAATAATTGAAAACAATTACTATCAGCTGACCTAAATCAAGTGAAATCTGCTGCCAGGGGTAATACAAAGCTGCAGCCTCAAAACAAAGAGCAGTCGGACTCACAAGCAACTATTATTATGTTTCTATATAGTGGCACTTCCAAGCTGAAGTCTCTACATGAATACTTCAATACTGGTACATAAAGGAATAAGATTAAACTGAGAGAGAGAGAGAGAGAGAGAGAGAGAGAGAGAGAGAGAGAGAGAGAGAGAGAGAGAGAGAGAGAAAGAAAAATAAAGACAACTGACCAAAGACATCAATGATAATTTACTATGATAATGATAATATTAACACATATGTATAGCACTCTCAGCAGAGAACTGAATGCACTTTACAGATGCTGTATAGAAAGCATTACTGAATAATTGTCGTGGTAGCGTCGGCAAGCAGCAGGCACAGTGTAAGTAGGTACATGCACACGAAAGACGAATAATAGAAGACCCATCAAATGCTGTAATAATCAGGTGCTTTTTAAGCTACTGGATGCAGCCGAGATTGGCAAACAGTCTGTGACCGTCTTAAATGAATAAACTTCCCTTGTTGCTGTGAGGTACCTGAGGACGTGGCATTGCTGCTTACAGAGCTCACCACATTTCGGGCGAGAGCTCCCTACAACCGCGATCATGGCAAACTCTTATTAGTGAGCCTGAAGCAACCGCTCGTTATCCAATTTCTTGCCAGCTGTGAACTCAATCCTCTCGAAGTCAGACGTGCCCGAACTCACGTCTATGTATCAATATCCACCAATGAACACATCTATGTATCAAAATCAATAACCGAAAACGCTAGCCAACAAGCCCGCACGACTCGGAAAACCACATTGCCATCTAAAAGATGAGCATCTATTAGTCTGGCGCTGGTAAAGATAAGGGGGAGCAAGCATTTTTGCTAGATTGGCTGCAACCTTAACAGGGCATTATCAGATACATTACTTCGATTGTTCAAACTTTAAATAAAGAGATTAGAGCTGCTGGGCACTGTGCCTTTACAACGGCCTACACGATTTCCTATATCGTACAGCTTCTACTTAGAAGCTAGCTTATCTGCTCCTCCCAACTACTTGTCCTCGAGCAGAAGTTGTTGTTTGTCGATTACAGGTTATTGAACAGACACTCGGCCATCGTGATCTAAGTCATGTATAGCAGTAGACAAACTCACCACGGTAGTGTAAACCAGTTATGGGCCTGTCAGAGGTGGTATACAATCAAAGTAGTCTAACTAAATGCATGTTTGCTGAGTGTACTTAATAGGGCTCGACCTTCATCGCTCTTTATCTTGCAGTCTGGGCTCCGGGAGCCTACCACTAGGCCCATTTAAAGAACTTGCATCCCAGTGTTTTGGCATACACTGACACGTGCGATGACTGAACGAGTCCAATCCGACTACTAGTAAAGGCTTAGCATTCTGTCTTGAGTGAAAACTGACCAGTGTGCACTGATGCAAGAAGTCATAGGCAGAGGTAGACATGGTGAGGCTTGGCTTTGTCACTTGTTGCATACATCGCTAGTGCGATGCTAGCCTAGCCTCACAGAAGGGTGGTATTTGGGGTTGCCCTTTGCCGCATGCATAGTTCTCTGCTACCGAAACTGCAAGGCCAGCCAGGCCATGCTCCCCGAAAGCGGCTGCTATATGCTAGTGGGAAATTTTGACGACCCCCAAGCCAAATATTCTACATAGTGCTCTGGAGGTGTTTTCATAGGAGTAGTTAAGTATTCACACTAGATTGGCTGTTGTTGCACAAGGAACTAATACTGGCATTCATGGCTGGGGTGGGTGGGTAGGATATGTAAAGCTAGCCAGACACTATGCACACCGCACATTATGTCCACTGTCCTATCTATATCTGGCTCAGGCTGGTTGATAAGAGACTGGGTAGAGAGTTGATTGGTCCGTCACGCCTCAGAATAATAAGTCAGTGGTCATGCCTACAGGGTACCAGCTGAAGAGAGATGGGAAAACAAGTAACCTTGCTCAAGCCCATTTACAGACTGATCGCTCATTGGCTGAGCGTTCAAAGCAAGGTGTGACCTCGAAGGAATTATCATGTAAACTGGGTTCAGAAAGTGTGACACTAGGCCTGCTTGTATAACAAGAAACGTAGTCTTGTCCTGATGCATTGAGGCATGCAGATGCTGACCGAATGCTAGCCGACTACTAGAGGGACAGATTCCATACTGCTATCGGTGACAGCTGACTAGGAGCCACCGAGGCTGCAACAATTTTGGGTTCGCAACCATTGGAGCAAGCGTATTGCGTCTGCTGGCCATACAAGTTAGCCGGTATTCATGAATGCCATGTGCCATGAAAGCTGGGGCCACTTAATAAGAATACTAATAATAATGCACTTCATAAAGCGCCCTCAGGGAACTCAATCTTTCTCTAGGCGCTTTACATTTGCTGCAAAGGGAAATGCAATTAAATGATGAGTAATATCATGTTTGAAAAACAAACAAAATGAATAACATGGTTAGGGGTGACATGCACAGGGTCAGCATGCAAATGTGGTTAGTGGCAGCATGCACAGTGTCAGCACCCATAAGCACATGAAGGACGAATCACAGGGACCCACTAAATGCTGTCCTAAATAGGTGTGTTTAAAGTTCTTTTTAAATGTGGTCAGGTCAGGGGATGTTCTGACGCAGGTCGGGAGGGAGTTCCAGGCTTTGGGAGCATATGAAATAAATGCACGGTCTCCAAAGGATTTCAGGTTTATACAAAGTGTCTGTAGACTGTTAGATTCCGAAAAGCAGGTGGTACGATGCTTAGCCTGATAGGGGTATATCTGAGAGATAGACTGGAGCCAAAGAATGAAGGGACCTAAAAGTGAGCGACAAAACCTTGAAGTCAATCCGTTGCTTGACTGGTAGCCAGTGCAGGTCGGCGAGAAGTGGTGTGATGTGGCAGCTGCGACGCTCACGACAGACAAGGCTAGCTGCTCAGTTTTGCACCAGCTGCAATCGCCTGATCGCACATGCTGGTAGGCCAGTAAGCAGTGAGTTGCAGAAGTCGAGACGGGATGTCACGAATGCCTGGACCAACTTGGACGTGGTAACCTAATCTAAACAACCGCCTTATCGGCGTGCCATAACAGCTCACCAGCCTAGCTATCGTCAGCAGTAGAATGACCTAGTCTCATAACGAACTTGATTATCCTTGCACTATCCTGTACTGTCGATCGCGATCTTGCGGAACCACTACTTTGTTATGTTCGTTCCGTGAAATGTCGCGAGTTATGGTAATGTACGGCCTGTGCTTGCTCAGACGAGTGCACTAGGCCCCACTTTGTCCAAGCTCAGCTGCAGATCAACGCGACGATGACTGTGATAATGAGTGGCCTTTGATGGTGTTTATCTCTGCTATTACTGACGGCTTTGATTCTTGGTTCTCACCTCGATTTGTTTATCGAAGACAGCCGAGCTGTCCTCCTGTTGTAACTTTGGCGTGCGCATGCAGGTGCTTGCACGTGCATGTGCGTGCGTGCCTGCGTAAATGTACCTGTCAGTGTGAGTGCGTGTGTATTAAAGCTGTAAAGTAGCTTAAAACACACCTGTTTACTAGGTCTTTTGCGATTCGTCCTTCGTGGGCGTATTCGTGCTCACTCTGTGCCTGCTGCTTGCGGTTGTTACCACCAATAATTTAGTAATGCTTTATATACAGCATCTGTAAAATGCCTAGAAAAAAGATCCAGCTCTTCGAGGGTGCTATGCAAATATATTATTATTCTTATTACAGTGAGCTGAGGCAAAAATCTGAAGCCGTGCCACTGCAATGGTAATTGACTCAAGTCTACTAAGCGGATGAACATTGCCTACAGTGATCTGTTGGTATGAAGCTCGGATAAATTCGATAAAAGTACTCATTGTGATCGAATCGATTCTTGTTTGATCTTTGAGAAGCGTCTCCAAATATGATTTATTAAATTACACCGTGAGATATGTTATTAGTCTGGCCATGATATTCTTGTAAGTCATATACGGGCCAAATGGAAGATAAGTGAAGAGACCGCGTATAATTGTTTTATTCCTTTACGTACTGATTTCCTAAAATATTTGCTATAAAGTTCCGGAAAATCAGCAATTAGCTTATGGTTTAATGGAAAAGAATGGCGAAGCTTAAAATCAAGAACTATAACCAAACACATTTTTATTATAAAACCTCAAACAAGGATTTAAAAAAATACATCAAGCTGCCAATATGTACTAGTCTTAGATAACTTCGCTTATAGGCGAAGAAATTAATCTACAAAGCAGGTGCACATTATTAACATGGCTATAAGTTCATCAGCTTATATTTTACAGCAAGCTGATTCAATTAGTTAATCTAGAATTTCCAGTATGATCTTCATGTATATATCTCACGCCAGACACTAAAAAATTCAAGCCTTAACCAGTCATCACTTCGTTTTGACCTTAATTCTCAGATGTCTCATTTTTGTATTTCCAATTACACAGAATACATTAAAAAACGAAATCGCCACGTGTTCTCATGATGCACTTCTCAAATTTCTTTGGCAGTTGCTACATCATCATTAAATAAGATAGATAAAGGCTTTCATGCTACAATCTTGAAGAGTCAGCAAGAACTTAACACTTTCTGATATGAGTCTTATTACAACAGTAAAGTCGTCCGTCGCCACTTCGCTTGTCGACTGTAGCGGCTAAATTCTATCGCGGTTTTTCAAATATATTCATTGAAACGTTAAGCGAGATAGAGAAAATGTTGTCTAAAATATTGGATAATACGAGTGTAAAGGTGACTAAAGGGCTCTTATTTTATGTCCAGAGGACTCTAATAATGTTAAAAACTATATTTACAGGGCCGTGATAAGAATTTCTATGCTCTACTACGAAAATATTTGATTTATAAATGAAGAATTTTACTTCGCGGAAATTCACATATCGCGATAGAGTCTAGAACTGCTTAACCACGATAAACGATTGACGACTGTAATAGAAATTGAAGCGAAACACAGTGTCAAGTAATAAAGTTATATATTCTTAGACTAGCATAAATATTCAAGGCAGCTAAGGACATATACTTAAAGTCTTTCCAAGCTTTAGCTATAAAGTGCATCTTTCTTATGCCTAGCTAGAAATGTTGCTGGACCTCTCACAGTTTGAAATCAGCCGAAGAACTTTAACTTTAATCGTCTGCACGACCTATCACCCCGAGCATGCGATGGAATCCACCTTGTTCAAGTATTCCGTAGCCGCAAATCGAAGCAGCCGAGTAATGAAATTTGCAAGTACTTTGCGATGTACGACAGCATTTTTGAAGTGTGAAAAGCTCCATTGCAAGATTTAAAAAAGTCTGCAAAGAAGTTACTCAATTTAGTGTTTCTATAGACCCTTTCATATCTTGATGGGCACATTTCCTGAATATTATCTCGTCTCCTACAGGCTATAGCTTTTTCATGAAACGATTGCCATAATTCATTCATTGAATGGAAATACCCAAGTTTTTTAAAGCATCAAGAAGAAATAGCACTGACGATAGCTTTGTTGAATTACCATCAAGCACAGGTGTAAAATCGTAACCATTGATACTGGCATCTAAAACTACTAATACACGGCACCCCACATGTCGGCACACTACTTTAAGCTTTCAAAATATGCGAGCTGTAGTAATGCTAGGCAACGAGTCCTGAAAGGTGCGGCGGCGGGAAAATATCTTTCGATTCATTTATGTAGCAGCCGGACAGCCTTCGAGATAGTCACTCCTGCTTGCTGTGAGCAATGCATCGTCGCATGCTGTAGGACTAGAACCCACGACCTGGTTGGGAAAGTGCACGGACTTCTCCACTAGGCTAAAGCCCAGGACAAAAATGTCTCTTCTGATGGTAATATGCGAACAAGATCTCGGTGATCCATAAGAAGGAGAGGAAGAAAGGCAACGTATTACGTAGACTACTATATTTATGCACGAGTATATTTTTACTCGTAGCTGAACAAATGCGTTACTAACAGCAATATAATTTTGATATTAGCTGAGAGTCTCTCTCATTGCTATATGAAGCCAAACTTAAAGATACAGCACCGTGTTATTGTAAAGCCTCACAATTTTTAAGTGAAGGATGCCAAAGCCAAACAGAGAGGCCAAACAGAGAGGCCAAACAGAGAGGCCAAACAGAGAGGTCAAACAGAGAGGTCAAACAGAGAGGTCAAACAGAGAGGCCAAACAGAGAGGCCAAACAGAGAGGTCAAACAGAGAGGTCAAACAGAGAGGCCAAACAGAGAGGTCAAAAAGAGAGGTCAAACAGAGAAGTCAAACAGAGAGGCCAAACAGAGAGGCCAAACAGAGAGGTCAAAAAGAGAGGTCAAACAGAGAGGTCAAACAGAGAGGCCAAACAGAGAGGCCAAACAGAGAGGCCAAACAGAGAGGCCAAACAGAGAGGCCAAACAGAGAGGTCAAACAGAGAGGCCAAACAGAGAGGCCAAACAGAGAGGCCAAACAGAGAGGCCAAACAGAGAGGCCAAACAGAGAGGCCAAACAGAGAGGCCAAACAGAGAGGCCAAACAGAGAGGCCAAACAGAGAGGCTAAACAGAGAGGCCAAACAGAAAGGCATGCACTACATTTTTTCCGTATTTACTAAATGTACAGCTTACTTAATGCTTCTTATACAGCTTTCTAATACAGGGTAGTGTCAAGTGAAAACATAATAGCGTCAACTAAAACAAAACTAATTCAAAACCAATGTTACTGTAAGTTTGAACGTATTTGATGACTGAGGTTGTGGGTTGGAGCCCCTTGGCTGAGGTGAGAATTGCTTGGAAGCGCACTTAAGCAAGATCAGACAACTAGGCTGGAGTGAGACAGTGAAGCTGCCTGCATGCAGAATCTTAAAATAGTTGGGTGTTTGATAGCGAGCCATTACAGCTCAGACAGATATGATGTGATGGGGTCCCAATGCGGCTGATGGTACACCAGAAGAGCTGCTGAGTTTCGGTGGTTATGCAGCCGATTAAACGTCGCATGGAGAATTTCGAATAAATGCAGGTAGGAAACTATAGATGATGCCGCACACGCATGAGCTAAATTACTGTCTTATTCTTGAACAGTCAGACTGATTAGAAAAATAGTTTTTGTAGGCCGATTTGAAAGTGGCGGGTATTTTCACTTTTCATTTTCATGTGAGAGTTTTTAATGCTCGTTATTCAAGCAAGTAGGAAAGCATTTCGGCGATTCAGTCTTTTTACATGGTCAGTTGCAAGCTGAATCTGTTAATTAATTAAAACAATAAGTCTCAGGGACGGTCTGACTATACGCGAATTACAAGTGTTTGGCCTTTTCCAGCTATACCCTATTGCTCACAGTTTTAATTTTTCAAGCCGAATATAGCGTATTCCTAATATTTTGGCGGCACGGGCTAATGTAAACGACATTATTCGCGTTCTAGCCAATGGAATGCCTAGTCAGTTCGAAGTGTCAGCACTTATATTAAATATAGCTTATTATCTGGAAACAAACGAGACCAGAGACTTTTGTTAATACTGAAGTGGATACTTAAATACACGTTTTGTCACGTCGAATACATCGGAAGAGACCACGCTGAAAATTTAATTGAACGAAAGCAGCAGCAACCCGGATTAAGCACTTTTTGTTTAAAGGCTGCAGAGGTCCACCTTTATTGGCCATCTTGCACACTAACATAAACTTGCACCTGATTGTTTCAGGCAAAAGAGCTTGCATCGGAGAGAGCTTTGCGAGGATAGAAATGTTCATCATTGTGACGATGCTGCTTCAAAGATTCCGATTTTCTCTGCCGAGTGGTTCACCCAGACCCTCGTTAGAAAGATTATTCGGTATCACCAGAGCTCCACCGTCATTTGAAATATGTGCTGCTCCCATTTAGGAAAACAACTACAGAAAGCAGCGACTACCAAGCCTTATTTTGAAGATTTTTCATTAATTGTACTCATAAGCCACTACACGGAATCCTGTCCTGCCGGAATAGCAGTATTACTATTATGTGCTAGACCCGGATCCTGCAAACCCTTATAGGGCAGTTTTGCTACCAGCATTGATAGTTTTCTGCTTTGCGACGTCCTTTTGGTATCTTAGGACTGCATTAACTTAGCTGCTTCAGTTGCAGCTGATTTTATTGTGTAAGCATTGCTCAGTGAATTGTAGCTGTTTATCTAATTACTATACGTGTGTATACCCATTGCTTATTGCAACCAGAAGTTTTGAACAATAAAGTGGTAGCGCAAACTGATAGTGTTGTATTTCCCTGAAGTAATGACTCACCCATTTTGCTACTCTGCTCTGACTAAACCTAAAATTTAACATAAATAATAATACGTTTGCATAGCGCCGTTAGACAACTTAATCTCTTTCTAGGCTTTTTAGATATGCTGTAACGGAAGCATGATTATGTGATTAGTGGTAACAGGGGCTATTTCAACAGGCATACTGTGTTTAGAGGTGAAATTCACTTTGTCAACATGTAAATATGTTAGTGGCAGTATGCACAGTTTCAGCCCGCAAAGAACAAACAAGAAGGACCCACTAAATGCTGCAATAGGTAAGTGCGCGTTTAGCTTGTTTCTCAAACGCCGTCAAGTAAGAGTATGTCGTGACGTCAGTCCGGAGTGAGTTCCATTCTTTGGTAGCATTATAACCATAGGCACGGCGTAACCCTTCAACGACTGCCAAATCCATCTCTCATGGCCTTCTAGGACAACGTAATTAATCATCCTGAAAAACTGGTAGTTTTAATTTTATTGTGTTTAAACAGACGCGGCGCAGAATGATCAACTTGATTACAAAAGCCTCACAGTCGGCCATAGTAATTTCCTTTCTTACGCTTATAGCTGCAGGCTTTAATGACTCATCATTATCTAAGTTACATGCATGTTTTTCAATTTTCTAGGCTTCGGTATTGATCTAAAACTTCGCAGAATACAAGTAGAGTACAGGATTACACATTAGGTTATCATAATGCTGTGGTACGACATTCGTCCACCAGTAAATTGCTAAAGCACCAATATTAAAATCCTGTTCGCGAATGAACCCTGTAACTAACCTTTTCATAACTTGATTTAATCTTGATTTTGAAATGGAGCCTTTTAAAGGAGTAAAAGTTTCAAAATTTAATTTCATATCTTTATTTCATGTAACTCTTGCATTGAAATTAGTTATTGATTTAATTAAAGCACAAACCACTACATAGTTTTTTGAAATTACCAGTCAGTACTTTCGAGTTAGCATCAAAACTTGTGTAGACTTGATTTGAATGTATTAATAAAAAGCCATTTACAGGTAAGACTTATGAGGTAAATTTGAATTTTTCCCTCTCAATAGAGCAAGTTCCAAGTCTTATCATTTAATGATTAGATGAAACAGTCTGCAGCATTCAAAATTAATAATCTTGTGCGGCGGTATTAAAACTACAGCCAAGGTCAATTTAAAAAATTTGTATGCACTTTGATGAATCTCGCAATCGCAGTTACCGATATCTAAAATAAATTCGGTAAAAGTGAACCTAGTTGGAGCTGCATTATAACGCCCTCCTGAAACGGCATCGGGAATCTAAGTTAGCAGTTAACTGGAATTTTGCGAGGTCTTGATTTAGCTAGCCGAAGAGGCAAATGCTTTCTATTGTTTCAGCTAACGTGCGTAAAATGCCCACAGTAAAATGTATTAGTCATAATTATCAGACCTACGCAACAATGGATTTTAATCGTTAACTTCAGCTTCCAATAATTTAATTGGCTTTATTAATCCTACGAGTTTTAGGACACCTGAATATACATATCGTAAATTGCATGCATTAATGTAGAATTTTTACAGTAAATTTTGAAGCCAGCTCACGTGTAAGGCCTCAGAAAACTGAATTTCTCCAGCGGCGCACCAGACGAGCCTAGCAGCAGCATCAGTGCCAAATTACGAAGCTATCCGCTCAGCTTTTGCGTGGCACCAAGCAGCGTACGTACAAAGTACTTAAAGACAACCAACGCAAGGTCACTCAATAGAGGATCTCTATCTTAAATGAATATGTATATTATTATTACTATTCAAGGTGCTCTACAAGTTGGGATTTTTAGCACACACCAATTAAATGAATATTTTTGAGACATAATTCGAATTTTAGATTTTCGATCTTGATTCAGGAGTTTTAATTTATTGAACCTCGAGTGTAAGTTCACTATTACATATAAGCACAATTTCTTTATATTAATTTCATACCGCTTCAAATGTTAAACCTTTGCTGCTAAAAGGAACCGTTATAAATGAATAATTTCCGCCAAAGATTTCCAGGCTAATAAATCTTTTAGTAATTACTTGGCCGTCGAACAATTACTGAGCAAATGCTAATCATATAGCTGGTAAAGTCAAAGTCAGTCTATTGATAAGGACGCGAAGATGAAGTATACTAAGTGCCAACAATTCTCATTGGGGATCAGGAAAATGTGGCCTGGAGTTCTAAAAGCTTTTACATATTAAATTGGCACAGAGTTCTAATAATAACTTTTATATATTACAGAGATATACAAATAAAAACCATCTGCATTCTGTCATGGAGTTTCAAGGTCAAAATTGCAAACGACAATCACGGCTGAGGGCCTCCCGACGATGGGAGGATACACCTGTATATGCTAATCTTCTCACATTATTTGCTTAGTTTGAATGAAATGTATTCATGTCACAGGTCATTGCGACTTAAGTTGAGCACACGCTTTTTATTTATATCCCTAGTATTTCTCCCTAGCTGGCTGCCGGGAATGTGCGACAAAATTATCCTTAGGCTAGAAAGAAAATAATGACTCCGAATTGCTAAGAAATGTATTGTTGTAAAGAAGCTGTTTTGGCTTCTGAACCAAAATCCTTCGTCAAAGCACAGCGCGAAGAACGGGTTAAATTTTACCAACTTTTACAGCAGTAAATGATAATTATTTGTGAATTTAGCAGAAATAAGCACAGAAAAACAGTCACAGACGCTGCAGATTATATATACGGGTGCGAACACGTCTGCAGAGCACGGCTGCAATATAGAAAGGCCGTATTTAATTTTATTGTCCACATCCTTGGCACAGCAAAATATATTCCAAAGTCATAGTGCACCAAATCTGAACCAAACGAAATACAACACATTTAAGCGTGAGTAGTAAAAGCCGAAAGTCAAATTGATAAAGTATCACACCAGTTTGCTCTGTTGGAAGGATGAACTTTAGACATTGACCTTCTATAACTTCCGGGCCACCCGAGTTGGCCAGGGCGCAACGCCTGGATCTTGTCAAGCACCAACATGGCCGAGTTTGACGCCCTCCTAAAAGCCGGTGTAGTCCGACCTTCCAGCAGCGAATGCGTGTCTCCGCTACACACGGTACCCAAGCCCGGTGGCACATTGCACCCTGCGTGGACTATAGACCTTTCAACATTATCACTACGCCGAATGCTATCCTCTCGCCAATATCGCAGAAATTCGCGGCATCACTAGCCAGAAAGAGCATATGCTTCAAGATCGACTGAGTCCGCGCGTACCCTCAAATTTCCAAGGCTCCGGCCGACGTTCGTAAGACCGGGGTAATCGGTCCGTTGGATCTATTTGAACACATACGCATGCTGTATGAATAAATAAAAATAAATACAATTAATTTGTATAGGTTCCAAGGAAAACTTAATCTCTATTCAGGCGCTTCACGTATGCCTCGGGCCTTGAGCCCACGACCTCAGCCAGACCTTGGTCGGGGCGAGCACCTTAACCGCTGGACCAAACTAGCTCGGCAATGGTCTTAGTAATGCTGCGCAGACTTTCCAGTGGTCTATTGACTAGATTTTGAGAGGATGTGATTTCGGTTTTGCGTTCGTCGACGGCGTTTTAACCGCAAGCGTTTCCAAAGCTCAGCATGAGACCCACCTGCACTTAGTGCTCGAGCGCCTCCGGACATTTGGCTTCATATTGAACCCAGAAAAAAACGCATATTCGGCATTCCGAGTTTGCGTTTCCTTGTTTATATCGTCTCCGAGGCTGGCACTTCGCCGAATCTTGCACTTGTTGAAGCAATCCGAGCGCTCCCTAAGCCCAAGCCTGTTCGGCAGCTCCACTGCTTCTTGGGCATGCAAAGTAAGGCTAGTAACCTACCCATTCGACTGTGCTCTCTTTGCAGCAGGCATGAAGTGCCTAGAAAGGGATCGAGTTCTCTGAAGGCGCTATATCGAGTGTATTAATATTATAATCATTACTCCGTCACTTTGCTGATTTGCTCCGCCCACTATGTGCTGCTCTCACGAGCCCAGGCAAGCGCTTTAACACCACCTGCTGTGGACGGCAGGCAGGTCGTCAGCCTCTGAGACCATCAAGGGGCGCCTCGCTGACGCCACCCTGCTCGTCCATCCTGTTGACGGCGCACCTATAGACCTCATTATTGCAATATTTAGTGGGTCCATGTGTATCGTTCTTCGTATGCTTATGTGCCCTGACACAGCGCCTGCTGCTTATGACCTTATCTACATGTTGACCCTGTGCATGCCACATCTGACAATGTTATACTACTTGACATTAAAGATTTTACCACTAAAAATTTGACCATCCTTTTTTCAGCACCTGTAAAGTGCCTATACATAGCACCAGTTCTCCGAGGGGCTATACAAATGCATTAATATTATTACTTGAATCACACAGGGATTAATATCCTACTTATTTTACTCCCAACGTTACGCGGGCCTGTTGAGAGATACTCTGAAATGATCTTACGATTTTTGCTTGAAGCTGCTGTGAGTTCTAGGAGAGCTAGCAGCTAGGCCACTAACCACATTTGCATGCTGACCCTGTGCATGTCACCCCTAACCATATTATTCATTTTGTTTGTTTTTCAAGCATGATTTTACTTACTATTCTATTGCATATCACTTTGCAGCTAATGTAAAGCGCCTAGAAAGAGATTAAGTTCTCTGAGGGCGCTTTATCAAGTGCAATATTATTATTATTATTAGGCTCTAACCCGATCAGCATTTACCTGTAGGTCACTATAAAGGTGCATTAGAGCACTCTGTGAAGAAAGGTTAGCTCTAAATCATCACTGGAGCCCGCCAGACTGATCTGACGAACACACTTATTCATATTGCTGTGGCACCATCACTATGTAGAGTGCCGTTAATAAGAATGACTAAAGGAATAGCGTGTAATGAGAAAAATAAATTACCTAGGTTTTCGTAATCTAGGATCTACTGGTAACGAGTGTCGCGAGACGTGCTGTTTCCTGCGAAACAGGCACCTCACTGGTAATCTGGCAAGCACTTACACAATTTTGAATGACTAATATGGTTGCAAATGATTCGTTTACTTTGCAAAACATAGAATAAAAAATTCTTAGAAGGCACTTCTCCGGTTAAAACTTAATTGATGCAACTCTATAGTATTTTCTCTCCACACCCTCGTCAATTTGGTTAGTGGCATAATACCTGGTACATGTGTAACATGCCGTCTGCAAGTTCATTTTATACTAATTATATTACATTTGTATAGCGCTTAGAGAACATGATCTCTCTCAAGAAACTTTACCTATGGTGTATGAACAATTTCTGTATTGAAACTACAGAATTGGAATTTTAGGTGAAAGCTAGTTAATTTGCTTTACTTCAAGCTATTGGCATGAGCAAAATACCTAGCACCACTTAGCATTAAACCAATTACAATCCGTTACTAAAGGTATCACAATGCTGCTGCCTCAGCTTGAGGAGTACTCTGATCCAAAACAACAATTACTATTTTTCCACTTAGCAGCCCTTCCAAGCTCAAGTCTATACATGCCGACTTCAATACCAGTATTATAAGAAGTGTAAGTAAACTCGATGCTCTTACAATACTCCCAACATAGAAGACAATGCATAACTACTAGCCCATAGCTGTACCTCAGTAGCATGCAAAGTGGCTGCCAATTAGAATGAAAGTGATAAGAGAATGATGGAGAGAGAGACAGACACAGACACAGACACAGATAGACAGACAGATAGATAGGCAGACAGACAGACGTGCAGACCGACGGGAGGGTGGGCTTACGGCCTTGCAGACAAGGCTGGCTGGCGAAGCATTCCAGGCAGGAGTGTAGCACAGCTAAGAGCACTACAGCACCTCTGCTGTGAACCTGCACGACTAAAACAGCTGCCTTGTCTTCTACAAGATGAGCATCTATTTCTCTGGCTTTGGCAATGCTCAGTAAGAGGGTGGAAGCACCTTTGCTAGATTGGCTCCAGCCTTGCGGGGTATTACCAGGTGGATCGGTGAGGCTGGCCATATTGTAAATCAAGAGACTGGATACTGCTAGGCACTCTGCCTGCACAATGGCCTGCTCGATTTCCTATATCTGGCAGCTGCTACTTAGAAGCTAGCTTATCTGCTCCTCCCCAATCACTTGTCTTCAGTAGAAGTTTTTGTGGATTACTGGTTGCCTAGCAGGCACTTGACTGTTGTGATCCAAGTCATGCTTCGAAGTAGACAAACTCATGATATTATTGTAAACCAATTATAGTCAGCCAAAGGTGGTATGAAAACAAAGAGGTCTTACTAAATGCGCGCTGCCTGAGTGTACTTAACACAGCTCGACCTTCATCGCTTTAACTTGCAGTCCGAGAACTAGCAGCCCAGTTTTTTCGGCATACACTGACACGTGTGATGTCTGATCGAGTTCAGGCCGATTACTAGTAGTAAACAGTTAGCATCCTGTCCTGTGTGAAAGCTGACCAATTTGCATTGATGCAGGAGCTAATTGGAAGAGGTAAGCATTTTGAGCCATGGCTTTGTCACTTGTTGCATGCATGGCTACGGCATGCTAGCCAAACCTCAGAGAAGGGTTGCATTTGGGGCTGCACTTTGCAGCATGTATACATCTCTGCTGCCGATACTGCTAGGCCAGCAAGTGACTGCTCCATACAAGCTGCTGCTAAGTTCTAGTGGTCAATATTAATTAACAATCCGAAAATCATACGTTGTGATCTATAGGTGCTTTTTTAGGAATAGTCAAGCATTTGCACTAGACTGGCTGCAGCTGCACAAGGTGCTACAGCTAGCATCTGTGAGGGGGCTGGTAAGGTAGAGACAGCCAAACACTGCATATCACAAGGCATGTCCACTGGTCTATATCTGGCTCAGGCTGGTTGGTTAGAGAGTTGATTGGTCCGTCAAGCTCCATAATAATAAGTCAGTGATGCCTGCTGGGTACCTGCTCAAAAGAGATGGGCAAACCAGTTTAAGCTAGCCCAAGCTGATTTACAAAGCAGGAGGTCTGCCTGATCGCTTATTGGCTGAGCATACAAGGCCTCAAAGGCATTATTATTTGACCTCAAAGGCATTATTATTCAGCCAGGGTTCAGAAAGTGTGACACTGTGCCCACCTGTATAGCCAGCAGCTTAGCCTTGTCCTGATGCATTGACACGTGCAGCTGGTGACCAATTGCTAACCGACGGCTAGAGGGACTGATACCATACTGCTCTGACGACAGCTGACTAGGAGACATCGAGGCTTCAGCTCCTCCAAGGTAAGCCAGGTGACACTGGGCCCAGTGGCTCTTGCTCGTGCAGCCAGTTTCTGCAGAGCAGGGTGGAAATTCTTGAGATTGCACCTGTGGATTGGAGCAAGCCTGTTGTGTTTCGGCTGGCCATGCTCGGTCAACCTCCAACTCCACTTCAACCAATAGACGTTGCAGTCTGGTGTCCTTCCCGAGGACATAGTGAGCCAGCACCACCCAGAAAGCCGCTTTGCGTTCTAAAACACGAGCATCTATTTCTAAGGTGCTGGCAAAGCTGAGTATGAGGGAGCAAGCACGTTTTCTAGATTGGCTATATCCACACAGGGCACTATCTGGCGAATTGATGGAGCAGGCATACATTTAAATAACGAGACCAGAAACTGTTTGGTTGTGTGCATACAAAATGGCCTGCCCTGTTTCCTCTTTCAGACTACTGCTGGCTCGAGACTAGCTCATCGGCTGCACAACCACCTTATTCATCGAATGTTACTTGTCAATTACAGGTTGCTCAGAAGGCACTTAGCAGGCATGATTATCGGTGCATCATAGTAATAGACAAACTCACGATGACCTCGTAAACCAATTTTGGCAGGTCAAAAGAGGTATGAAACCATGAGGTCTTACTAAATCCATGCTGGCCAAAATTACTTAGCTCGGCTCGACCTCATTGCTTTATATTGCAGACTGGGTTCAAAACGTGTGCAGTGGGTTTGATCCGCTGCAGTGGGCGATCCTATATTGCCCACTGAGAGCAGTAGTGATAGCTATTAGTGCTCTTCTTCTGCTATGCAAATGAGACTGGTCAACCACCCAACTTATCTTTCAAGAACTAGCAGCCCGGCTCTTTGGCATATGCTGGTACATGCTATGTCTGAACAAATCCATGCAGTCTACTAATAGAACAGTTAGCATTCTGCACAGGGTGAAAGCTAACTTGAGGGCATTGAGACGGCCAATTTTCAGAAAAAGAGTAAACATTCGATTGTGCTTCCTTTGCAGCAAATATAAAGTGCCTAGAAAAAGATTAGAGTTCTCTGAGGGTGCTATATCAAATGCATTATTAGTATTATTATTAAGCCTTGTTAGGCTGGGGTTCTTAACTCTGTATATGCATCGAGCTAAGGATGCTAAACTCAGATAAGGGTAGTATTGGATTTACGCATTAAAACGTGCATTTCTCTACTGTGGACCGCAAGCCGAAGATCATTTCCAACTGCACTGGAGATGCTTGTTAAGAAGAATCAAGCAGTGCATTGCACCAGATTGGCAGCATCTGCACAAGGCACCACAGCTGGCATTTGAGTGGAGGGTGCCTTATTTAAAGAAAGTGACCACAGACGGCCAAGCACTGTGCATGCCACATGGCATGTCCACTGCCGAGGCTGGTTGATCGGTTCCTAAGGCTCATTAGGAATCAGTAAGCGGTTGTTATTTGTTGACATTCAGGTTGCTTAGTAGGAGCAGGGCACTCAAGTCCCGGGTTATAACCAGCAGCATAAAAGCCCAGGAGAGGCATGTAACTAACTCTCTTTGCAGCAAATGTAAAGCGCCCAGAGAGAGATTGAGTTCTCTGAGGGTGCTTTGTCAAGTGCATTATTATTATTATCATTATTAAATCTAGGCCTACCCAAGCTGATTGTAGGCACGAGGTCCCCTTGACCTTCGAAGACATTGTCATGTAGCTTGGTTTCAGAAAGTGTGACACTAATGTTACTAGCAGCCTCGTTTTTTTCTGATGCATTGACGCATGTAGCTGATAGCAACATGCTAGCCAGCTATTAAGAACCGATACCCTCCTGCTCTGACCGACGGCCGATAACAGGCATCTAGGCCGCTGCTCCTCCAAGGTGACCCTGGGCTTTCGGGCTCTAAGCTGAGTCCAGTTCCTATAGAGCATGGTGATAACTTAGGATTACAGACAAAGAAGAAAGTCTACCGAGTGTCGGTCGGCCCTGCTGTCGCTCACTTTTAGGTCACTTCATTCTTTGGCTCCAGCCTATCTCTCTGATCTACTGCCCCAGCAGGCCAAGCATCGTGCCACTGCTTTTCGGAATCCAACAGTTTACCAATACCTCATTCAAATCTCAAATTCTTTGGAGACTGTGCATTTAGTTCATATGCTTCCAAAGCCCGGAACTCCGTCCCGACTTGCGTCACAACATCCCCTGACTCGACCACATTTGAAAGGAGCTTAAAAACACACCTATTTAGGACAGCATTTAGTGGGTCCCTGTGATTCGTCCTCCGTGTGCTTATGCGGGCTGACACTGTACATGCTGCCACTAACCACATTTGGATGCTGACCCTGTGCATATCACCCCTAACCTTGTTATTCATGTTGTGTATAAAGCATGATATTACTCAGCATTCAATCGTGCTTCCCTTTGCAGCAAATGTAAAGTGCCTAGAAAGAGACTGAGTTCTCTGAGGGCGCTTTATCAATGTGCAAAATAGTATTTTTATTATTGTTACTATGTCTACCTGGGGCCGTGGTCCTGCATGTTTCTATTGAAGCTAGACTTGGCCTTTGCTAGGATCGATTGGTACGACATACAGCAGTCTTCATATGCCTGGCGATGGACAGTTTGTCCGGATCTTTTGTAAGCTTTTTCAAGATTTCGTTCAATAGACCTGGCTAGTTTAATGTCTGTGGTAAACCATAGGCCGTCTGGGCTGGGGCGCACAGTGTGCTTTGTCAGAGGTGCAAACTCGTCGAGCGTGTCAGCTAGTGTCGTGTTGTAGCTATCTACCAATGATGACAGATCGGATGGAGGACTGAGCAGCAGAGGTGAAGCAGATATTCTCGCACGGACAGCATCGATGTCAAGGGTCTTGAGGTTTCGCGATATACAGGTTATTTTAGAGGAGGATGTGGGCACACACTATAGATTGAATGAGATCTGCATGTGATCAGATAAGCAGGATTTGGTAATAATTGGTGATGACAAAGTGCAGTTGCATGAGAAAATCTGGTCGAGTGTGTGACCCTTGATGTGGGTAGGGCCATGCACACGAGCCACAAGAGACAATGAGTCAGTCAATGCACGTAATTCGGTGCTGAAAGCGGCAGATAAGTTATCAAAGTGAACGTTGAAATCACCCATAACGAGGAAGGATCGATTTCTTGCTCACAAAATTGAAATGAGATCGGATAAATCTGAGATAAAGATAAGCCCAAATTTTAGCAATGTTATGTAGCTGAAAGTAGGCAGACTTGACTACAAAGTAAAGTTCTTACACTGACTCACAAGGCCCACCGAGGCTTGGTTCCTTAGTGCCTAGTTGAACTGCTGCACCAGTTTCAGCATCCTTGTGACTATCCATCCTCCAAAGACCATATATTAGCTGTTAAATTCCTACGTTTAAAAATAATTCGCGACTGATGCTTTGCTCTGCAGGTCTTAGACTGTGCAGCTTTCTTTCACAATTGTTAGGCAACCGCATCTATTCTCCTGCAGTTGGTTATGGCGCATCCTTTCCAGCTGTCCCGAGGAGCTACTCTTGTCTCAGCTTTGCTTTTTAATTTGCCCGTTTTGCATGAGATTAAGTCTGAGGCAGCTATGGAATGCAATTTGCACGACAAATTCGTCGTACAACACATCATTAACGTTAGTAAGATCTCCATATGAGGTTCAGCAAGTGCAACAAGCAAGTTAAAAAAAATCTAGTGTTTCAATAGGTTCTTCTGTAATGTAAAAGGCATTTTTCTTGTACCTTAGCCCATCTGTTACAAGCTCCAGGTCTGAATAAAATCAATGCCTGAACCTATTCATTTATTAGAAATCGCAGAGACGCTTGCTTATGTGATAGCATCGACGAATGTCACGATAGCCTGCTCAATTATCGTCAAGAATAAGAGCACACATTGAAATTGTGCATACTTCAATCTATGACTCAATACACCGTCTCCTTGCAGACATTCTGCTTTAATATATCAATTGAGAGGAGCAGTATTAACGCTAGGCGACGAGTCTTTAAATAGGCTAGATGTAAAGAGCCTCCATGGCCGACATTCCGCAGAAAAAACTGTCTAATTTCACCACCTTCACGCGAGGAAAGTTCCCTTCTTTCCAGAATTCACCTAAATATTTATGTAAATATAAATATACCAATAGCAATGTACCCATGTCCACGTAATTAAGTATTCGAGGATATATATACATATATGTTTAGTGCATAGGAAGTTTTAGCCGACTCATTTATCTAATCCCAGAAAGGTGATTTCGGCAGTAATTTCTGCTTGTCGCGTTGTATACAAAATTGCCAGCTGCTGGTCTACAACCCATGATCTGGCTGGATGACGCAAATAGCCAACACTTAGAATAAAGTTCAGAGCAAAAATAATACTTTTACGTCCTTATACAAATATAGTTTTGCTGCTACGGAAGAAGAATAGAAGAAAAAGAGGAATGCAGATTATCTATTATAAACTCTCTCCCTCCCTCTCTCTCTCTCTCTCTCTCTCTCTATATATATATATATATATATACACACACAAACACACACACACACACACACACACACACACATATATATATACATTGTAATGCCCTCATTGGCATTGGCATAGCGCATAGGCTTATGCACGTGTTCATTAAGCATTTTTGAATAGAAAAAGCTGGAAAGCCCTGGAGAATAAAGACTTCACTAATAGTAATATAACTTGGATATTTACTTATAGTCCATTTTATTGTTATCTAAAGCAAATATGGAAGTACATAACAATTTTATTTAGCAAATGTAAAATTAAAAAGTAAATGGTGTCAACACAAGCAAACTCAAAGCATTTTTAATAAATAAAAACGCTCAGTTCATTTGACTGCAATATGGTGTCGAGCGGATAAATAGTAACGCAATTTTATAAATTAATGCAAGCCAACGTTATTGTTTGTTATAAAAGCACTTAATATCCAGAAGTATGAGGAATAGAAAATAAGTGAATCACGAATTCAGTTTTGCGCCTCAAAGCGCACTATTAAGTGTCGAGTTTTTAAGGCTACAGCAAGTGGCTCAGAAAATCCGGGAAGGAACGAGCATTTAACCGCACCCTACCGTCAGGCACAATTATTTGGCCCCTAATGGTACGCTCAAGAACACTCACATACGACTATATTATATCTTAATTCCATTTAAAGATTGACTACCAAGCTCCTGTTGAATGAAAACATTGTTTCCGTAATAACTTTTCATTAGTTATGATTCTAGCCCTGCCTACATGAAAGTCTTGAGGGTCTTGCCCCACTATATAAAAACCTTGCAAGTCTTACCCATCCACATGAAAACCGTGGCACAGTAACTGGTTATAGCAGTGCAAGTAGCATATGAATAGCAAGCAATCTTAGGCAAGACATATGTATACGTTTCATTACCCCCTAGAAAACCCGGCCACTTACACGTTGTGGCAGTTTTGGAATTAATGTACACACTGTATATGTAGCTGGCTTCTGTCTCACACGATGCCAAGTTAAAAAATAAATGCAACTGAGATTTTTCTTGCTAATATTTTAGCGAAATGGAGTTTTTCTCTTTTTTGATTAACTTGGACTCAACAACCATCCTCGTACTTTTCGCCACTTTCCTCTGCACTTATTGGCTGTCACAAGCGTGGCTGAGAAGGAGCTACCCGCCAGGTCCATTTGCTTGGCCCATTGTTGGTCACATTCCAAAACTTTTGGATGGAAAGAGTCGAATGGACTTCTTAAATCGAGTGGCAAATCGGTATGGACCTGTCACGACCATTTGGCTTGGCCCGCAGCCGATCGTCCTGCTAAACTCATCAGAGGCAATACACGAGGCTTTGGTTGCAAAAGCTGACCTATTCGACAGCCGGCCTTTTCCAGTCGCCATGCAAATTGCGAACAAGGGCAAGCGCTTAGGTAAGTACTTGGTGCTTCTTTTGAGCTGCAGTAGCAAAAAGCATGCATTTACAGTGAGATCTGGAAAAGTAGAAGTCCACTTTCATGTCCTACCTCTGTGCTACTTATGAAATGTTGATTATGTGGCTGCCATTCGTCTGATGACATCACTAGGTTTTTGCGAAGAACAGGCATGAATTCTGAATTCACATTGACACGATGACTTCACAAAAAAGTGAATAGGCTAGCAACTAGAACAAAGGGTTGTATTGTGAGGTTATCGTTTCTCATCAGTTTACCTTGCTAGCACGCTGGACATTTGTTCTTGAAATTTACTAAACAGGCATCATTTTCAACAACGGAGAGGCACACAAGGCGATGAGGAGAGTGACGTTGATGGCTCTGCACGATTTTGGCCTCGGGAAGCAGAGCCTCGAAGAGAAGATCCAGCAAGAAACATGCGCCCTGAGTGACGAACTGCAGAAGCTATCTGGTCAGCCTATTAGCGACATCAGGACGACTATTCAGCAGGCAATAGTGAACGTCATTGTCAGCATTGCCTTTGGAAATAGGTAAAGATCACTTGTAGCCTCCCTGTCTCCGGCTGATGCTGGCCTTAATGGTGACCGAACGTAGTCTGCATCCATACCTCACTCTTAGGAGCAGATTGTTTTGTTAGCTGTAATAGCACGATGCCTAGCTCTATCCTCCAGTCTTGCTCTCAGATTATTTTACTAGCTGCGATAAAAAGAAGCATTGCTCTATCCTTCACTCTCGCTAGCAGATGCTTTCGATAGCTATCATATCACGTAGCATAACTCCAGGTCTCACAATCGCTAGAAGATGCTCGAATTTACTTTGATAAGACTAAGCGCAGCTTCGCCATGCCTCGCTTTAAATGGCTATTACTTTTGCTAGGTGTTATATAGCAGAGGTTAACTATATGTATCACCTGCACCAGAAACGGCGCTAGCAAAATTTATTCATTGACCGTGAAACAACGGAGCCTAGCCCTATGCCAGGAAATAAATGCAACCGGATATAGCCGCAATTACCCCTATTAATTTAAGCGAGAAAGTCCGCCAGTCCAGAGGGTTCCCGGGAGTGACGTCTAGTAGACGTGACTCAGCGAAGCTAGTCCACAGGCAGTGAGGTCTAATAACTAACTTTGTCCAAGAGCATTGCTCGTTGTACCAATTAACTGACAGAGTTACGTGTTGTCGATATTCCAAATGAATATCTCGTCCATACTATCAGTACGGCTTGTTGTTCGCGCTGATAAAGATCAGAGGACGGGCCATGGTACATGATTTCTCATCCTCTGGGAGAGATGGAGTTTGGTTGCAGCGCAGCTTTAAGCAGTCTCTCATTTCGTACGAGGTTTAATTTTAATTTGATAACATTAATAATTTATATAGGCTTTAAGCATTTATCTTTTATTTCGTACAAGGTTGAAAGGCTAAAAAAAACTCAGTGCCCACGAACAGTCAATCGCGCATGTGAATCGCTCTAGCGCTCGCTGAAACCACTCAAGTTTCAAGAATCGGTCGAAAGCCTTGATTTAAAGCATTTAAGAAGTCACCGTAAACAGATTTATTTATCTATAGGAACTATAAGAATGCTCAACTTTTTTAAATCAAGGTAAATTACACGCAACCGTTTTCAGTGGGACTAAATTCGGGCAAACTGCTCTATGAGACGATTCTTTTCATACTCTCATGTGTTTACGTTTTCGCAAAAGTAGATGTTTCTGACACAAATCTCACAATTTCTCCATTCCGTTGCGGATTTGTGAGCTGTTGAAAGAAAGATGGCACCCAGCCGCCACTTGTCTTCCAGAATTCTTTTAGTTAGATGCGGAATCTCAAAATCTAAGGCACTCACTCAAAGTGCAGTTAGTTGCGTGGGCTTACACTGAAGGCAGCTGCTGCTGTCATTTTATGGGCACGAAGTAGTGGGCTGTTTTTTCATTGTGCCTTGCTTCGTCCGTTGTTAGGATTAGATTAACACAAGTGAAAGTTATCGTAGCTAAAACAGCTTACTGCTTGCGACCAACTGTTTTTGAATGGCTATCCCAATTTCGATGTACGAGGACTACTAAGGAAAAATACACCTACAGGTCACAACAATTTCAAACGCTAATTTATAATGGCTGTGAAATAATAAAATGAATCTATAGAATTCGCTTAGCACCCTAAATAGAAAGAATCTCATAAATGCACATCGTTTAAAAGTTTATTGTACGCATGCTTAGACTACGACATCCCAACTATTTGTGCTATTGTAATCAGGAGTCAATATAAAATTAAAATTGCCAAATCATATCCAGCAAGGAAAAAAATGTGATTTAAGATGCAATTTAAAAGCGCAAAATTCAGTGCATTTGATATTGTAAGTTGGTTTAATGATTCCAGGCTTCATTGACAGCAGAAATGAAATTCTTTTCTTGAGAAAGAATTAAGACTATTTAAAAACATAGCTAGAGACTAGATTCAGATTAGCAAGTGATGCGTGCCAGGCGGAACTCGAAAAGTAAATGTCTCAGAGAGACAGCTAAAGAAACAAAATAGAAAGACTTTAATGTGAGTTACAAAAATGCCCTACCTTATCTTCCATATTGACCGCTATTAAAGCGATGCTAAACCCATTATTTTTTTTAAAGATTACGCTCTGTCTACGCATTTAACTAAATGATGATAAAACCAAAGAGCTGCTGATAGGACACCCTTAGCGTGTGGCTGGATTAAAAGGCTTTGCTCTTCTAATAGGTTATGCTGTTGTGCGACCATCACCACGTGCTCGAAATTTAGGTGTGGTTTTGACAGCTGACTCATTTTGTATTCAATTTGTAACACCCACATAGTCTTTATGGCTTTGTGGAGTTACAGGCGGAGATACAAGCTTCATTCAGAAGACTGTTTCTACAGCTAGCCATCAGGTTTGATCCCTATCCAAGATTAGGAGCTGTCTTCCACAGTGACTTGCAAAAAGTTTAACTAGCACCTTAGCTCTGTCTCGGCTTGATTATTGTGATTTCTCTTTTGGCTGGCTACCGAAGAAAGCCACTTGGGCCACTGCAGCTGACTATGAAAATGGCAGCAAGGCTAGTCTTCAAGTCCCAGAGGTTTGAGCATGGGTGTCCTTGGCTAAAAGAGCTCCGATGGATGCCTGTTAATCAACGGATACAGAGCAACGTTCTTACGCTGACCCACAAGGCCCGCCACGGCTTTGCTCCTTTGTACCTAGCTGAACCGCTGCACCACTTTCAGCCTCTTCGCGCCCTCAGGTCCTGCGTGGGCAATACACTGGCTGTTCCATTCCTCCACTTAAAGACCGTTGGCGACAGAAGCTTTAGCTCTGCAGGTCCTAGACCGGGGAACTCGCTTCCACAATTCTTACGCAACGACAACTACTCTCCTACTGCCGACTACGGCTCATCCTTTTCAGCGGTCCTGAGCTGCTGATTCCACGCTACTCACTACGTCAACTGCTCTCCTGACTCCGCAATGCTTCCCACTTTCTGTTTGTTGCGTGAGACGAAGTCTGTTCGCTACCGAATGCTTACTGAAAGCTGCTTAGTGTGTGAGTGGGCTATACAAAATCTCCTGTGTAACACCCACATAGTCTTTATGGCTTTGTGGAGTTACAGACGGAGATACATTACATACGTTACATATGCGTTCTAAAATTAAATGTGATGCTCCCCGAAACCAGATGCTCTGCGCTTTTTCAGACTTTACAAAAGTTCCGATAGACATTTAGGTTGCTCTCGGTACTTGAAATAAGTGCAGCATTAACCATGCTCTATGTATAAGCGTGGCAGCGAGCACGTTTATTTAAAAGAAAAATGGAGTAATCAGTTAGTTTGCGACGTCTATTGTCACACGAAAATATCTTACCGTGCCTTTCCCCTCTCTAACCGTTTTGTAATGGCTAGGCTAAACGACGAACGAAGTGAAAGTTAGGAGCAATCATAGGCGACTCCACAAATGCATGGGATACTTCGCTTGTATTAATACCAACAGATGCATTTTCAACTTAATTTTATTAAGATAAGCAAACTTGAATTTAGAGCTTGCATGTCGGTGAGGTGGTTTTGGGGTAGGTCACGCAGACCAAGAGCTAAACATCTAGAACACAGTCTCGGAAAATTAGGGCTCTCTTACTAACGGGCTTTCAGAACTGCCTTTCAAAGCAAAGTATGTCTTCAAATCAAAGTTCAACTTTCTACTTCTTTTCAGGTATAATAAACATGCATCAAAATAAGCTTTCACTTGACCTTTTTTACCGTGTGCTGTGCCTAGTCTTTATTGCCGGTGGTCGCAGCGACAAGTCAGTTTCATACTCGTCTTGCTACTGAATTGAAAGATGCTCCTCGAAGTCTAAAATCCGCGCCCAGCTAGCTGGATGCTGACGTCAGCTAGCTGGATGCTGACGTGGCGTGCGACATGAGGGGTTGCATCTCTACTGATTGTTGCTCTTAGCTTGGTTCGGTGTTCCCGTAGCAGTGCACCGCTGTGGTCAACGATCAGGTTGCTAATACCAGTCCTGTGAGAGCCTTATCGGGATTTTGCCACACCAGCCCAGTCCGTATGCCGTTCTCATCGTTAATAAGAAGCGATAAAATCGCAATGGAAGTTCTGGAACTTACCTCGTGCAATCGGATTACAACGGCTATCTACGATTGCTGGATTGTGCTTGGCAATCACATCAGCAAGAGGGAGAGCATAAATCTTGAAAAGAACCGGACCCACCACGGAGCCTCGAGGTACCCCATATTTCAGAGGTACCTTGGATGATCTGTGTCTATTCACGTCAATACTCAGGAGTCTTCCACTGAGAAAGCGATGCATGTCACTGATAAGGCAAACCGCACGCAGTGCATAGCATTGATCGCCCGCTTCTAGGTGCCAAGCTAGGAGGTCTGTCAGTCGGCTAGGCTTCGTGTGGCTACCAGCTAGATCCTACCGATTGTCGGACATCACACACACACACACACACACACACACACACACACACACACACACACACACACACACACACACACACACACACACACACACACACACACACACACACACACACACACACACACACACGCACACACATGTGGTGAATCCTCGACTGGCTCATTATATCAGACACAATTAAGAAAATTGTGCAAGCCAACTTGGATGCCTATGTTGATCCTGGAATCTATTCTTTCAGTGGAACTGATACCTCGTAGAGTAGGAACGTTTCTTTTAGATCACTACCAATTGGAGCTGCCCACGTGTTTAGCGACTCTGGAAAACATTGTACTAATCCTATTGCCTTGAACTGACGCCACATCAAATATTGATGGTACGTGCTTAGCCCACTGTGGTTGCAACGGGTATTGATAGATCAGGGCTCTTTTGTAAGGAGGGTACACGAGAAGCCGCAACGACATTACAGGAATGCACCAGGCATCCAAATTCTTTTCTCTGAGCACAGGAACGCGTGTACGAAAAATTCCAAGACGAGACTCGTAAAAGGTCCATCATTTAAATGAATACAAGTTTAATCCATTAACAACAATTATCGGAGGTCAAGTCAGGTGGAAGCTTCTGTGGTAACTCTACACCTCAATTGTCATACGATGTTTTTTTATAAGGCTAACAGGAAGAAGCTGCTTGTTTCTGCTCTAGACTTGTTACCCAACATGGCGGATCGGTTACTGCTTCTCCTCGGCCATTTGCAATCTTTCCCTCGGTCAGCCTCTCGGATGGCTCGGATGTGTATTAGGTACAGCTTGAAGTGGTCGAAGCGTCTTTGTGCATGAATGTCTGAGTTGAAAATACTTAAACAGGGCTGTAGTTCTATTATGTTGGTTTTTGGAACTCATAGTAATCTGCTAAGACAGATTGACAGGTAGAGTCATACTGCTGTGTAAGAGATGGAAGTCATCGATCGCTGCAAAAAAATGCATTATTTTAACAAGGAGAGCTGAAGTCGTAAGGGTGAAGGCGAACAAGTAATTCATGAGCTTTAACTATTGTTGATGTCAGTAAGCGATCCGTTGGAAGCTTACGTGAAAGCAGTCTTTTTTGCATAGCATTATTCCGTTTGCACTATTAAAAATTTAAGGAATCGACTTAAGGGCAGCAGGAAAAGTGGTCTGCTGCCAAATTTTACTCAATGCGCGAAAACCTACCCTGCTAGACACTGCCAAGATTGACAGAATGGTAGCTCTTTCCTTTTTCAGTGAATGGTGGTGCATGGCCCTTGTTACAAGATGGAGCAATTTGTCTAGCCATTTCAGCAAGCCATACTTCAGTCAATCATTCACCAATCGTTGGGGTTGATTTCTTTGAGGGAACTAGGTTTAATCTGATGAAATTTATTAATAAAAGGTCATGGAGGTCACTAATGTCATTAGATGTACAGAACCATTGGCGAGCGACACCAAAGACCGTCCTACCTAGACCAAGAAGCCTCAGGTAACCCAATGAGCCCGTTCTGTGCTCGGAATAGTTATGCCCCACGAACGAGGGATTACGTATAAATCTAAGTCACTTGCTTGCTTTGATTTTGATGCTCTCCTTTGTACGCACCGTGCTCTACAGGCAATAGACTAGATTAGAAGGATACTTGGATGAGCTATAGCATGATGTATTGGCCTTTAGCAGATACAGAGAGAAGTCGGTTGAACTGGCTCGGTAGGAGGAGGTAAAAGTTGTAACGAGATTTCCCGCAGGTAAAACCGCGGAAGGATCACTGCTGGCACTACGCTAACAGGCAGTTAGCAACAAGCTCCCGTCACATGTCGCTAATGAGTACTCCTATCGCTTAGGAACCGGGTGAACCAGTACGTCCTGTCAGAACGCTCCAAGCATGTCTGCCACAGTACCAAGTGCCCTGCTCCTTCGCAGCGCTAGCAGAAGCACTAGCAGTGGAGCGCATGGACCTATCTTTGGAAGCCACTGTAATGAGCGCGAGTAACTAATGTGGATCGTAGGAGATGTAGTGATTTGTTTCGGTGCTATCACTAAAGCACGAAACTACTGGCTTACTTGGTATACAAGGCTCATGCTGTCAAGACCAGAGTTAGCTTGGCCTTCGACCCTTTGCTTTCATTTGGCTTAATTCGCAGGGTTAACTACACCTACTGCTTTACAGCTGGCCTGAAAAGTATCCCTGCTAAAATCGTGTTTGAATACACAGGCAGCTTTTCCATTACATGCATTAACCGATGTGCTAACATCGGCCACTTAAGGAGAATATCGGTTGGGCACTAAAGGAGGTAATCTATTATCTGAAAATAGCATTCCACGGCTATAGAAGCCATCTAAGCAGATACAGAACTGAAAGGAGATACTAGTATGCCAATCACTAGCCTAGTTAGCATGTGAAAGTACTGGAACAAGTATTAGATGGAGAGGAAGTGATAGATGCTACCAGCTCAGCTAGGGGAGGGACGTTGGGTCAATGGGTAGCATAGGACCTGAGAGAGAGAGAGAGAGAGAGAGAGAGAGAGAGAGAGAGAGAGAGAGAGAGAGAGAGAGAGAGAGAGAGAGAGAGAGAGAGAGAGAGGGGAGAGACTCAAAATCCCACATGCCGTCTTTAAAGAATTTTATCCAAAAGTTAAAACAGTCAAATTATTCTGTGCAAGCAGATAGGCTAAGGATTTAAAGACAAATTCTAACAATTTTTGCACTAGTAAGAAATCGGTGAATTAGGTTATTAAAGAACAATACTCGAATCACATGCATTCGTATAGATATAAAGAAATTAGCTCAGATGTGTTAGAGCATATCACACATTTATCGCCTGGAAAACCGCGCTCGGATTTGATAGTTTTGCAAGCATTTAAGGAGTTTGAGCATGCAGAAAGTATGAATGCAATGGGTTTTACTAGAAAATATCTCTCAGGGCTCCGAGATGAACGGTTTGTTTCCTACAGCAGTAAAGTCTTTAACACTGAAGGGATAGCAGCTTAGTCTCTTGCGTCATCACATAACTAATGCTTCTGAATCAGGTATCTTTAAATGCACCTTTTAATAGATGAATGAATCTACTCAAAAATAATGTAACTTGAAGACAGCATTGAGAAATTGAATATTGTACTGAACTTATTTCTTTAGCCGATTGACTTTTTCTGTAGGCTACAATACGGAGACAAAGAGTTCTTGGAGCTCGTAAAACATTTAACTCTTTTCTTCAGGACCAACATCATGTTTCAGCCAGATAACGTTTTTCCGTTTCTTGCATATCTACCAATGAGCAGCTCGGTAAGTTCTTTATGAGCTTAGGCACAGTGTAAATCAAGACACGCCCTGTGCGACTCATCTGGGATTTAGTGCTCTTGCACAATGCACCACCTCACACCCACTGCTAAGCCGTGTTCACACAGTCCGCCTCGCTTCTGACCTGCTCCAGGCCGGCTTCAGTCTTTGGAGCGTACATCACTCAGACTGGGGGTCAAAGGCTGATAGAAAACGGAAATAAGGCCGGATGACGGAGCACTGTTATACTACTGGGCCAAGACTGAGGCGAAATTGATCAACGACCAATCATAGGTGCCACGCAACGCACTTCTTCCTGTTGTCTTCGAAATGCATGGCTGACAACCCGATGGGTGAAATCGTTAATGTGATGTATGAGAGTCCCAGCTAATGGAACAATGCAAACTCTTTTTTTTTATAAGAATAAGAATAAGAAATAAGAATAAGAAACCCTGTAGTGGCAGGCGAAAACAGTACCAGCAAAAGGTTTATTTTAAAATTTTTTAAGGGTTTCATTTCCTACATCAATAAAAAAACGCTATTTTCCGAAGAACACTTTCTGGGTGGATAATAATAATAATAATAATAATAATAATGCACGTGATAACGTGCACTCAGAGAACTCAATCCCTCTCTAGGCGCTTTAAATTTGCTGCAAAGGAAAATGCAATTAGATGGTAAGTAAAATCATGCCTGAAAAACAAACAGAATGAATAATATGGTTAGGGGTGACATGCACAGGGTCAGCGGGCAAATGTGGTTAGTGGCAGCATGCACAGTGTCAGCACTCATAAGCTCATGAAGGACGAATCACAGGGACCTACTAAATGCTGCCCTAAATAGGTGTGTTTTTAAGTTCCTTTTAAATGTGGTCAGGTCAGGGGATATTCTGACGCAGGTCGGGAGGGAGTTTCAGGCTTTGGGAGCATACGAACTAAATGCACGGTCTCCAAAGGATTTAAGGTTTGTACGAGGTGTTTGTAGACTGTTGGATTCCGAAAAGCGGGTGGTACGATGCTTGGCCTGGTGCGGGAGTATATCGGAGAGATAGGCTGTAGCCAAATAATGAAGTGACCTAAAAGTGAGCGACAAAACCATTAAGTCAATCCGTTGCTTGACTGGGAGCCAGTGCCGGTCAGCGTGAATTGGTGCGATGTGGCAACTGTGACGATCACGGCAGACAAGCCTAGCTGCAGAGTTTTGCACCAGTGGCAATCGCCTGATCGCACATGCTGGTAGGCCAGTAAGCAGTGAGTTGCAGAAGTCGAGACGGGATGTCACAAATGCCTTGACCAACTTGGACGTGGTGACCTTATCTAAATAAGCTCGAATTTTAGCAATGTTATGAAGCTGAAAATAGGCAGAATTGACTGTGGAGCTGATATGGTCGTCTAACGAGAGGTCGCTTTGGAATACGACACCTAGATTTCGAGCTGATTTAACAGGAGATATGCTGGCAGAACACATTTTCAGCGTCAGCCTTTCCAATTTGTGAATCACACTGGGTTTACCTATAACTAGTAAGTTAGTTTTATCATCGTTTAGTTTCAGAATATTTGCTGCCATCCATGTGCGGATGTCATCAATGCATACAGCAAGTGAGTTGAGATAGTTTGAAGTGCTCGTAGGCTGGGAGGGATCAAAGCAAAGGTACAACTGAATGTCATCCGCATACAAGTGAAAGCCTCGATTGTGCTTGGCAATCACATCAGCAAGAGGGAGAGTATAAACCATGAAAAGAACCGGACCTAGCACTGAGCCCTGAGGTACTCCATATTTCAGAGGAACTTCAGAGGATCTTTGTTCATTCACGTCAATACTCTGGAGTCTTCCACTGAGATAGGACCTGAACCACTGCAGAGCAGTGCCAGTGATGCCCAGGCTCTAGAAGAACTTTGTGATCGATGGTACCAAAAGCTGCCGAAAGATCGAACAAAACAAGCAGAGACACTCTACCCATGTCTGCATTCCTAAATAAGTCGTTGTGTACCCTAAGCAATACTGACTCTGTGGAGTGATTAGCTCTTAAGCCAGACTAGAACTTACTAGCAAGGTGTGCGGTTTCGATATAAGAGTTCAACTGGTCTGCCACGACCCGTTCCAGTGTCTTAGATAGGAATGGTAGAAGGGAGACCGGGCGGTAGTTGCTCAAGTTCTCTTGGTCTACTGTCGCTTTCTTGAGAAGTGGCCTGACTACAGCGTTTTTGAAAGGTGCTGAGACATGACCTGAGGCTAGTGACATATTGTTGACGGTATTGGATCTAGTAAAAAGCAATAGGAAAGGCCGAACTACCCTATACGCGTCCTAAAAAGATGGAGGCAAACAGCAAATAAAAGCTGAGAAGAAGCAAGAGCTAACATGTAAACACTAATTTAAAGTATTGAGAGACCAGTTGACTTGAATGTCTAAAGTCAGATGACTTTATTTTGGCTGATTATGAGTACAATAAGTAGAATAATATGTCTTTACTCGTGTGATTCAATGTTTCTCTCAGATTCCCAAGTAAAGGGGTACTAGAATACTTGAATATATTGCATATTATGTAACCTTTTAGTTCACAAGTATTGCCAGCGAATGCGAAGATTAACAATGAGAGGGCTTATGGAGGAATTTTCTAGAAAGTTTTCACGGGAATGGAGATTTTAAAGGGGTCTGATTAAATTCCTACGCTTGAACTAGGTTGCCTCAAGTTAGCACTGATTACTTCGTAACGTTGACTAGACATTTTTGCAAACATTCTCATTTACTCAGAAAGTTCGCCAAGATTGGGCTCGAGCACGACAGCAGAAACCTTAAATCAAAGGCACTCAAGCCCCGTATTATAAACTCACCTGTTTTTTACAGCCTTTTTCTTCCACTGTGTACATTTCCCTCCTTCGACTAATTTCGACCACTAGGACTGAGCATCTTGCCATAAGCAAACGGACGTCATTCATACACAAATTGCAAAGAGATTTGAGAGAGACTCAGATCTCTTTCGTTCAATAAAAAGTCTTATGGTGACTATAGTATTATTACTTTGCTATGCTGAAACTAAAGCGACAACTTTAAGTCGGTCCAGTGTGAGATCTATAACCAAGGAAATGTGCGATTTATCTATACCAAGGGTCCAAATTCTTTTTTTGGTTGTATGTCTACGGGAAAGTTCTGGTCAATTTGTAGTTTAAAAAACAAGTTTTTTCCTCTTGGATTAGTATGCCATGAATTACATATTGCGGAGGTGAGATTACAATGTAAACATTAAAAAATCCAAACGCATAAAAAGAATTATTCTATGCTAAAGACATAATAAAGAACTTACCATGGTAGAATGCACTGTGTACGATAGTGTTAACAGAAATATAGCTGAAAATCCCGATGGTTTGACCGTATATTCCTCTTAAGCTAAGATTTTCCTTGGTTTTCATGGCAATAGAGATAAATGATTAATTTTTCATAATTCGTTTTGAATGGAGCTAAGGCTGCCAGATATTTTTCCAGACGCAAGTGTAACACCAAAACACAAAATCGTCTTTGTAAATAGAATTTTTGGGGTTAAGGTAACTTGTTTGTAGCACAGATGCGTTCATCTAGGCTCATCACAGATATATTGTCAAAAAGTCACAGGATTGCATGTAACTTTAGCTCCTCTGTCCTATGTTGTAGATGCGAAGGCTAATCACTGCACAGCATGCCTTCCAAAATTACGTTCGAAAGCAGATCGAGAGTCACAGAGCTACATTCGACCCTAATAATATACGTGACTTTACTGACTTATACCTCAAAGCTGAAACCGAAATTGATGAATACTTTAACGGTGAGTAGTCAAACAAACATATTCCGCACCTATTCTATTCGAATGCAAAGTAGTACTTTTTGCATTCTCGAAACTGTTATCTTTACACAACACCGATACGCTCGGAGATATAGGCAGCTTCTTGCATGCCAACTTAATTCCACACTACTTTCGCTCACCTGTGGAAAGCTTTGCAAACTAGCATGTCTCTATGCTAACTATAACCAGCCTCTCTTCAAGAAATTACTCACTTTACAAGAATAAGCTGATTTGTAAACTAAAATTCAATTCAATAATGACAATTTTTCCAGCTGAGCAATGAGGATTAACTTGTTTCAAGCACTGCTATTTTCATTTTCATAAGTTCAACAGCAATAGATGCACCATTACAGTTTGTGTTATTAGTTAAAATGCTTACACAAATGGCAAGCTAGATTTTAACATTTAAGAAATCATTGTTCTTTGAATATTTATTTAAAAATAATTAATGGTTTTCATCGGGATGTTTGATGTAAGTGAACTTACTTATTTCAATTTCAATTTGTGATGATCGTTTACACTGAAAATAGACGTCATTCCTAGCAAAACAGAGTGCTCCGACGGCATCATCAAAACCATTGCTGATATACCTAAAACGGTACGCACATGCGTGATTATTGCCTTGTAGTCTTAGAACCAGATGGCTGGAGAAGCGGAGAGAGTGCACTGATGTGCAACTGCATACGAAAGGGCGGGGTCGGCTTGGTATGGACACTCGCAGAAAAAGTTGGCGTGATTAGGACGGTAGATTGATGATCGGAGGGAAGATAGTTCAGACGGTGGGATCTAAGCATTTCTAATAGCCAGAGGTAGTCACTAGTCCGAAGTTACGAAGCAGCTACCCGAGCAACGGCTTTTTACATTTTCTCTCAGCATATCTTTGAGGATTAAGACATTTTAATTCATATATAATGAATCATGCCGGCTGAGAGGTTTCTGCATTTCTATATTCATCAAAAAGATGTAGACTGTTCTCTACTAATATAGCTCATCGCTCGCAGAATTGTGAGCCGAGCTCCTCTGCCAAACTCATAATTTACCATGCAACAGATTTGGTTTTTTCTGAATACAAGGACAGTTCTCAAAGGCCAGTAATCTAAATTAAGCAGCACGATTAGATTTTTTCCCCTCACAGTATTAGTTTGGAATGGTTATGCTGTGAATAGTTCTGCAGATCTATGCCATTCCGGCGAGCCCCATCCAGCTGTTCCTGTGGGATGATATTCCTGCATTCATGCGTAAACTCACTTAGCCACACAAGAATTCTGGCAGAATTTCTTTAGTGTGGCGAGCACCAAATTATGAAAAAATTCATTGCTCTTTCTCACCAGGGCCTTGACTTTCGTTGCAGGTGACAATATGTTTCGAGTAACCATGGATCTTTTCCTCGCTGGTAGTGAAACATCTGCCGCTACACTCACATGGGTGGTGCTGTTTTTGGTGACAGATACGAAAATTCAGGAGAAGGCTCGCCAAGAAATATTTAAGGTCCGTTTGCAAGTTTTAAGCATTAAAATTCAGTAATGCCTTTGGTTCTGTAGAAATTTATTTGGCAATTAATTCTTTCTCAAGCAATGACTCTTTATATTTATTATGTTAGAATGTGATGTGGATGCAACCCTTTATTTAAAAAAATCTAAAAAGAGGGCTTAAACTTGATTGCATGTTAAAGTGCTACGGTATCATCGCAGGCAAATGCCTACTTGTATAATCAAAGTTAGTTTATAGGCATTGAACAAGGTTACACTACTGATTAATACTGCCTGTAACGCCAGGAATCGTTATTATATATTACAAAATTGTTTGAGTCAAGGATACCGAGTGCTGCATAGGATCGATGATGCTGCAAAGAGATTTTGAGGAAATTTTAAGTAGCAGTTTTCTAAATCAGAACTTCTAGACACAATTATTAATTTAATATGGAATTATTAAAAAATGATTATTACGATTTTTCAAAACTTTGACAATAACAATTTACTTGGCGTAATTTACTTCGTTCTATCAAATTCACTTACTAAAATCCTCATTTTCATGTGCGTATATGTGCGAGTGTGTATATCTTTTGCATGGCACCGCAAAATAACTCACTCTCTATCCAGGAACTTTGGCCGCAGAGCTCGAGCCCAAGTCTTTGGTCGTCAAAGGCGAGCGCCGCAACCGCTGGTATGAACCAGAGCGGCATTACCTCTTTTTTTATTAACATCTCCCAGTTTCCTGTCTCTTACGTATTTTTCTGTGGGTCTTTATATCTCTCTCCTTCATCTGTCTATCTCCGTGTCTCAGTGTGTAGATCGGCAACCAAGACCGGAAGTGAGCATATACCAATTGTCCATTTCTTGCACCAACTGATACTGCAGAGCTCTATTAGCTTTCACCTTTTTCTTGTGTCCTCGTGCCTTCGCTTTATTCAGTCAAATAACATCTAAATGACTTCAGTTAGAATGCGTCGTAAAGCAACTATTTTTATTGCTTGTTCAGGATAGCTGTTAACGATTACTCAATATTTTGAATATTATTAACAATAATTACAGTAGAAAAATTGGAAATATATTAAATTAATTATTATTATCATTATTTAGATGATTTTATAATATTAAAAAAAATAGCTGCGAAGTTATCCGCTCCTTGCTGCATTAGCTAGTTCCGCATGAAATGTATCTTGTGGGCTTATACCGCGCATTTAAATGCCTTGGAGTAGATTTAGTTTTATTCGGGTGATATTTAAATATATTACCAGTACCATATTTTCTTCAAATTGGTCATGACCACAAAAAGAAATGACCTCAGTGCGCACAGATAGCAATTATGTACCAGTCGAACTATCTGTGGCTGGTTCAAGGCTGTAATACTTAATGCATGGACTGGGGCAATCGGAAATTCAAGATACACTGTGCCGGCCATCATATAGGCCACAGAAAGTTATCTGGGCAATTGTAATCGGAGAAAGTGACCCTGCATAATCACTGATGCTGTTCCACGCTTGGTGCAGTAGCTTCAGCTTCTCTCTCTGTGTGTCGAACGAGCAGCTATGCCTGCTGCATGCAATGCGATCCATGCCGAATTCACATTGCCTCCAGCTTCTGATCTTGCTCTGTCTAGCGAAATGCATTACTGGGTAAGGCTCGGAAAAAGAAGCAGCGACTTCAATTCAGAATTTTTTTAGGGTGCCAGGTCAAGTATAAATGCAGTTACGATAGTTCGCGAGAAAGATAATTTACTAATGGTAGTAGAAGCAGATAACACGTGCTTAGCAACGCGTTATATTGTGTAAAGATTGAAACTCAATGCAACGTCAACATTTTAATGCAAAAGAGTATTCATGAGTCCCCTATGGGCATGGTGAATGGAGGAATGGTGAATTTTCTCGTAATTTGATATTGATTCTTTATTATTCCGGGATTGATTCGTTATTGGTGTCAAAATAGTTGCTGATAATTGAGCAAGACCAACTAAATGTAACAGGCAGGCAGAATCGGCTAAAAGCTAATTTCTGCTTAAGTGTGGCTGGTGAAGTTTCGAGTATAAAAATGCCGCAGTGCTTACCTGACGCCATTATTAAATGTTTATCTTAATCTTTAGATTTAAACCAATGACTGTTGAGGTAACCTAATAAAACCTTTAAAGTGAAATAATTTCAGCCTGCATAATTTAATTTTGCATTACCTGATGTGTCTTCAGATATGATTAGATATGTTACACACTACCTTGAATTCTCAGCAATAGCAATACAGTCTTCTCATACAGTATGGCTAAGAGCCATCAATGCCTTTTCCATTTTGAATTAAAGTTTTTATTGGCAGGTTTTAGGCCAGCATAGGATGCCTACTGCTAAAGACAGAGACGAATTACTATATATCGATGCGTTACTGCATGAGGTGCTAAGATATACTTCTATTGGTAACGTAGCAATGCGCTCATGCTTATTCTGTTGCTGTTTTGTATTTTCAAGTCCACCTTCGCAATATCTTGATTGTCTAGTTGGTAGACTTAGGGATTTCACCGATAAGGTCCGTACTTGACCAAATTTTTGCTTGCTAATTTTAAGCACAATTGATCTTGAATATAAAAAGCAAGTTTTTTTGGCAGGAAACACTTATTTCGATGTAACGATGAAGTCGTTAGGCGAAAGCCTACAGCTGGAGAATCTATCCAGGTCAAACTACTTGACATTAAACATTGGTGTACGATACGTTCGTTACGGCCACCTGACGTAACTAGTCGAGCTTATTAGCTCGCGTTTTTCCTATTGGCACATAATAATCCTAGTAAATGGTCTTTTTCATAGGGTACAAGAATGAATACATATTTCATGAGGAGCTTTTGGACTGAAATGGCATACTTTAGTCTCAGCTAAAGACGCATCTGATTCGGCTAGCTTTTACTTAGCTCTTGTAAGCTCGTGCCTGGTTTACTTTATTTTGTAGATGCTTAGCCTCATATCTGTACGCAATTAAGTAAATTTCAGCAGACTGCGTTTTCTTATATGATGTCCACAAGTGTCCTAATTAATGTCACCAAATGCCAGAGATTCGGCCACCTGCCTCTTTTGCTGAAGGAGCTGCAATGGCTTTTGATTGATAAATGAATGAAGAGAAACATTCTTATACTGATTAACAGGGCCCACTTTGGCTCGGTTTCTTCATACCTGGCTGAATTGCAGTATCAGTCTCAGCCTCCGAATGCCCCCATCTTTCATATTTAGAATATGAATTAGCTATTCCATTCATGTGCTTAAAGACTGTTGATGACAGAAGGGTTTAATCTGCAAGTCCTAGTCTGTCGAAATCACTCCCGCAATTCTTATGCAACCGTATCTAATCTCTTGATGCATAATGTGGCCCATTTTGTTTACAGCCAAACCGAGCTAGTACTTCTAAGCTACACACTTCCTCGACTGTACTCCTAATTAAACTAGGCTTCTCGCTTTCTCTTTGTTTACGATGAAGTCTACTAGCTACCGCAAGCACAAAGGAAACCACTAAGGGTTTGAGTCAGAAGAGCAGGACCAGAGTAAGAAAACACGTAGTACGTTACCTAGCCTTATCGGGAAGGAGTTCCGATTAGTAGGCTGGATAGCGGGAAAAGAGACATAACAGTGAGGAACTCTTAATGTCGGTGCGTCGGTGCACTGCTTGTTAGAGAACCGGCTAAGGTCGGTGAATAGTGGTATAATGTGGCACCTGCAACGCTCTAGACAAACACGACGGGCTGCAGAGTATTGCTCCACCACTAAGCATTCCAAACTCCGGGAGACGAATATAGTGACTTACATGAGTTAAAGCAGAGTGTCACACATGCATGGACTAACTTGGATGCGGTTTGCCAAACTAAGCAGGCCCAATATTTGGTCGGTTACGGTGCGGAAAGTATGCACGATTCTTAGTCACTAAAAGTCATCTTGGAATTGTAGACGAACTTCAAAATGAAGTCACTTTTGGTATATTTGAATGGGGACAGTGAGCTGTTGCCAGGAACGGATAGAGAAAAGTTCAGTGCCGATGTTGTACCTTGTGTATGAACTCTATGATCCTATTTATCTTGCTGATGAAAAAGATAGAGAAGAGATCAGCCAGATCACCACATAACGTGCCAACATGGGAGCTAGCAGTTACAGAGATCTTCAATTGCCGGCATCAGAATGTTTGAATTGCGAATCCGTGACTTGGCCATGCTTTTACAGAAGCTATACTTTGACTAAGTTTGGAAAAATAGATACGAGTGCCCGTATGGCTGTTGGCGTACAGTCAGTTCTGATCTCGTGTAAGCTTCTCAAGCTTGCTCTGGATAGACCTAGATAGTTTGTTGGTGGAAAACTACAGTTCGTCTGGGCGAGGGCATATAGTGGTTTAAATCAGAGGTGCAAACCTGCTAAGAGTGTAGGCTAGTGTCGTCTTATCAGATTTTAGAGTGGCAGTGCAAACCAGTCAGGGAAGTAAGCAAACTGAACAATGTGCTCAAACTTCAAGCGTTTAGATGTGTACAGGCTCATGCAGTTTAATCAAACAGAAAAAAATATGATTTACAAAAGTCTTAGCATACTCTACGCTCATTAGACGTTCAATTTTCGGAAGCATTTTCTGTTACTGACCGAAAGAAATTTCATTATTAATTGCCCAAAGTCCAGAATGAATATTACAACTCATTAAAAGATTAAAATTTAGCACGTGCATCAATCTGATAAGTGATAGCTAGTGAGCGGGTCGCTCAATAAATGAGAGGTGGAGCAAGGAGACCGGATAAGTAGTCTGGTTCTGTCGAGCGATGCGATAAGTGGCAAGAGAAAAGTTTGAACAACTATTCAGTAATAGGTACAATTGGATAGTGATACGAGCAATAATAAATTTACATTATGCTAAAAGCGAACCAAATTATCTTTCTAGACAATTCTAATCCATGCTGAAAAGGAATCATTCCAGCATGTCAAATTCTCTCAACTTTCTTTCTTCACGTAATGCTGACATTCCCTCTTGGACAGCAAAAAACTTTCTTAAAGTAAATGAGGATAAAACCTACTTGTGTATTTCTGGAAATATCAAGCAACTATCAGAAATGGGAAGAGCTATCCGTCAAATGGGGCTCCACAAGCACATAACCTGTAGCCATTGTTGGAAATTGCGGCATGCTTATATTATAAAAGGGTTTTCGCTGGACGACCATAACAGCACCACAATGAAGCTTGCTTACTTGCTTGCTTACTCTCAGGTATTTAACTCTGAAAAAGTTTGGGCGTTATTAGACAAGGAAACAGCAGAGGAGCTGATCAGTGTACTTTTGATATTCAATCTTCACTTCTGTAAGTCACTGTTTGCAAGTCTTTCGGCCAGTGCAATGCAGCGCGTATAGCTGTTAAAAACTCAGTAGCTAGGTCTTTCTGTCATATACGTCACAATTGCCTCATTGAACCACTGATCAATCAAATGCAATAGCTTCTTTTTATGCAATTAATCAACTTTAGGCTGCGTCACTACTTTTCGCTTTCTTTAATTCTTCTTCACAAGCTAACATGTCTGACGTGTCTCGAAATCAGCGTCGGCAATACACAGCCCCTTGTTCTGACCACGCTCTTTTAGCAGTACCTTAAAAACCTCAAAAAATGTGAGACCTTGCTGTTAGTTCGTATGCTGCTTAAGCCAGGAGCTCAATCCTGAACAACATCGTGACATCTCCTAATTTGATGACATTTAAAGAAATCTAACATAGCATCTGTTTGTAACAGCCTTTGCCATGTAATTTTGCATTGCCCTTTGTGTTCACGGGTTCTGACAGCTTGCTCTTTATCACAAACCACATTGACATGCTTCCACTAATAGATATGTAAAGTGCTTAGCCAGAGATTTATTCTCTGAAGCCACCATACAAATGCTATATACCTAATGTTTTGTTATCTTCTATTTTAAGAGATGCATACTGGATTGTTTCGAAGCACAGTGACACATATAATGAGTTCACTTCTTCAGCTAACGCTGAGAATATATCTTATGTCTTCATCAGGTTTTTGACTATTTAAAAATTGGGTGATAACTTGATGTCAGTCCTGATTAATTAGTAGGCTCATGTCAGTATTGACGTGAATGGACAAAGATCATCTGAGGTACCTCTGAAATATGGGGTTCCTCAGGGCTCCATGCTAGGTCCGGTTCTTTTCACGGTGTATACTCTCCCTCTTGCTGATGTGATTGCAAAGCACAATCAAGGCTTTCAGATCTATGCGGATGACACTCAGTTGTACCTTTGCTTTGATCCCTCCAAGCCTTCGAGCACCTCAAATTCTCTAAACTCACTTGCTGCATGTATTGATAACACCCGCACATGGATGGCAGCAAATATTCTAAAACTAAGCGATGATAAAACTAACTTACTAGTTATGGGCAAACCCAGTGTAATTCACAAATTGGAAAGGCTGACGCTAAAAATTGGCTCTGCCAGCATATCTCCTGTTAAATCAACTTGAAATCTAGGTGTCATATTCCAAAGCGACCTCCCGTTAGACGATCATATCAGCTCCACAGTCAATTCTGCCTATTTTCAGCTTCATAACATTGCTAAAATTCGGGCTTATTTAGATAAGGCCACCAGGTCCAAGTTGGTCCATGCATTCGTGACATCCCGTCTCGACGTCTGCACCTCACTGCTTACTGGCCTACCAGCATGTGCGATCAGGCGATTGCAGCTGGTGCAAAACTCTGTAGCTAGGCTTGTCTGTCGTGAGCGTCGCACTTGCCACGTTAGTCCACTTCTCGCCGACCTGCACTGGCTACCAGTCAAGCAACGGATTGACTTAAAGGTTTTGTCACTCACTTTTAGGTTCCTTCATTCTATGGCTCCAGCCTATCTGTCAGATATACTACCCCATCAGGCCAAGCATAGTACCACCCGCTTTCAGAATCCAACAGTTTACCAATATCTCGTAAATACCTCAAATCCTTTGGAGACCGTGCATTTAGTTCATATGCTCCCAAAGCCTGGAACTCCCTCCCGACCTGCGTCAGAACATCCCCTGACATGACCACATTTAAAAAGAACTTAAAAAACATACCTATTTAGGGCAGCATTTAGTGGGTCCCTGTGATTCGTCCTTGATGTGCTTTCGTGTGCTGACACTGTGCATGCTGCCACTAACCACATTTGCATGCTGACCCTGTGCATGTCACCCCTAACCATGTTATTTATTTTGTTTGTATACCAAGCGTGATATTACTCACCATTCAATTGCATTTACCTTCGCAGCAAATGTAAAGCGCCTAGAGAGGGATTGAGTTCTCTGTGGGCGCTTTATAAAGTGTATTATTATTATGATTGTTATGTGCACAAAGGATTTGAATTTATTGTGAGGAAGTGCTACCGGATTGACAACCTAGTTGAGCCACAGGTGGGCAAATAGGCTGGAAGAGTTAAGTCAAATAAGTAGGCTGGTTCAAGGTCGTGAAGCGTCCTTCAGGTTACAGCAAACGTTTCCCGAAGTCTATGCGATGCTTCCTATTAGCTAGTGAAGGTCAGCAAGCAATGGTCGGATGTCAGAGGTAAGTCGTTGACTTTTCAAACCGCTTAGCGACAGTTAAGGCATATTCCATGGCTATAGAATGTACGAAATTACTGTCATTAAGCTGGTAGATCACAAACAACGGAGAGTTCATCACAAAAAAGAGACGCCAGATACCAAATGAGTAGACATTTAATTTAAAAATTAGCAGTTTAATTTATTTATAGCAGTGCATATGAAATTACTAGCAACAGGTAATGAATGTATCCTAGCCTTGATACGAACCAAACGTGTGCTCTAATAAAGGTTGAGGCTCACTATAGTAACGGCTCTAATTATGGTCTATTTATGATCATGTATTAGGCTTTTCACCACATCCCATCTTTTGCTGATAAAACAGTAAAGACGTAAAACTGATAACCAATTTTCAATTAAAAATACACCAAGTATGTATTTGAGTAACTTCAAAGATACATACATACATATGGAGGTATGGGTAGATGCGAAGTTTAAGGGAGAAGGGAAGGTGGAGGGAGGAAGGGAGGGAGGGCGCAATAAGTTTGCAATGGCATCTGGCAGGTTACAATATTTATGTGTAAATTGATGTGTGTTTTTATTTCAGCACCGACCGGGATGCCAAGATTTCTCAATGATAATGTTAAAGTATGTGGACACGAAATACCAAAGGGATCCATTGTTTTTCCTCACATCTATCACGTTCACATGGACGAAAGATACTGGAAAGATCCGACCGTATTTCGACCTGAGCGTTGGATTGATGAAAACGATCGCCTTATTAAGTCCGCCAACTACATGCCCTTTTCCATTGGTAAGGTGATCGCTGCTCTCTCCTAATGTCTACAGCACGTGGAGATTCCGTCGGAAAATGATGTAGTTTGATAATTTTGGAATACATTAGCAATCTAAACAGATCCTTAATAAATCAGATGATCGGTTTATCTACCAGTTATGCAAATACTGCAAATGCAGTAGCCAGCCTCTTTTGAATTTTTGGATCCTTCGGGGTTTTTGTTTATAGCAAAGTAAATAGTTGGTAGGGACACATTCACGGAAGTTCTCGTGATTCAAGTATATGGTAAGTGTAATAATTAAAATTTTTCTGAGATAATTATATGACTGGAGTAACTAAGCATACACATCTCTACTTTTCCAACGATAAAAGGGTGCATGATCACCCTTCCAGTAGTGGAAAATGCAGATAATCGTTGATCTATACAGTTGGCAATCATTGGTCAGTAGTGCCTTCTTTTGGATGACTTAAGCCTACTGTTTTTGTAATAGTCTTTCATTTAAATACTAGCATGGATATTTTTTCAGGCATTTCGATGTTGAATGTTCAATTTCCCGACTCTCTTTTTATTGCTATGATGAGTAATAAACCTTGTGCAGCCAATCGCTAGATAGGTCTCTGGACGTAAATGGTATGAGCATGAGTTGGCAATATTCTGCTTGAAACTTATTTACTGCGAAACACTGAATGCTTCATTAGCAGTGTGACCCCTATAGGAAACTTGTAGTAACATTTGCTGGCTGGACTGCTACGAGGAATACTGTTTAGGAAGGCTGAGGCTTGGGCGTTCCATTCGCCACAAATCTGGTGGTTGTTATACATAATGGCCACTCGTTATAAGCAGACACCTAACATTAGGATTAGGTAGAGTAATTTAACTATAGCGAAATACCGCTAGATTTAGAAACACCTTTTATGAATGCAGAAAATATTTTTTGGAGCCAACAATACACAGTGCCTAAAATATGCCCTTGAACACTCAATAGTGCCTCTTTATGGGACCAGTGTTTTGTCCCGTTAGCACTACAAAAGCATATCTATTTAGCAGAACATACCTGCTTCTGGGCATATTCATTGACACGGAGTTTCAAACCACATTAATATGCTTTGCAAGGCGATCGAGCTCATTCAGAGTCTTCACTGTACACCGCTTGATCATCAGTCTATCGCAGAAATTTTATCTTTTGCAAGGACTCTTATGCATAGCAATCCATCGCTATACAGTAGATGTATTGATCTATCCCTAACCATGCACATATTCCCCATCCCAACGGATTAATTGCTTTTTGTTTTGTTGACTGCAGATTCGTGACCAAACTCTAAGTTAAATTTATATTCAATTTTTTGCCTACCATTATCAGACTTAAGCTTGGTGTCTTCACCTGGTTGAGATTGTGCAAAACTATTTGTACTAAGTTTCTATTTTTGTTAGAAAAAGTCTCAGTAAAGATATCTCGGATTAAGCAAAGCCAATGAGCTCGTTCGAGTTGTCATTGAGCATTAAACCCGTTTTCAAAGTAGCAGCTAAGTGGTTTAACTTAGCATTCAACCCATTTTGATATGTGGTTTTGTGGATGGTGCTGTTGTCTGGGTAGCCCCTCAGCTGTTCACATCCGGAGGGCACTTTTTGGGGCTGGGTGGCGCCATTCAGCCGAACCGACATTGCTCTGCTGGTCTAGGACCTGTACGCTTACCAAGAATTGGATTAACCAAAGATTATCCATTGTTAAACACCAGTGGGTGTAAGAGCAACATCAGTGACAATTAAGGTTTTTTTTTAGCTGATATTTAAGGCTCGAGGAAGCCTTATGAGTACTTAAGCTGCCAATAGACAAGCTGAGTCATTTCTGACAGCTTCAAGCATGAAGTGCTTGAATATTTTACACTAAAACTACATCCCACATATGATTATAACTGAAGCTATTTCACATATTTCGATCTCTAGCTTGCCATTCAGTTTTATATACGTTCAAAGCAGAGTTTTAAATGTTCTGAATCAAGCACCCGTAAGCATGCACAGCACAAAAGGGCAAACAATCTTATTGGGGTAAAGGAAAAGCTGAGTCAAACAGATGAATTTTGAGCTGAGTCTTGATGAAAGGTCATTGCAGGTGATGAACATAGCTAGAAGCTGGCCAGACTTTCGGTGCATACGAACTGAATGATTAAAAACCAAAGTAGTAGAAGTTAGTGCAAGGGATGGCAGCCTGACTAGAGTCCAACTAGCGGATTGCTTGAGAGCACACTTAAAAAAGTGATAAGATACGTTGGCTGGTGTGAACAAATTAATCAACCTGCGAGCTAAACAGAAGAACTTGAAATAGTTGGATATTTGATAAGGAGTTAGTGAAGCTCCGACGAAAGTGGGGTCATGTGAACGAATAGCAGCAGCACCACTGAAGGTGAATAACACATGCCGCTAAATTTTGCACACAGTGCAAGCATTGCAAGTCGACGGCCAGGTATTCTTAATACAAGCAAGCATAAATCTAGTAATCGCGTCATAAAGACGTTTGCCAATTTACTGTCAAACTCTTAAATCAGCATACTGCTCTGATTTAGGCAAAAGATCTTTGTTTGGCCAATCTGAAATTGGCAGAAGCATGTGTTTACAGCGCTAGACGATGGTCAGTTATTAGTCGTAGCCCTACTGTTAAAATTCACATAGCTTGCTAAAAGCGTGATGTGCGTGTAGTCACCACACATACCTCCAAACCTAATGAGAAAACTGAAATGGAAATGCCCAATGGAGTTAGAAGAACTGTATACAATTTAGGGCTGAAGTATTATAATCAGCCTGGTGGAAGTGAATTAGTTCCTTGCAGGCCTTGCGGATTAGAATTCGACATTTTTTAAGTTGAAATATAAGATTAAGGCTGCATACCGCCTTTTTCAATCAACTGTAAGTTCTAAAAAAGGGGGAATAGCCTTGATGACAAATGTTTACCTAGCACAAGAAATAAAAGAAAGTTGCTCAAAACCTGAAAACAACACATGTCTCTGACATTTTAACTTCCTCGAACTCGTTGCACCTTATTCCAGACTGAATGCAATCCACTTAACAGTCGCTAATATTAGCATTCCTTCAATAAATTTATCACTGGGAATCATGAACAAAATTAGTCCACAGGGGCTAAGATCCTATATGATCAAGTAGAATATTTGGTAGATGATAGAACTCCTAAACCCGTACTTACATTTCCATCTCCTATTTCGATAAGCCTGAATTTTATATGCTTAAAAGATTTGCTTCCCCAGAGACCAGATGGTGCATAAAACCTAAGCAAAATCTAAACAAAGCTTCGTAACTTGCATTTACGTGCACATTGGTGTGAATAGATCAGAAACATTTCATTAAAAATAATTGTGCTCATTTATTGACTTTTCCAACCTTCTTTTTATCATACTAGTGAGACGATGATAAATGAGTTTAATTATGTGAATGTGGTGTCTAATGTGAAGGTTCAGCAGAAATAGATTAGTTTTTCTTTTCGAGTGACTGAGTTCTCTGGTGATTACGTCCCGTAACCAAAAAATAAGATATCTATTACAATTGACTATGCATATTTAAACGTAGGCTTTTTATTACATGATCAGTATGCCCATTGCAAGAGGCTTAGCATGTAATCCTCTTCTCTTTGCGTTTACAACAAATAAGAATGTGTTAACGAATTTTATTTTCTGTCTAGGATTAATATTTTAAGAATTTGATTTATAAGGTCTGTAATATATATGGGTTTACGGCTTATGGTCGAATTTTGAAGGCTTTGGATTTTTGAAAAACAGGGCTTACGTTTTTGTAGAGTTTACAGATGTTTGCTAATACGCTAAGCGTTCTTCTCTGGGCTAAGTCCTCATAGCATCAAGCTGGTTGTCTCCACACGAAATGACGCCGTATTAGCGTTCACCTTTTACCTGTTTACCTTGCGTTAACTGCACCTTGTTAGTCTTGCCGACGATCTCCCTTTAATAAGCAATAGCATCTCAGAGTACACCTTTATACTTGTTTATATAAATGCTATTTAAATTTAAAATGATATTTCTCACGATTTTGAAACATAAGCCTGCCTCCAGCCTTACGTTTCTTCGCGCGGTGCTTAGTTTATGTTCAAACTAAATATATTTTATTCGCGTAGTAAGCCCAATTACTAAATGATAATTTGCTTTTTACCTTATGGGGTAGATTACTGTCACACTTAAAAGTGCTAGTGCATTTAGAAGACTTGGCTTAGAATTGGTAAATATAGATAAGAAATTACTCTGATTTTTAATGAATAAGGCTCTCCAAAGCATGTTTTGTCAAGAAAAGTCTTTTTCTGTCGTTTACCTGACCGCTAACACTAGCAGCTAAGAGTAAGCGCTTTCTTGCTTGTGCACAGATGAGGTTAACTTTAATTGGTCAGCATGCTTGCTGATAAGAATTCGTTTTCCATCGTTGCAGGCAAACGAGCTTGCATTGGGGAAAGCTTTGCGAAGATCGAAATGTTCATTGCTCTGACAATGTTGCTTCAAAGATTCAAATTTTCCCTTCCGAGAGGTTCCCCAAAGCCCTCCTTAGAAGGAGTATTTGGTATCACAAGAGCTCCACCGTCATTCGAAGTATTGGCTGTTCCCATATAGAAACAAATTACAGCAAACGTCGAGCTTTATTTTGAATGGGTTTCATAAATTGAAAAGACACTGAATACGATCGTGCTCGAGCCTATTAGCAGTATTACTTGCGAAAGCCCTGCTGGATACAGCCAACCATGATATCTACCGCGTGCCTTTACCAGAACTGACGGATTTCTGCTATGGTCCGCATTGCCAAACCTTTCATATATTACGATTTAGTTAATCCATATGCTTAATCCGCGCCGGAGGCCATCTTTCTGTGAGCTTTTCTAACAAATTGTAGATGTTTATCTCAGCATTACATGTATCAATGCCCAACGTTTATAGTGGTCAGACGTTGTGTCAAGTTTAGTTTGAGTGAAAACTGACCATGATGCATCATGCCGTATTAATTTTTACTGATGCGTGCTGACACTGTGCATGCTGCCACCAACCTTATTTGCATACTGACCCTATGCTGTCACCCTAATCATATTTTATTATTAACGTTATAAAAATAAAAATACATTAGATATAGCGTCCTCAGAGAAGTCAGTTTTTCTAGGAACTCTGCATTTTCTGAAAAAGACGCATGATCGACTAGTTGGTGGTTGCATGCTCAATAGACAACAAGAACAAAATGGTTAGAGGTCACATGCCCAGGTCAGCATGCAAGTATGGTCAGGGGCAGCATATACAATGTCAACACGCATAAGCACGTAAAGGATGAATTTTTACAGGGACCAATAAAACGCTCTGATAAATAAATGCAGTTTTAGTTTTATTAAATGTAGTCAAGTCAGGAGATATCGTGACGGAAGTCGGGAGTGAGTTCCAGGCTTTGGGAGCATACGAACTAAACTCAAAATCTCCAAAGGAATCGAAGTTTGTACGAGCTGAGAGCATGCTACCATTACAACTTTTATCTTGCTTCATTTTCAGCAAATTTAGTGTACTTAGAATGAGACTAAGTTAAATGCAGAGTGCCTAAAAAGTGATTAGATTCTCTTACGGTTTTATACAAATCTATTGTTAGTATGACATTATTATCATTCACATAGCTTGGTGTTAAACTCTGACTAAACCTAGCTTTACCTGTTAACGATAACTGACATATCTTTTTCACCTTCCTTGCAAAAAGTGATTAAACCTCTTGAAATATAAATAATAAAATATACTGAGTTTAAAAAGCAGTGACAGTTAATGCTTAATGCAATCTCAGGCACATCGTATTAGATGTTAGTTACTGGTGTTCATGCTGCTCGTGATCGCAGGGCGCAAAAATGCAACCATTATTTTTTATCAAATGCACGTTTCGAAGTTTCTGAAATTTTTAAAGTGCGTTGAGTAATCACTAAACATAAATTAAGCATACGATTGTGCGTTAGCTTATCTCAAAGCCACAGTTAGCATGATGAAAAAACAATTTTCTGCCGGATAATCGTAGCAGCATCGATATTATAAATCTCTTTGCCGATCACAATCCGCATCCGATTTCTTCATAACTTACTGTTTATCTTTATTTCTAAGTGTTTTCCTTTTAAGAGATAAATAATTCTTTGGGCAATGGTTTAAATGTACACTGATTCCATAAAAATGTTTTTAAAGCGCGTTTCAATTCAGCAAATATTCTTATTTAGCATGCTAACCTGTCAGTTGAAAAATTAATTATTCAAGTCCTAAAACTTTGGCATAATTTGATTCGATATCCACATCGTGATTAAATTCACCTTGGAGCCCTTTTTAAGATCGGCAGCAGGTTAGTAAGTGAAACTATGGAAATAAAACTTGACAGGATAGGTTCGGCTGTAGCTATCAACGATTGCCTAGGTGATACCCAGGTCTTTCAAGTCCTGCCAAGAACTGCCACGTTATAACCTTAAAAAGAACAGGTGGCCAAAGTTTCAGCTTAAATTATCTTTTAGTTAATATTAACCTATGGTTAGTGTTAATGTTAAAACTTGTGTGTAAATGTGACCATTTTTACTTTATTTCTTGAATAAATTAGGAAAGCAGGATCATTCATCTAAGCTGCATCTGTGAAAAGCTCTCACGCATATAAGCATATAATCCATATAAGCCTCCTGAAGAGGAGAATTTCCCTTACCTAAAATGGTCTGCTAATGTGTGGAGAAGAAGAGCAGGATGGTTAGTAAATTAAGTCGTTTATCTGTTTTTTCTCCAAAAATTATGTAAACTCTCTGCTAAGTCCCTTTCTGATATCGGAAAGATTACGTAAACTTGAGTGTTAAGAACAGTGATTGAAAGTGGACGCTAACCACTGGATTAATTATCTATGATAAGACCATCGAATAATATCTGGGATTAAACTGTACAAATGTTAACTTGAACATGCTAAAATATACCCGAACACATAAAAAAGGCCTCCTATTCAGAGAAACGTAATGATCAAAATCCGTAAGACTAAATATTTCTTAAGTATAAATCGAATGAAGGAGCTACTTCTCCATTTTGTCATCTATGCAAGGGCAAACCCTAATAAACATCCACCTATTCTCTAATTTGATTGAGGCTTCTTTCACTGAACTCAATGCTAATCAAGTCTTCCAGGCTAAAAATACAAGCCCTCCGAGTCAGGTTCCAAATGTTCCCATTGTCATTTGCTTAGAACTGTTGCTGGATTTATAATACATATCTTAAATTCGTCCTCGCTATTGCCGAAGTCACTTTCTTTCTAAAAGCGGCATTGGCAGGGCACTTAATAAAAAGCCTAGTAAAGATCGTGAAAATTTAACTAACTTTCCCCTTAATCCCCCACTGTCATTTAATTCCAAACCGGCTAAATGAGCGCGGCACAGAACTATATTCTTTCCAGGTCATTAGGTTTGGTTAGAAAATTCCACCCTGAGTCAAAGCTTACCCATCACGCAGACTGTTATGCTTTGGATTTGTAAAGACATTCCGACTGAACAATTCAGATCAGGGTAAGGCCTCTCTGCTGTCACCCTAGCTATTTTCGCATCATTTCAATACTGTTGACCACCAAATACCCTTGGTCTGCCTTGACACTCGCATTAGTGCCTCTGGACCAGAGCGAATATAGATGGCGTCCTTTCTTCGGTTCAGCCTTAGGATCTATTCCATTAGCTATCTATATCTTTTCTCCAGCTGATGTTATCTACTCACACAATTTAGCTTGACATTTCTGCACTGACGACAGTCAGCTTTACCTTTCTTTGACATGGTTAAGGCATACTTCCCATCTGACTCACTTAATTTTCTCTCTGCCTGAACCCATGAACGAAGCAATTGAATTGTTTCTAATTTCCTAGCTGACATGCTGTCTCCAATAACGCACTGTCACCAAAACCCCAGCATCTGTTCACTTCATCACGCACTGGAATAAATAGGAGTTATTTATAATCGAAGCTTCAAATTCGATGCACCGAAAGCCTGGATAAAGCTTCTGGATACACCCACAAATGAATTTTCAACATTCGAGGCTGACTCGACGCGGCTACCTCGGTCAGCTTTTCCATTCCCCCCTGTGGATTCATCTTTGTTTTGCTCCACAGCACTCGGAATGCCTACCTGTGAGATGAGCATGAGTAAGAGCGTGCTGCTGGGTGAAGACCTCGCTACATGTGGAACTCAGCATGTACACGTTGGCTTGCGCATTCTGGCATGAGCATGGTGACTCTTTGCTTTTTTTTGTTTGCAAAGGTGTGCGTAACTAACTAATAAACAGGTATTCATTATCTTACAGCATGTTGTCATGCACCTGAGTAGAACTTAGGTTCTCTAAGATGCTATACAACGCTATTGTTGTTTGCATCACCAAATTTCACTTGCAACAAAAGCTTTCTCGAATGAGAAGAGAAAGCGAAAGTGGTGAGCTCTATTTCAATTGCTTAAGTATTTTGAAAGTTTTTATTTTAGGAGAGTAATATGAGGTATAAATAATATGTTGTCGTCATCATGCTTGCCCGCGTTTGCTCAATTTACAACACAACCCCTCCCAAATGAAGCCCGACAATTCGAACGCTCTGAAACTATGACGAACTACATCAGCCAGATTGTGACTTATATTGATTATTAGCGTTTCCTACATTGTAAAGGCTAGACACTGATTGAGCGATAATGTATAGCTGAGGTCATGTACAAGCCGACACCATGAGGTCGGTAGTAAGTTGTGCTTCTAGCCCTCCGTTGACGTCAAAGAGACTAATTTACTTTTGTAAATGAACTTGTCACGTAAAGGTATGGGCGCTCTTCCAAGCTACCAAGCTCAGCCACTATTGACGAAACTGCGTGTATTGCTGCTGCACCCATTAGTTTCTATCCACGATACAAGGTTCAGGCGTCACCAGCATTAGATTAGAAACGTTGCCAGCTAAGTTATTGAAGCCCAAATATATCCGGACGTTAAAGTAGTGCACTACCTCTTAAACAGCTCAGGCATCATCCATGCCATTGCGAGGTATCAGCACTTAGTAGATTGCTGCATGCTTCTTACTCAATCTGAAAATCCAGAACATCGGGATGGCAGCAGGTGGAAGCACGTTCTGCAGGACATATTCTGCCGCTTGAACGGAGCTCATGCTAGAGGATGGTTGGCTTGGTCTAACTGGTTCTAAGTGATACCACAATAAAGCTTTATCCACTGCCACTCACTGCATTCCATTCTCAAAGAGCTAAAAAGAAAGTTGAATTGGCAATACAAAGTTACTCTTGAGTGAAAACTGTAGTGAAACATCCATTTTACGTCCCCTCTAAATGGCATACCATTGCTCTCACACGGTCTTGTGAAGATCGGCTGCAATGATTGACAACTGTACTGCAAACCAACTCTACCCATCTCAATTCATCACTATTACCTTTTATCCAAATCAAACTTAACTCCCCAAATAGGTTGAGCAAACGTCCAACGAATACTGAATATACGACTATGCGATATTTAAACTTAACCTTAACATTTTGTGTCGTGCCGCTCACACACTCTCACCAAGTTTTTTTGCAATTAATTACATTGACCGTGTAAATACCCAATCCACTAAAATTAACTACATTCTACAACGAAGCCAAAGAGGTTTTATACCAAAAGCACCTTTTTTTGCATGCGAGAGTACACACTATGACAACAGTGTTAAAAAATATTTACTTAAATTATCACCAGTATTCTTGTGCACTGTGCTGCCAAATGATTACAGCAGCCTGATCTGATAACACAATTTGCTACAATCTTCCGAAAAATGACTAGAAATAAATTGATCAGAGCTAAAGTTATTATTTTATATTAAAGCGAACCGGGTGACGTGCACACCAACGTAAATTCATGCAATTGTGCACCGATACACTCTGGTAATGCTAGGTTAATCCCCAAAAATACTTTGGCAAGTACCACAGTCCTTACTAATCCAGCTGAAATCGCTCTCAAATCTTCAATGCGAGGCTCCCAATTACATTGCATATCATATTAGACTCAGTTAAAACTGCTCTCACAAAGCTTTAAACTGCATGGTCGTTCTCAGGCAGAGCCCTACAATAAACTTCAATGGCCCGTTCCGTATTGTAATCCTCCACAATTCACCACAAAACTACCAGAAAACACTCATTAAAAAGGCTAATTATGATCGCATTGCTCCGCTCTTTTCGTGTACTATCTACAAGCACAGTTTCACAGCAACTGCCTCGGGAGTTCTCATGCAATCGCAGTGCAATCGATTGCAATCGCCAATGCTAAGACCAAAATAAACTGCAGTCAACCAAAAATGACAAGAAAACTTACACTCGAACCTATAAGTTATAATTTAAAATTAATTCTTTTGTTTTTAGTAAAACTGCAAAATTTTACTTTCAGTTACCTCGAGAGTTCTCATGCAATGCAAAGCAATCGACTGCAATGGCCCAGGTCCAATCCATAATCCACTTCTTTCCTCTACCCAAAGTGAGGCTCCATTTGAATGAAACAAATATTAGCTCATTTACCAGCCTCGTTTGTATAGGCACCAACGAGCCTGAGCGGTTATCACCACACTTAATGTTGACAATACAGGATTGTCTAGTACAAGATTTGAATCCGTGACTTCGGCCGTGAGTAGCAAGTACTTTACCTCCTAAACTATCACTGCCACCTCCCTTTACAAAGCACTCTGTTAGCAGCTCGACCACGCGATTTCAACCAATTTCGGACTTTCAATTTCTGGAAATGCATGGCAATCGACGGTAATGGTTTGGCTAGACGCTGCAATTTACAACAATATGTGGCAAATCGACCAAACACTGACTACAAGACGCTCCAACTGTTTGAAACGCAAAATTTTGCTGTGTTCTAAGTGAAACCATGGAGCGTTCAAGCTTTTTAATCTTTAAATGTCGGAAATGCAATGGAATCGACATCAAGAACACAGATCGATACCAAAGCCCTTGGCAAATCGACGAGAAATCTGGAATGCGAAACTGCTATTCAAAGTCAAGATAACATCTCAAAATAGACTCACATTGTTTGAACCCATTGTTCCAATTTATTTAAAGGCATTGTGCGACCGTCGTCGGGAATGGCCCGGGAAAATATGGCATTAATTTGGAATTGCATTTAGTCTGCAGAACAGGTTTGGGAAAAGCTCTGACTCTTCTTAACTAGTACAGAACACTGGTTAATGTGAAATATGCTCATCGTGCAATCACGAGCAATTAATGCAAGCAATCGTGCACAGGCAATCACGAGCGATAAATCGTAGTCGACAGCAGTGGCCTGGGCTAATACAGCAATCCAGGTAAATCGGCCACAAATCGGAAGTGCAAAGCTCCAGCTCGCGTTACTGGTGATGTTTTGCTGTGCTAAAAGTTAAACCGTTGAATTCAAGTTATTTTACTTGGTCACTGTCAATAAAGCACTGCAATCGACAGCCTTTACTCGGGCTAATGCCGCAAACCATAAAAAATTGACTAGAAATTAGCCAAGCCAAAGTGACATTTTCATATCGGATTATATGTCAATGTGCACGAGCATATTGTTAATAGCTTTACAAGTTCATTTGATGGCAATCGATGGCGATGGCACTGAAAAATCTTTGGCAATCTATCAGGATCCGTTGCAAATCTCTGTCAAGTGTCTTGTAAAGCTCTAAGGTTTTGTGTGCATCACACAGTACCATGGTAATAATGCAGCCATGTCATTTCAACCAGTTCCCAATGTAAAGCTCGCTTTCAGTGTATGGCAATCGAAGTCACTAGCCAGTGCCTATGCCGAAATCAATGGCAAAGCAGCGAATAATTAGGTGGGCTAAATGCCAATAGTTATTCCTCATGGCATATAGCTTTGTGCGAACGTAATTTTAAACCATTTTGAGCGTTCAATATCATGTACCCAGGCTATGTTCGGTTGGCTGTGACATGAACACTGTAATGTGATAAGGGTCATCCGCTAGGCCGGGGTCTGGCCCATGGGCACGGTCGGATGTGTGGTGAAAAGAGGTAACTGGGGCTTTTGGGTAAGTGAAGTTGGCCGACTAAGTCGTGGTGTTGGAAGCTCCCGGTCTCGCCGAGTTATGCACCTGGATGGGTGCAGGCGTGCTTCGGCGATGCCGCCACGAACGAAAGGCAATGAGCCCCACAGCCCGAGCGGAGCCGGATAGCACACTCATTGTTGTGACTTTTATATTCCGCTTTCCCGTGTAGAGTGTTTGTGGCCAATGCCGTGAGTTGGCATCTTTCATCGGAAGCTCTTGACAATGCTGGACGTTTACTTCGACTAGCCAAGCAGTAACTCAGCCAGCCGGTTCTTATATGGGGTACGCTCGTGCTGTTGGAACGGAGTCGTTACGATGGCGGGCCTTCGGAAGCCGACTGACAAACTAACATGTTTGTTGGCGCTTGCTTCGTCGTCTTGCGCCCCTATAGTGTACTTTGTATTGGACCATTCATGTAGACTTGTTTAGCTCCCCTGTTTTGTTGGCGCATGTGACATTATAAAGAGGTCTACAATGACAGCCGCTCGCCTTACGCTAGCTCAGTGACATGGCGAGAGGCAGCGTGGCCTGAGCACGGTGGGGATTGGCAAGAATTAGTCTCTGACCTCTCGAACTCGGCTACATCGTGCATTGTACATCAATCGATGGCAATGGTCCAGAACAATACGGAAACCCACTTCTATCCGACGGAAAGCACAGCAAAGTCGTTGAGTTAAACTTCAACTTTTGTGGTGCATCACTGCTCACTGTGTTAAAACCGAAGTAAGATAATTTCAACCAGACATATGTACACAATTATTGTCAATTCATCGCAATCGACAACAATAACCCAAGCATATTATGCAATCCTCAGCAAACGCATGAAATCAGAAGAACAAAGCTGCAATTATCACTGTGGTACTGCCTAACTATACAATTGTGAGCGTTTAATTCAGGGCAATTCATGCCCTTGGCAACGACATGAATAAAACGTAAATCCGTAATGGTATATTAATAATAGATAAAAAGATTTTAGACGAAGATACAACTTTCTTTGGCTATTGCAGAGTACTTTGTTAAGATATCAACTAATTCAATAAATCAATAGGGCATCTTCCATTGCAGGCAATGCAAGGCCATTGACAACTATATATTTAGCCATTTTATAGATCTGTGTAAACAAATCGTGGAAAATAGACCACTAATCAGCTTCTAGAAGCTCCAATATTTGTCATCTCAGTATAGCTGCATATCATTGCTACGAAATTTGTGTGTTTCGTCTTTGTCACCGCTTCGTAATTTATCACACTGGCCAGCTACAAAGCGGCAATAAATAAGGCTTTGTAAGCAACTGATAAAACTGCTGAGTTTAGCTCCCATTTAGAGTTCTCGTTGAGGGAATATATTTTTGGTGCAACCTGCAAAAGCCATTGCCAAAGGTAACTGTCGGACACTCCATTGCAATCCACGGCAATGGGTCTTTCCCAAACCAAAATCTTGTGCTATTCTTTTCAAATCGACCGCAAATAGGCTGTGGGAATGTACAATTTAGATTCAGAACTGTATCGCAGCTTTAATGTTCAATCAAGTCATTTGAAACGTATGGGTGTGAATGTCTCGATCAATGCACGACATTAAATTGCAATATAAAAGGTCAATGCTGAAACTTATTACAACCTTTTATTCAGTCGTCTACAAAGAGGTTATGAGACTCTTTATTTTCAGTTGCGAAAGCGCACATACAATCTTTCACGTTGAAAGGTTATCAAAAAATGTTCTAGTTATTTGCAAACCAATTATTGGAATTTGCATAGCAGCGGACAAGCTGTGCTCTTCCTTTGCAGCGTTGCTCAGTTTTAACGCCGAATTATAGTTTTCAGAATCGCTTTAGACCATTAGAAACTGTCAGCTATCAAGAACTTGTAATTTGGCGCCAATATGGCCACTTTCATAATGCTCTACAGCTCAGCTCAGACGGATCTTTGAACTTTTAAGCATGCCTCAACCCGAATGCTCAATGCAGAAAAGTAATATTAATAATAATAACTATTACTATACATTTGTATAGTGCCAGTAGAGACTCCAATGTCTTGCAATTCAATTATGCTGTAAAGAAAGCATTATCGAATGATTAGTGGTAACATGGATGATTTCATCAAGCTTGACATCATTAGGGGTGACAAGCAAAGTGCCGACATGCGAAACATGGTTAATGTTCGCAGCCACATTATCAGCAAGCTGACGCACACAAAGGACGAATCCAAGGAACCTAGAAAATGCTTTGCTAATCCGCGGTGCTTTAATCTCTTTAAATGCTGCCGTTAGAAAGAATGACGTGAAAGCAGTCGGGATTGAGTTATAGGCTTTAGTAGCATAGGCACTAATGGCATGTCTCCAAAAGAACTGAAGTTTTTACGAGGTACAGCTAAATATTTTAAGTCAGAACAGAACATTGTACAATGCCTGGCCTGGTGGGGAAGTCGTTATAATAGGTAAGCCGGAGCCAGAGAATAAATAAAGCTAAACGTGAGTTACAGAATCTTTAAGCCAATGCATTTCTTAACTGGGTGCAGGAGTAGATTAGCGAGTATTGGTGTGATGTGGCAACTGTAGCGCTCACGACAGAGAAGCCTAGCGGCTAAACTGTGCATCATGTGTAAGCGCCCAAATGCACACCCAGTAGATCAACATGCAGTGAGTTACAGAAGTTGAGATAAGACATCATACATGCATGGATCAATTAGGATGCAGATCCCTTTCTAAGCGAGCTCGAATTTTAGGTTTTAGCAATTATATGTAGCTGAAAGTGGCATACTTGGCTGTGGATTAGATGTGGACATCTACTGAAAGGTCACTTTGGAAAAGCGTAAAGAGATATTGTGTTATTCAAATTAGAGAAATGCTGGCAGAGCCGATTTTGAGCTTCAATCTTTCGAGTTCCCGAGTCACACTTGGTTTTCCCTCAACTAGTAAGTTTATCGTCATTCAATTTGAAAAAGTCACCTTCATCCATTTGTGGATGGTAAAAATACATGCAGCAAGGATGAGGAGATGATTTTACGTTCTGAAGGGCAGGGGTGGGTTAAAGGAAATGTAAAAATGAGTGTAATTTGTAAAAAAGGAGAGCAATTATGGGTTACTCAGTTGTAGAAAATATGAAGAAGACTACTGCGTTTGAAATTGTCATAAGCATTCAATTAAGGTACGATTAGTTAACAGCTTTTTGTTTAATATATCTAACGAATGATAACTGCAGCACATAAAACCAGTGGTTGTCTAAACGGGCAGGCACTGAAGCTGTTTGCATGCTGCAGCAAGAACTAATCTCGCCCTCACATCTCAGATTACACTTGAAGTTGATCGTCAATATGCCAACAGCTACATTCATCAAACCATTCACCTCAATTCGGAAAGTATGATGTCAGACTCTTATTGGAGGGTTAACATTTTTGCCTGCGAGACTGTGACCTCTCGGCACTTTTACTTGGTATCTAGCATGGTTTCCCGTCGGTGCAGGAAGTCTAAGCAGAGCAAAAGATCAGGAAACAAAAGCAAAAGAAAATCTGCTGAAACAATTACTTCATACCAGCGATTCTGGCCTGGAGCCCGAAAGAAGGTCACCATCATCCCCTGCCGGTTTACAGTGTCCATGCAGTTGTACACACATGGCTCTACGTGCCAGTTACTATGGCTTGCAGCAAGTCGATACTCACCTCATCACATAACAACTAACACCAAGTCAATGAAATAGGTGTGTTTTCAAGTTCCTTTTAAATGTGGTCTGGTCAGGGGATGTTCTGACGCAGATCGGGAGGGAGTTCCAGGCTTTGGGAGCATACGAACTAAATGCACGGTCTCCATAGGATTTAAGGTTTGTACGAGGTATTTGTAGACTGTTGGATTCCGAAAAGCGGATGGTACGATGCATGGCCTGGTGGGGGAGTATATCGGAGAGATAGGCTGGAGCCAAAGAATGAAGTGACCTAAAAGTGAGCGACAAAACCATGAAGTCAATCCGTCGCTTGACTGGGAGCCAGTGCCGGTCAGCGAGAAGTGGTGCGATGTGGCAACTGTGACGCTCACAGCGGACAAGCCTAGCTACAGAGTTTTGCACCAGCTGCAATCGCCTGATCGCACATGCTGGTGGGCCAGTAAGCAGTGAGTTGCAGAAGTCGATACGGGATGTCACGAATGCATGGACCAACTTAAATGTGGTATCTTTATCTAAACAAGCCCGAATTTTAGCAATGTTATGAAGCTGAAAATAGGCAGATTTGACTGTGGAGCTGATATGGTCGTCTAAGGAGAGGTCGCTTTAGAATATGACACCTAGATTTTGAGCTGATTCGACAGGAGATATGCTAGCAGAGCCAATTTTGAGGGACAGCCTTTCCAATCTCTGAATCACACTGGGTTTGCCCATAACTAGTAAGTTAGTTTTGTCATCGTTTATTTTTAGAAAATTTGCTGCCATCCATGTGCGGATGTCATGAATGCATGCAGCAAGTGAGTTGAGAGAATTTGAGGTGCTCGAAGGCTTGGAGGGATCAAAGCAAAGGTACAACTTAGTGTCATCCGCATAGAAGTGAAAGCCTAGATTGTGCTTGGCAATCACATCAGCAAGACTTGCTGCTTTAAGGAAAATCGTTACCATTTTAATGCTCACACTGGTTCATGCATACCTCAACCCAAATATACCTCGAAAGTGGAACGATTTGCTCCAGGTAAGCTGTGCCTTGCCAATAAATTAATCTTTGCAGCATTCACAAAGTGAAGTTCCACAATCACTGTCTAATCGCCTCTCCAGATGCCAAACACTGTTAAGCTCTCAACGGTTAAGCCTCAAAGGATCTGTGCTGAGTTACATGCTACACGAGCTGGTAGGCACATGGAACAAGCTAGGATACTATCATCGGTATGTAGCCACTCAAATCCCTCCTCAATGATCAGAAAAGGCGTAATTTGGAACTTGCACTCTCAAATTAAATTCTTTTGAGACTAACAATATGTCTGCCTATTTGATGATAATAGTTTCCGTAGGCCTATTTAGACATATGAATGTCAGCATGAGCAAGACAGAAGCGACCCACCGCCTTTTCGAAACTTTTTCCATGACAACTAATGGGTCAACGACTGTCAGCTTTGGTGTAAGCGATTTTAGCAAAGTTAAGTGCTAGTTGAGAAGGCATGTCGTCATCATTTTGTGGTAGAACATAGTAGATACCGGTCTTGGACCCGATGATTGTAGGCGACTCAAGTGCGTCTTACCCACGTACAAGTTCATGAAATGTTTCTCAGTGAACTTTAAAAAAATTGCAGTGTAACAAGCAGTTAAAACTTGACCGTCGCTTCTATGGCTTTTATTAATGTGTTGTTACTTTATGGCTCATTGAAGTTGCCTCGATTTTGTGTAATGGTCCGGATATGTGCAGCTCAGTGGCAGAAAAGAGCTGGCCCGAACCTTGAAAATATCTCACTGGCTTTGATTGTAATGTATGGTGAAATGAATTACGTTTAACTGTTACTGAGAAAATTTCTTGGGTAATTGGCTCTGAAAAAAGTAAAAAATGGGTTTGTACGGGATACTCCCTTCGAGTGACCGTCTGCGAGAACGAACTTGTTTTTTCCTTAAATATGCTGGGAGATCTCTTTGAGCAGATTCTATATCGAGTGCAATCAAAGTTACAGCATCAACAAGTAATTATGTGATACATCAGGGGTGTCCAACACGTTGCCCGCGGGTCACAACTCGGCCCGCCGAGGCCTTCTATGCGGCTCGCAACGTTATCCCAAAAATATTTGTCACTCCATGTTTTTCGTTTATTTTTAATCATTACAACCGGCGATATAAGGCGCTGTGATGCACTTCACGCACTCGTGAAGCTTAAAGGTGTCCGAATGGCTATTTTCACGTGACGGTAAAACAATCGATTTATTTTTCTAGCCTTCATGCGAACATTTTGGCGTGAAGGGGTAACATATTTGTGCTACAGCAGCGCCATTACGATCACATTTATAACGCTTCCGCCAGCGGAATTAACTGTTTCACACTGTGGATAGAAAAAAAGAGCCGTTTCTCAGCTGCTGCTGCACGAACTGGAATCAGTCAGGTAGGTTTTTCAAAATACACGTATTGCTAAACTTACTTACTAATACTAAGATACTGTAGTGATAAAATATAAATTAATCAGTTCGTAACTGATCTGTTTTTATTTCACAGAGAAAGATGGCGGCGAATGTTAATACTAGCAAAAAATAAAAAATTGAAGCAGAAGGAAGACTTTTCAAAGCATCTTGGACGGTAGACTATTTTGTAATAGACCGCTTTGGTAGGATAATGTGCCTAATATTCCAAGAAACAATTGCCGTTGCAAAGGAGTACAATGTTAAGCGACACTTTTCAACAAAGCATGGCGACAGATACAACAGCCAGACTAGTCAACTTCGAATTGATCGCGTGAAATCGTTGAAACAGAGCGTCGTCGGACAGCAGTCATTGTTTACAGCAGTCAGCAACAAGTCTGAGGCTTCAATCAAAGTAAGTTTTTTAATAGCTGAAGCTATAGCTAAGCGGGGGGGGGAAAGCATTTCCCGATAGTGAATTTGTTAAGGAATGCCCCAGGCTGTTTACTGTTGTGGTCTGTCCAGAAAAGAAGTAAGAAGTAGAGAAAGTCAGTCTTTCTCATCAAACGGTTGCGAGAAGAGTTGAAGAGCTCACATCCAACATGGAAGAAAGTCTCACTAAAAGACTTGCTGAATGCGAATTTTATTCTCTTGCGCTCGACGAAAGCATGGACAATAGCGATACGGCTCAACTGTCGGTGTTTGTAGACGGAGTAACAGGAAAGTTTGTCATTATCGAAGAACTCTTGAATATATGTTCAATGAAAGGCACTACATCGGGGAGGGAAATTTTGGATCAGGTCAAGAGGGTCCTCAAAAAATTTAATCTTCCTGAAACTAAATTGATTCGTTTAACCACAGACGGAGCCCCTTCAATGACAGTTAGACACTAAGGATTTGTATCTTTAATGGTAAAATCAGTACATCACAAAATTGTCAGTCATCACTGCATCATCCCCGAAGAACAGTTATGTGCAAAGGTCTTGAGCATGCAACATGTAATGGACAATGTAGTTTCAAAAGTCAATGTGATATGGTCTCGTATGCTAAACCACAGACAATTTCAGGCTTTCCTTGAAGAGTTGGGATCAGATCATTGTGATGTTATTTATTTCAGTCAAGTCCATTGGTTAAGTAGGGCAAACACGTTAGCCAGGTTTTGGTCACTTCGGGACGAAATAAAAACATTTATGACAGAAAAGGGAAAAGATGTTGGCTTCCTCGATGACTTGCAGTGGTTGAATGACTTGGCTTTTTTGGTGGACGTGACCAAACATCTTGCAGATCTTAATGTCAAACTCCAAGGTAAGGATCAATTGGTCCATAAAATGTATGAGTGTGCTGTCGGGTTTGTTCAAAAGCTGAAACTTTTCCGGAAACACTTAGATCAGAAGAAACTGTTACACTTTACAACACTAGCAACAAGATCGCCTGAAATGCTGGCTCATATGAAGAACTCCACTCTTGTTAGCAAACTTGTTCGTGAATTCGAAGAGAGGTTTCAGGATTTCCAGCAACATGCGGATGACATGAACATGATTAGTAATCCATTTAATATCGATCCCTCTGATGCACCTGATGAAATTCAACTCGAACTAATCGACTTTCATAATGACAGCAATTTTAAAACTGCTTATGATCAGCATGACCTTGTTACCTTTTACAAGCAGTATGTTTCATCAGCGTCTTTTCCTAACCTAGCCAAACATGCTCGCAAGTACATTGCACTTTTTGGCAGCACGTATTGCCATGAACCGCTTTTTTCCAGACTGAAAAATGTGAAAACAAAGACTCGATCCGTTCTCACAGATGAACATTTATCAGTAATCCTTAGAATTGCCACATTCACTTTTGCAGCAGATGTCGACTTATATGCAAACAGAAACAAAGCCAAACATCTCATTGATGCCTGCCGTGCAGAAGACATTGAATACCTGTGGCATTTAATTAATCCGAAGACATTATTATTATGTCAGTCCTTGTCATGTAATTTTGTAAGTTTTATAAGTTTCTGTCTTCATGTTAATAAAATAAAAATCAAAAAGTAAAAGATTGGCCATAATATCTATCGAATTATTTTCCAGGACACATGATTAAATTTTTATTATTTATTATTTTAATTATAATAAGGATAACAATACTATTGTATTGGGATTTATTTATTAAGTATAATAGTAATAGTCATACTAAATTACGATCTTATTTTCTGATGCGGTCAACTAAGCCAATTTACATGTGGCCCCCGGATCTTTTGCATTTTTTAAATGTGGCCCCCAAACGTATAAAAGGTTGGACACCCCTGTGATACATAAATCAGGACGTTTAAAGATTGAGCCTGCATCCCGGTCCTTTGCAAATCAATTTGCTCTGTATTGCCGTCAAATAACTAGCAGAACAGATTTGCAATTCCATGGTTTAATTTTGAAAGACAACGAGATTTTACGTGGACTGTAAATTTGTACTCTTAGCAGTCAATTTTTGGTCAATTTGCCAAGAATTGTGGTACAGGGCCGGGCTATTGTTGGCAACTGCGAGAAATCAACCGTAAAAATAGATAAGCTATTGGTTGAAATGAAACGGTTGTAATTTTAACACCGTGATTTGCAATACTCAGTAAACGTCTGAGCTTCGCCCAAAAGCTTCCACTCTTTTTCTACTGGACCTCATTGATTTGTCACGGTTTGCAGTCGATTGGCATGCATTGCCCCTGGGATTAAACGCACATTGGTGCAATACTCCACATTGACAATGACCAATTCGTTTGTTGGTGTTTCACAGGCTCGCCAATGATTGCTGAAATGGTCGTGTGGGGTCAGGTCTCACACATGAGAAAGGTCACATGTGGAGTCCCTCAAGGGTCTGCACTCGGTATATTACTGTTCTCCATTTATACACAATCTCTGGGTAAAGTGATTAAGGCCCATGGAATAGGACATCACTTTTATGCTGACGGTAATCAGTTGTATTTGTCGTGCAAGCCGTCTGAATCTGCTGCAGCAACGGAGAAAATGAATGCTTGCCTTGCCGAAATTTGACCCTGGATGTCAGAAAACTTCATGAAATTAAGTAACAATAAAACCAAACTGCTGCTCATAGGACATGCTAAGTGTGGGGCTAGGTTAAAAGGCTAAGGCTCTTCTAATAGGTGATGCTATTCTGCGACCATCGCCACGTGCTCAAAGTTAAGATGCCATTTTCGACAACTGCCTCAATTTCGCTTCATTCCGAAGACTGCTTTTGCAGCTAGCCATCACGTTCAATCCCAATTGAAGATTGGGAGCTGTCTTCCACAGTTGCTTGCAAAAACCTTAACTAGCTCATTACTTTTGTCTCGGCTTGATTATTGTAATTCCCTTTTGGCTGGGCTACCAAAGAAAGCAATTAGGCCACTGCAGCTGACTCTGAATATGGCTGCAAGGATAGTCTTCAAGTCCCAGAGGTTTGAACATGTGTCTCCTTTGCGAAAAGAGCTAGGATGGATGCCGGTTGAGCAAGGGAAAATACAGAGAAAAGTTCTGACGCTGACCCACAAGGCCCGCCACGGCTTGGCTCCTTTGTACCTAGCTGAACTGCTGCACCAGTTTCAGCCTATTCGCGCCCTCAGGTCCTGTGAAAACAATAAGTTAGCTGTCCCATTCCTCCGCTTAAAGACCATTGGCGACAGAAGCTTTAGCTCTGCAGGTCCTAGACTGTGAAACTCGCTTCCACAATTATTATGCAACGACAACTACTCTCCTACTGCCGGGTATGGCTCATCCTTTTCAGCAGTCCTGAGCTGCTACTTCCATGCTACTCACTACGTCTGCTGCTCTCCTGACTCTGCTATGGTTCCCACTTTCTGTTTGATTCGTGACACGAAGTTCGTTGGCTCATTAAATTACATCTGGCTTAAATTTAATCACAACGAGCCGCAATAAGCCATAGAAGTTGAACCTCTTGTCAGCGAATTTTATGTCCTATGAAAGGTATAGTAGTGGATTCCCATATTTTTCTTGAATATTGCCATCGATTGCTATACGGTGCATGAGACTTAATGCAAGCAATATATTTAAATTATGTCTATTCTCAATATTTAAATACTAATGCACTCGATAAAGCGCCCTCAGAAATCTCAATCTCGTTCTAGGCGCTTTACATTTGCTGCAAAGGAAAACGCAATAGATTCGTGGGTAATATCGTGCTTGATAAATAACATGAATATAATGCTTAGGGGTGATATGCAGAGGGTCAGCATGCAAGTGTGTTTACTGGCAGCATGCAAAGTGCCAGCACCCTTCAATACATGAAGGACGAATCACAGGGACCCACTAAGTGCTATCCTTAATAGGTGTGCTTTTAAGTTCTTTTTAAACTTGGTCAAGTCACGGATGTTGTGATGCAAGTCAGATATAATTTTCAGGCTTATGGAGCATACGAACCTAATGCACGGTCTCCAAAGGATTTTAGGTTTGTACGAGATATGGATAAACGGTAAAAAAAATTAAACAATTGAAAACAAGAGTTGAATTCCTTAAAGCAGGTTGTACGATGCTTGGCCTCTTAGGGGAGTAAATCTGATAGATTGGCTGGAGCCGAAGAATTAAGTGACCTAAAAGTGAGCTGCAAAACTTCTTAGTCGATCCGTTGCTTGACTGGTAGTCAGTGCAGGTCGGCGATAAGTGGTGTGATGTGGCAACTGCGACGCTCACGACAGACAAGCCTAGCTTGGGAGTTTAGCACCAGCTGCAAGTGCCTGATTGCACATGCTGGTAGGCCAGCAAGCAGTGAGTTACAGAAGTCAAGACAGGACGTCACAAATGCACGAATCAACTTAGACGTGTTATCCTTATCAAAACAAGCCCGAAGTTTAGCCACGTTACGTATCTGAAAGTTGGCAGACTTGACTGTGGAGCCGATCTGATCGTCGAACGAGAGGTCACGTTGAAACATGTCACATAGATTTCGAGCTTATTCAACAGGAGGTATGCTGGCAGAGCCAATTTTGAGCGTCAGCCTTTTCAATTTCTGAATCTCACTGGTTTGCCGTTAATGAAGAAGTTAGTTTCATCAATATTTTACGGGTAATGAGCATTTTGAAGTTTTACCCAACTACTATCTTGGAGGTTTTTCACGGATTGTGGTAATGGCCGGGCCTTTGCCATTAATTGACGCAAGCCACATATATACGACAGCGAGTCTTAATGGTCAATTGGTTGAAATAATGCGGCTATAGTTTTGCCACAGTGAACTGTAATATGCAATACAAGTAAGAGCTTAGCCTAAGATTTGCGTTGGATCCTAATAGATCGCTGTATTTTTCCGGGTTATTGCCATGGATTGCCACGGATCGCCTTTGAACGAATACATGCAGAGTTCTTAGTGTGCCTGTACTTGCTGACACTACGCCAGTGCCTATTGAGTGTTTGTGCTTGCATTACAGCATCTGTAAAGAGCCGTAAAAGAGATTCATTTTTCCGAGGGCGTTATCATCGACGAAGTGGCAGATCAATATGGACCGGTTGCTACCGTTTGGCTTGCACCATCAAAAGGCTTAAACCACTGCCGAGAATTTTCTTTATACTGAAGTACGGTAGCAGTTGCAGGATCTTTTAAATCTATATTGGCATATATCTAAAGGCGATATTGACTTAGATTTACGTAATAATAGTCGGGCAACTAGAGCTTTGTTTCCATAATGTACTAAACGGTGTTCAATACTTGCAACTTAATTTCGCGGAACAGCACACTTGTGTAGTCATGCCTCAGATGACCCGGGCAAGCCAGCCTCCCTACTGTACCGAACCACGATAAAGCTACTAAAAAGTAATTTTCAGCTGCGGTATTGAAACGACTTTAAAGAAAACCGCGTTTGGGGTTTACCAAGAAAATTTCACAGAATTACGCATGTGCTGTGGCCACCAATATTGAGTACCAACGAGCCTCCCTGCGTATTCCTACAGCGGTGCAGCTGCCATTTCCGCTATAGGCATGCTTATTTTGCAGCAATTCTAAAGCTCCCGGAAGAAGATTAAATTATAATAATAATAATGTAATTGATATCTTTATTATTATTAGACGTCGCAAAATTGTGGTTTTCATTCTACAGTACAGGAAATGATGTTGCAGGTTTATCCTCAAAATTGTATGTTACTGCCCACGGGCATTTTGCTGCTATGACCTCAAATGATCCCGGTTAGCTAACCTCTACGGACATTCCAACTGTGAAACAGCTTCTATCTATATAAATAGCTTTGCGGAACTGAGATTTTGGTATCGCTTTACAGAAAATAGATTTACAAGTTTACCCTAAAATTATCGTGCAAATAATTGTGAGCGTTTTCATGTTACGGTCTCAAATGCATTGACCAAGCTAGCCTCAGCAAATGTTAAAGCTGAGATACAGTTGCCATTTCCACGAAAAGTGTTGTGAAGCTGTATTTTTATTACATTACATTTGGTGGGTGCGTTCAAATACAATGGCCTCCAATGGTCCGGCAATCGAAGTACATTGTACAGCGGTGGCACCAGCTATACAAGTTGAATTTTGGTGGTTAAATTGGTTGCGATTATGTAATAATTCGCTAGTCTATTGCCTACGCCGCATAAAAAGCCGGCAGCCTGAGTTAGGCGGCAGTCAGGATTTGAGACTAGGAGCATTGACATTGGAGCTCATTTAAGCCAAAGAGCCGATGGTATACGTCACGGCCACAGTTGAACTCCGGTACCCATCCACTGCTGTCAGATGGACCGTCTGAATTTGTGGATACGTAGTTGAAGCGTTAAAGTACGAGCGCTCTTCATCGCTGTCGCGTTTCGGCTACTGCCGGCGTACCTGCATGCATTGGTGCAGCACCTGCAGGTAATTATCCGTGCTATAAGACTCAGGCGTCGCAGTCGTTCGTCGCGCGGCCGCTGAGACTAGCCTTATTGCGAGCTCTGTGCTTGCGGCATAGTCCTGGCCGGACGATAAACACGCACTAAACGTTTGTAACAATAGCAATATACCGCAATAGTGCGGTGGCATACAATTTAATTGCAGTACCTGGGACACAGTTTTCTATAATAAGAAATCCAAACCGCAGTTTCAAAACGCCGATTGCCAGAATAGCAGCTAAAAAGCGGTTTAAAAAATGCTGAACGGGCGGAGCCATTGGAGGCCACATCAGGAGAAAAGGCATAGGCTGCAGCATGTAATTTGATTGGTAATTCCAAGTCACTGTTAGCTGCAGCATAAAATTAAAAAAAAGTGGATGAACGCTTAATGTAGAATTGGCAGTTGTATCGCAGTTCAATTGTGCACAGAGGCTTGCTGATCCGGGCATTGAAAGCCTTAACATGAGACCACACGTGCGCGGTGCAAATAATTTAGTCAGTCAAAGATAAAAACTGTTTTGTATAATTTGCAATCAAAACTTCACTTACGAAAAGCTATTTTGGAAATAGCTGCTGCACTGCAGTTAAATTATTTTTGGCTGCAATCAAGGCCGGGCTCCTGGAAGCCAGAGCATTATAACGCGAAAGAACCATCCCATTAAATTTGGTGAGGCTAAACTTGGCCTACTGTTCTCTATAATTTAGAATCAGTTCGCAGTTGCGTGAATTTATTTTGAAAATTTTAGCTTTATTGCCATTCAAGTTATTAAATAGGCTCTCTGGGATTGACCATGTGAGGGTATAGCACGACAAAGCAAAGTGCAAGCCCAAGTGCATGAAATTTACTGTGGAAATCCATAACACACTCTGTATAATTTAGAATAAGAATCGCAGTGTTCTGATGTATATTTAAAAATAGAACCTTTATCGCAGTTGTTCATGTGACGCAATGTTTGTGCTAGCGTTATCATCAACCTACCTCGGGACAGTCCTGGTGGGAGATTACTTTACCTTCAAGGAGAAGCACAAAATCTTGAGCGCGTACTTAAAAATAGGCTTACTTTATTAGGTTATTATAACTCTGCATGTATGCACTTTTAAAATAATTTTCAAAGCTGCTACACAATATAAGGTAATTTTCTTTATACTATGTATTTACGCTCTCAAATAGAATACTCTACGTATTAATATAACTTCAAGCTAGCATTCCCTAAAATTATTCTTTGTGAGCTTCATTGGTGCCCATTTTTAGCATGCATTGATCGTTGAGCTTTTGTAGGATAGTTAGACCATAGGAAAAGCATAAAGATCTTGAGTTGGTATGCTTGCTTCAGAAACTAAATGTGAAATCGTTATTTTTAAAATTAAACTACACTTTGATATCAAATCGAGCCTCACCGTTGGTACATATGGATATACCTCTTTTTGTATGCATACAAGATTATATAAAGATGCTAAGGTACTGATACTTGCATTTATTGGGGAGGAAATGCTTAATGTATTGAAAGAGGTGAAAGACTACTAGGCACTCTGGGTACACAATGTTTGAACAGGCTAGCCAGGCCCTCCAATCGTCGCACAATGGCTTCTATTCTTCCTATTACTGGTTGCCTGGCAGCACAGGCACAAATGTCCACATTCAAACCTACGATCACACAAATTCACGAGAGCTGTTTAAACAATTCTTGGGCAGGCCCAAGCTGGTAATAGATAAGAAGCCCATTTGAACGCTTATCGGTCGAGTGACCTAAGCTAACTTTGACATGGAAGGCATTATCATGCTGCACAGGTTGCAAAGTGTGACACTTGGCCGCTGGGATTACTAGCAGCCTGGTTTCCTACCGGCATTGTGACATGCACTGTCGGATCGGATGCAAGCCGACTACTAGCCCGAAACGCACCGTTCTGCTTCCATCGACAGCTTTTTGCTAGAGACCATTGAGGCGGCAGTTCTTCAAAAGGTATCCCGGGTAAGGCTCGGCTTTTTCGCACTGGCACACGTGCCTTGCATCAGCTGAGATGGATGGCTATTTTACGATTGAGCCAGTTAAAGCCTACATAAATCGTGGCGGCCGCTCATGCTCTAGGTCGGCGCATGCTATGCTTCATGCGAGCTGGAGTTAAATGCCGGTGGTTGACTTTGACTTCGTCAGCTGGAAAAAAATTAGTCTTAAGCTTTGCAGTAGCTAGTCTGCCTTTTTATGAAGGCCGCTCAAGCAACAATCTGTGATCGTACATCTATCGCAGCCTTTAGGTTTTCATAGCAACTGGGTCTGATTGTGTTTGCTGTGTTGCCACTCTAGGACGAATACCAAAGCAGCCAACATTGATGTAACTCCTTGCTTTCTGGTAGCGTCGACGGCTCATTCTGCTTTCATGCTTTGAGCTGATTTCACCCCAAGCTTCCTTTCACCAGCTAAGCTAAGCTCAATGACCTTGTTACTGAACTATCTGTGGCCTTAGTGGGCATATGGTTGCTATTCCGTCGCATCGCTCAACTTTATAAGAAGCATCCCACACATTTGCTGTCGTCAATCAATGCTTCGCGTAGATAGTTGATTCTGAATAATCTGGCCCTGGCGTTGCAGCACAGAAGTGTACTCAGATTCAAACTACTGGTACTACCCCACGAAGCCTATTCTCGAAAGTAGCTTGGCAATCCGGCTCATGCAAGTTTGATTATAGCCTACTTCCTACATTCGATCAAGAGTTGCTAGAATCTCTTGCATGTCCCGTCTGATCCACGAACAGCAGCAAGCTCTCTCCCTGTTGTCTCGCTTATTTGTACTTTGATGTAAATCTGAACCCATTTAACTGCAGAAGTAGTCAATTTATATAATTGTCTGCAAAGCAGGTGAAAGTCACCAAAACGATATTAACACTGATAAATTGTCTGCAAAGCAGGTGAAAGTCACCAAAATGATCTTAACACTGATAAGAAATGTGTATAGCACTCTAGAAGGACCGAGTCTCTTTCTAGGCACCTTACAGACGTTGTATAAAAATAATTACCAAATAATCTCTGGTAGCGTCTACAAGCAGCAGGCACAGTGTAAGCAGGCATGTGCACACAAAGAAAAAACACTCACAAAAACCCAATAGATGCTGTAATAACCATGTGAGTTTTAAGCTTCATTTTAAATGCCATCACTTTAGGGGACGTTGTGGCTTGCTACGGTAGTGAGTTCCAGGCTTTGAGAGCATACGAATCAAAGTTTTGATATAGTATCCCTGTGTAAGCAAGCCGAATTTAAGCAATGTTAAATAGCTGAAATAAGGTAGACCTGATGAAGCTGATGTGATCGTCCAATTAAATGTGACTTGGTAACAAGACACCTAAATTATGTGCGCATTCAGCATGAGGTAAGTTGACGGGACGATTTTGAGAGTTAGGTTTTCCAATTTATGAATTGCACTTAGTTTTTTCATAACTAGTAAGTTGGTTTTGTCTGCTGGAATTAAGTTCAGACGTGTAGATACGAGCAAAGTGCCAATTGGAATCGCCATTTGGGGTTAAACGTTAAGAAAAAAGAGCGAGAGTAAAAAGAGTGAGAGAACTAGGGAGAGAGCGAGAGAGAGAGAGAGAGAGAGAGAGAGAGAGAGAGAGAGAGAGAGAGAGAGAAGGAGAAGGAGAAAGAGAGAGAGATAGAGAGAGAGAGAGAGAGAGAGAGAGAGAGAGAGAGAGAGAGAGAGAGAGAGAGAGAGAGAGAGAGAGAGAGAGAGAGAGAGAGAGAGAGAAAGAGAACTTAAAGGCTGTATACCTAGTGTTGCTCAATCCTGCAGTTTCTTGGACCACTAGTTACCGAGATGAAGAAGAACATCATTGCCGTCTACTAAGCATGTACTGGTGGAATGATGGGTAGCAAGTACTTCCTCCTGCATGCTGGGAAAGCCGAAGGTCCAGCAGCAGCTTTATCTGCACAAAAACAAGGCTATGTTGAGCTTTCGATGGTGGTGGCTACAAATGCAGTGAGGCCAGGCAGTTTTGCCTCGAATTCCTCAGCAAGTTATATAAACTTGAGGTTTTATTTTTTACGTTGTCTAGTGACAACGAGCTTGTTTTCTTGTCTATTGAATAGGAAGCATAGACCTGTTTCCATCACTAGCATGCCTATTTTTAAGGAGGGGTGTTAACGGTGATTCTAAATTTAAACTTCCAATGGATACTGTGCCAACGTCAGTACCACGGTGCAGCTCCTGCTTTTTTATGAGCCAATTTTTAGAAATACGCTAGGTTTGATATGTATAGACTTTTTCTGATGCATTTTGTACCTCCAAACAATATTACAAGATTATTCTTATCCTCACAGGTCAGTGAGTCGTGGCGAGCGAAACCAAAAATGCACAGCTAAGGCATGAACTAAATCAAAATTCAAGCGGCCGTAAAAACTGTTTTCACTCTCATTTATGCCATGACAGCATTAAGTGCTAAAATACAACTTGGAGAAATCTGCATTAAAAAAACAGTTGAGGGCAAAATAATAGTTAATTTGATACTACGGTACATTTTTTATTAAAGAAAAAACTAATAGTATTGAGGAATACACTATTTATTAATCATAAGTTGTAAATTGTTTAGATAATATACAGTTTAAATTTTAGGCAAAGTCATGATTGTTCTTACAAAGCCGGAACTCAACAGCAAGACAGCAGTAATGTTTGCAAATAAATTTAACAACAAACTGAAAAAAGTCTAGAGATCTCAGAATGATCTTCAAATAATTGTTTTGACTAATGTACAGCAAAATAACCTTAACTGTTCGGCACTTGGCTTTGCTATTAGTAGTATTAAACCTGATTTTAGTTTTATCCTATTACACGGTGAAACATAACAGCCCTAAAATGCATATTTACCGTGTAATCAAATTAGCATCGTGTGTGGGGACACTATTTTTAAAATGTAAATATTCTGTGTCAACTTTGCCCTTTCAGTACAGTCTTTTTACTTTGGTACAGAAAATTGAAACATATCAAAATTTCAAGTCATTGGGGCATATTCTGACTGATAGCACTAATATCATCCTGATTTGCCCCATTAATTAAATACCCGGCTCAGCCTACGCACCTAATTACTAGCGAAAGTCTCTTTTTAGTAATGCATCATAGCATTAGTAATTAATCACGTTTTTTGCAGGTTTAAATAGAAATAGCTAGAATTATTACTACATACACTTTTCATCGTGAGTATCTTTAATGCTTCGTTCGCTTGAATCGTCTCACATGCATACACGACCTAAAAAAAACAGCGCCTTAAAGAGCTACGAAGTAATCACTGTTTATTGACTAATCGACAGTTATAAAACGAAGCAGTCAAAATATCATCTGTATACGCTCACGGGATGTACAAAACTTGTATCTAAGAACGTGAGATCTCCAGTAGACAATTCAACAAGAGCTTCAAGCAAGTGACATAACTTTAGCATGTTCTTTTCTGCGTAACTAGAGGAATATTTCTCTGACCTTAGTCAGAATACCACAAGCTCCAGAAATCTGGAAATGTATGCCAAAATAAAAAAAATAAAATTTCAAGGTACAGTTGATTAATTGACATCACCTGGATATGGCTGGGACAAGAGCTTCCTTAAATGCCGCCTACAGCACCGGCTGCATTCGCAGCTATAGGTACTGTAATGTATCGTATACTTTAAAGTACCAAAATACATAGCATGTCTTTAAGAGGACACACAGATTGTAGCTATTAACTATGTCGAGTAGAAGCATTTAGAAGCAAGAAGTCCTTAAATGTAAAGTCTCTGGCGAAGGCCTCCACGGCCAAAACCTTTTAAAAGAAAGTCCCTAATTATTGTCTGACTTATCTGAGCGGAAAATTCCTTCCTTCCAGCATAGATAATAGTCGTATAAAGTTTCACCATGGTCATCTACCAAATTAATCTAGTCACAGAAGAAAGTTCATGGCAGTTACTTGTGTGCGCTTGCTTAACAGTTATAATAATAATAAATTTTCATAGCACTCTCAGAGAGCTTAATCTATCTTTAGGCATTTTAAATAGAATAGGAAATATCAAAATAATACCAATACCAAATGGCCAACCGCTTGACTCGAATCCATGATCTCAGTGAGAAACCGCAAGTTTTTAACAGGTGGGATAAAACTCAGGTAAGCAGGTTTAATCGCCTAAGTACCCTAGCCAGATTTAATCTTCTAACTACTACATCAAAATAAGAGCAAAACATCTCCAGTATTATCAGCTTAATGTACATTTGCACATTAATATATATATATGTATATTTATTTATACATGCCTTTAAAACAGATATTATTACTGCTTAAATAGATTTACTTAACTTTTTCTGCCTGGTTCGGCTCACCGTAAACAGATTTATATGTGCATTAAATAATTGTTAATTAGGAGCTCAGAATGTCTAGAAAATGAACGTTTAGGTAACAAAATTATTTTCTTAAACTGTAGCAAAGAGTTACTTTTGTTGTTATTTAATGTAGTATTTTAAAATTTATTAGTGTATCCCGACTGACCTGAAAGTTAAAGGTGGACACTAACAATAAGAAAGACGTGAAACAAATGCTCGATAAACACAAAATCGTGTCATTCACACCCAATCCAGACTTCAAGTTTAATAAATATTAATATCAAACAGTGTAAACTGAATATTTTAAAACATTTTTTTATCGTGAATAATGAAAAAGATGGAATACGGTTATTTCATAGCCCACCTCACGGTTTCAGTTTCACTCGTCAAAAGGTTCTATCGTATGTCGTTTATGCGGTTGTTGCAATACAACTAGCCGAAGAAGAGCTTTGCAAACGATATATATTTGTGCCAAACCTCTACTTCTCCTTTGGTGATCATTGTAGCTGTCTAAAATTATACTGAGTTTGAAAACGAGTCTATCAGAGCATTTGTCTGGCTTATTCTTTAGAACATGGAGCTGAACTTTTCTTTCGGCAACTGGGATGCAACTACAATCCTCTTATTTTGCTTCACCTTTCTCTGTGCCTACTGGCTGTCACAAACGTTGCTCAGAAGGAACTACCCGCCAGGACCTTTTGCATGGCCAGTGCTCGGTCACATTCCAAAACTTGTGAATGGAAAAAGTAGAACAGACTTCTTCGATCAAGTGGCAAATCGGTATGGACCCGTCACGACGATATGGCTTGGAGCGCAACCACTCGTCCTGCTGAACTCGCATGAAGCTATACGAGAGGCTTTAGTGGCCAATGCCGACTTATTTCACAACAGGCCTTTTCCCTTCATCGCACAAAAGGTTTTAGAAGGCAAGAGAGTTGGTAAGTGCTCGGTTCTAGCGGCAAATAAGAAGTGATTGACTAATTGGGTGCATACTCTCATTTATTATGGTTACACCTTAATAATCTTCACAGTCTGCCTAATCTGACAATATTATTGACAATCTCACAATATGTTTTCTGACTATACTATTAATCAAAACTAACTAGGGAGAAATAAAGGTGAGCCTTTTCAATTCTAGTCGAGGAGCTTTTCCTACATTATTTATTGAAATCAAGGTGACTGCTTGTGTTAGCTGTTATTTCGTAACTTAATCATTGCTCATATGCTTGCTGTTACTGTTGCACCCAACATTTTTCGAAGCTATTACTAAACAGGCATAATACTCAACAATGGAGAGTCTCACAAGGTGATGCGGAGAGTGACGATGGTGGCTCTGCATGATTTTGGCCTCGGAAAGCAGAGCCTCGAAGAGAAGATCCAGCAAGAAACAGTCGCCCTGAGTGACGAACTGCAGAAACTATCTGGTCAGCCAATTAAAAACATCAGGAAGACTATTCAGCTTGCAATAGTAAATATTATTAACAGCGTTGTCTTTGGAGACAGGTATGGATCACTTGCTGCTTCGCCATCAATAGCAGGCTATTGCCATAGATGTGTTAGAACTAATGGTGGCTCGATGCTGAGTAGCAGATGCTATCAATAGCTCATATAAAATAAAGCCTAGCTTAATGTGAACTCTTGCAAACAGTTGAATCAATTAGCTGTTTTTAAACGAAGCCTAGCTCCCCACTTTGGACACCCTAGAAGATGCTTTCGTTTGTTTATGTACAAGAAAGAATGACTGTGTGCTTTGCTTGCTGTCGCAAATGTATTCACTAGCTGCCATAAAACGGAGCCTTGTAAGACCAGTAGGAGGAAATGAATGTAACCAGGTATAGCCGAAGATATCTGCCTGCGAAAATAGACTTAGTTTGATTGAAGGCCGCAATAACTATCTAAGCTCAATTGAGCTGGTCGCTGAGACAAGTTAGTTACTGAATTTGTTTTTGCAGCTTCACGGTAAACATCCTAATAGGCGAGCACACAGTGAGCTACTCATCGTGACAAAGGTTTTGAAGCCCCACCATGGAATAGGTTTCCATTTTCCATTGGAGGTAGTTTAGCTGCATTAAAAGAATTATTATAATGTAAGCCGGCTTGGTGCTGCGAGAAATCAATCACTCATGCACATTGTATAACGGCCTTCAGAAGCAGCTTACGATTTACTAGTGGGTCGAAAGGTTTATTTTAAAGAATACTAAAACTATTTATATGAAGAAATAGTTCTATGTAGGTGCTTTAAATTATTCTAATAGTAATAAACTTTGTAATCCATAATTACTAATTTTAATCGTAGCCAAGTTATAATGCATTATTTGCGAGAACAGCCCATTTCTTCTTTTTTAATCGCTTTATCAAGTCTGATTTTGGTAATTTTGGACTTCTCTGACATGTACAATTTTCTTAGTTTCTTATAGTTTCCGAAAGTTGCTTGAAAAAGAAATGTTGAGTTTGTCTTCTGCGTCCACGGGGATCTGCTGAAATGTCCAGACCAGGTCTATCATGGAAAATACTCTTTCTTGCTAAACTCAAATGATAAATCTTGGAATTTTTCAGAGGGGGAAGAAACCTGTAAGCTATGATATGAAGTTCTCGGTAATTCTTTCAGGGGCCCCAGAGTCATTAGACATGGGCACCATATGCAATTGCAATGAATAACTATTCTGAGGTGGTCGAACAATACTGGATGAAAGGAGATGGCTAAATTCCAACATAGACGCCGAGATTTTCAGATTCCAATTGGTTGGGTCAAACAAGATGGTTGCAGCCCAGTGTAATCAGCTCTCGATCATGAAGCAGCCTGGACCGAACAGACAGCGAACCAGGAGGCAAACAGTGGACTCCATTCAATGCAGCCTTGGAAAGAGAGGGGAGTGCCTCCAGACCGTGTCACTGTTGGATGAGATGGTCTATGTTCGAGTACGGTCTGTCCAATCATCCTGTATGAAGACATGGAGTTCCAAGACTTACTCCTGACTCTCTGAAGCTATTTGTATTTCAGATTGCTTCTCGTTGGATTCAGAATTTTAATGTTACATCATTCACTTACTGTTCAGTGATGTGTATTCACTCTAAGCCTTTAGGTCATGGCGCCATATCGAGGAGGGTAGCAGAGTCTGTGCTCTTTTTACGTTCACGCTTCGTCCTGTTTGAGCAGTGAGCCCCTAGACATTTCATCATCAATCAAACAGTTGAAAGCTGTAGACAATTCGTTTTTCCTCGGATAGCCAGGCCTGGAGACTTGCTGGGCAAGTTGTACGTTGCCAGCGATGATTCGATGCTCGTAACACAACATTTACAAATTAGCTTATAGGAAATAATGAGAGCAAGAAGAAGAAGAGATAGAGAAAGAGGAAGAAGGAAAAGAGTGCCTGCCTAGGCAGGGTGATAGCTTTGCTTGGCTGGATAAGGGGCGGACTGTCAGGTGCACGGTTGTGCCTTAGCTGACGCCTATACTCGAAGTGGCTCAGCTCCGACTGACGAAATTGCTCATGCTAGCTGAGCCGGCTACTCGATTAGTTGAGCTGTTAGTTCGTCGGACTGCGGGCCAAGAGAGTTGGACTGCCGGTGGCACCTTTATAATAATAAAAATAATAATAATAATAATAATGCTCTTCATAAAGTGCCCTCAGAGAACTCAATCCCTTTCTAGGCGCTTTACATTTGCTGCAAAGGGAAACGCCATTGAATGCTGAGTAATATCATGCTTGGTAAACAGCATAAATAACATGGTTAGGGGTAACATGCACAGAATCAGCATGCAAATGTGGTTAGTGGCAGCCTGCATAGTGTCAGCACACATAAGCATATGAAGGGCGAATCACAGGGACCCACTAAATGCTGTCCTAAATAGGTGTGTTTGTTAGTTCTTTTTAAATGTGGTCTACTCAGGGGATGTTCTGACTCAAGTCGAGAGTGAGCTCTAGGCTTTGATAACATGCGAACTAACTGCACGTTCTCCAAAGAATTTGAAGTTTGTACTAGTTAATGGCAAACTGTTGGATTCCGAAAAGTGGGTAGTGCGATGCTTGGTTTGGAGGGGCAGTAGATTTGAGAGATAGGCTGGAGCCAAAGAATTAAGTGACCTAAACGTGAGCGACAAAACCTTGAAGTCGATCAGTTGCTTGACTGGTAGCCAGTGCAGGTTGGTGAGAAGTGGTGTGATGTGACAACTGCGACGCTCACGACAGACAAACCTAGCTGTGGAGTTTTGCACCAGCTGTAATCGTCTGATGCACACGTCAGTAGGCCTGCAAGCAGTGAGTCACAGAAGTTGAGACGGGATGTTACATATGCACGGACCCACTTAGACGTGGTATCCTTATCTAAACAAGCACGAATGTTAGCAAAGCTATGTACCTTTAGCTGTTCAGCAATTTAAGGGTTGTTTGAGTGGCACGGTGGCTATCCACAGACTCCAAGGTAAATGTACGACCCTCATAAAAAAAGAATTTAAAACGCTTTGGCGCAATATGTGAATGAATACAAAAACGATGGTAACACATTTGTGTATCATGCTAACTTATAAAAATCCTGCCAATGCACAACATAAAAGCCAAAAATAAGTCTCTGAACTATTAAGTTCTGATAGCACTCACGATCCTGATCCATGTAAGGAAATACAGGAAGATCACAACTTTTCAATCATATTGTGTAAGAGCATGCGAAATTGGGTGTCTTTTCAATTGATACTTTGCTGCCCTCGAGTGAAAAGTGGGCGATACAAATTGCAACTGAGATGACAGACTCGGGGATATTTCTAGTCGCTGAAGAACTAGCAGACTTGTAGAGCTGAGTGCAACTTACGTAAGGAAAGAGGTTCACGAAAACTTTACCTTTACGGACCAGCTCTTCTGACTCTCACTAATCTTCTAGGCCCGTAACTAATTCAAATCCCTGAAACATTTTGCCTTGAGGTACCATGGTCTTACAGCATATACATCACCAGCAGCTGTCATCTTTATATGTCTTGATTTGATGACTTAGGGAAAGAGGCTGCAACCACATCTGTTAAAAACAGCACTTTATTTATCTGACTAAATCTTACTTGCCTAAGTTTGTGTATTCCAAAACTGTGCCGGAGACGGAGAAAGACATTACTATGTATTGTATTGCACCCTAGCGGGCGCGGTGTTTTTTCTGCATGCTTTGCTTAAGTGTAAATAATTGAGTGCATGTTTCTAGTCACTATCCTGCTAATCAGACTGCCGGAGAGTCTTCTTGTGTGCTCTGGGATCCCATCTACGCACAGAAAATACTTGCTATTGCATCCCTACGTAATCATTGTGCTGCATTGGTCATCGAAATTCAGTAATGCTCATTTTTTGGAAGGCTTTAATAAATCCGATTAAAGATTGCTTTCCTTTAGGGTGCAATTGTGTAAGTACTAGTTGATATTACTATTTTTTATTTATTACGTCTACATCTGTCTCAGTAATCATTTTGGGTTAATATGACACCTGCTACGATCCGTTTGATTTCCTTTCAGGTGTCGAAAAGTTTTAAACTATTTTTAATGGCAGCAATTAAAAAAATAAGCCTTGCATGATCTTGATCGTAGCAGTGCCCCAGATTCCATCGATCAAATATGGCAGAACTGTGGCAGAAAGCTCATTTGTATGCTTTCACATAGCCAGTCAATAGGGTTCTGAGACTCATGAGGACACTCAAACTCAGTCAAATCAGTGTAAGCCTATTGCGTTAATTAGGTATTCATTGCATTCAAAGTTTCATCGCATTGGTTACACATGCTGAGGTAATTACATTTAGCACCGAAATTCTCCTGTGAAAACTAGTAAGGCTATGTTCATGCAAGCGGGAAATCAGTGCGGAGGTTAAATGGACCAAACCAGATAGTCTGCTTGCAGTTGGAGAGTGCTGTCATTAAGCGCTAGAATATTTGAAAGTTGAGAGCTTAAACCTCGGAAAATTAACTTGTAGATCCCTAGTTACTTACTCATGTTTCCTCTATTTCTGCTATATTTTGTCTGGTGAGATGCAAATCGTCTTACGAATTTACCCTATAATAAGTTACCAGATATTCTTTTAAAAACCTATCCTGTCATCTCATTTTCAAAAAATACACCCCTTCTTAAGATTTGTTTTCCACCCAAGTTACATTACCACTTAAAGAATACTTTTCGATATCTCAGTAAGCATGCACTATTAGCCAATTTTCTACGATGCTAAATAGGTCGGGCTTGCAGACAGCTAGAAAAATTACCTTGCACGCGGTCTGAGGTAGTTAGGTATCCTGCATAAAAACTATATCTTAAAACTTTCGGTCGGTCTCTCCTTAGATACATATCCGCAAATTGCGATATGAAGAAAGTAGGTTTATTGATGAAAACACTTAGATTTTTGAAAATAGCTTGCATGGCTGTCGAAACACTTTTGTGCCCCTAGTGTTCGAATCAATTAGCAACGGTTATATCTCTTCAAGGATAAAGGTAATGCTAGCAGTTTAATATATATCCGTTTAATTATATCAATGCTTGCTTGATTAAATTCCCACAATACAATGCTAGCTAAACGTATGCAAGAAAGAACGCAGTGGGTCTAGCTTTAGAAACTCACCTAATATGTAGGATTGATCGTCTAAAGACTGTGACATAAGCTGTTTTAGTTTCAAGAACGCGGCAAGCAAAAATTACAAATCGCTAATTTGGAAAATGTTTTCTAAACATTCAATTGAGGAGATGTGGCCAAGTACTTGGAGTCCGGAAGGTACCCGCATAAGTTTTCAAGATAGGGAATCTATTTAGTTAGTTCAACCCTGCTTATAGAGAACATAATTGCCTGCTGTTTCAGGTTTGTGATGTTCAATCAGTATAGACAAAAGCTGGCTTGGCTTTCTACACTTTTCAAATAGCCAATTTCAAGGGACTGGTTGGTTTTTGGAAGACCTGGAAACTCTCCCGATTGAAAGCACCGTGAATACTTACGTAGAAATTTAAACTGAGAGATTCAATAATGTACATACACCTGCAAGTGTACGGATAATGTCAGCTGGGCCCTGAAGGCAGCTGGCTAGTATCCGACGTTGGCCATCGTTAGTAATGGCAGACATCAAAAAAACCTAAATAATTAAAGGAATAGAGCCAAAAGTGACTTGCTAGCCTAGCAGCAAAATTCATGTCTAGAAAACCTACCTGCTAGAGAGCAGATGACTGACTTTCCAGTCTCCCGAGCTCAGCTGGAGCTGAGAGACGCTGGGTTAGTTAAGTGTCCTAATAAAAGCATCAGCCGACGCCCTTATTTACTGATCTCAGAATACAAAAAATAATGAAATATAAACTAGTTTAATTTCGAAATAAATTGGTAGAGCATTTGAATGATGCATGCAAAGCGTTTTTGCGCTTAAGAATCATTTTAAATTCTCTGTAAGGATTAAGAGTATAAAAAACCTCTATAGCGAGTAAAGGCTAAAATAAATCCTTAAATGTGTCATTTAATGGTGTACTTAAGGCTTGTCAAAACGTGTAGGGCATTACAGTATTTTTGCATCAATAGAGGTTGTGCATAGAAATATTGTTCACAGATCCGCACCTAGCTCGGTGTTTAGTTTTCTCTAGCAAGTGACTGTGTAGCACCCATTCCAAGACTGATGGTTGTTGAAAATAATCTTTTACTATACAATTAAGGCTGTCGAATCGGCTATTCTTAATTTTCCGAATTAAAATGTGCTAGATGTAGATCAAATGAATTTTTATTTCAAAAAGCATAGATAAATCAATTAATGTACTGAGTTTATTTCTTTGTCAAATTTACTCTTGCTGTAGGCTACCATATGGCGGAAAAGAGTCGTTGGAGCTCATGAAACAGTTAGATGTTTTCTTCCGGACAAACTTATTCTTTCAGCCTGACAACTTTTTTCCATTTTTGAAATATCTGCCTATGAACCACACGGTGAGTTTGCTATGAGCTGAGGCACATAACGCACATAGGTAGAAAGTGCCTCATCTGTAAATAACCATCATTGCAGAGGCGAAACCACGTCCCATGATTACTATCCACAAAGTTTGTTGAGGTATGACACGTCCAGCATTACATGAACTGACTGTCAGCTGATTTTGAAGGACATCATTGTGAGCATTTTCCGAGTTGCTCAAATTCTCTTCTTCTAAAAGTGTATATATATATATATATATATATATATATGTATATATATACGTATACATATACATATACATATATATATATATATATATATATATATATATATATATATATATAGTCTCACTTCATGGAGCTTAAGAAAAAAGTTACTGAGGAAGACACTGGCTAATAATGATAGGTTTGATGATGAAATTTGCAAGACAATTTGGTGAATGCAATTCATGTTGATGCATGGGTCTCAAGGCTTGATCCTGGGTTCGCATGAAAGCGACACCTATTTATTCATAACATTGATGATGAATCTTGTTATCTATATTCAACTTTATTCAGGTATTACGAGATCCGGCTCTAAAACGAAAATGTGAACCCCAGTTTTATCGTTGCAATGGATTCGTCCATTCAATGCACCTTTGAGCGGTTTTTCATGAATTATGGCAGGTAAATAACTCAGCACACCAATCAAGTGAGTATCAAGATTGAATTCAAAAACTCAGTACTGGGAGTGAGAGTAAGAGAGGGAAGCGAATAGGCTCGGACAGTGGAAGAGAAGAGCTAGAGCAAACAATAGATAATCATGTGATCGGTCAGACAACGCCCAATCAAGGGATGGCAGGGCTGAGGCTGAAAATTACTTGTTTCCGGTCAACCTGCTAGTTGATTGATTCATTCAGCTACAAGCCGATAGCCTCACTGCTGGCTGTACTTTTGGCTAGACATAGAGGTACGAAAAATGGATGACGGCCACTGCACATTAGCCGATTTATGCTGCGATTATCACCTATCTTGAATACATTTTCACCGTATTTAATTTGTTTATACAGAAATTTGATTCCCTAATGGCAAGAAAATGTCCTACTATAACTATATGTTCACGGTTGAATATGCACTGAAAATCTGCTGTCAAGAGACCAATTAGTAGAGCACTCACAACTAATGTAATGTAGAGAATGCTTTATTACCCGAGAACAAGGAAGAAGCTCTTTGTAGCAAGCCACTCTATCTAAAGAAAGGTTTGAGTTCTTGCGCTATTTTGAACTAGCATTTGCCTATATTTTTGTTCTACTCCAAGATAGTTAAATCATCGCAGGAAGGCGGCCAAGTGAACGTCAGATTAACTCACAGCGAACGGATATGGTTGATTCCAAAGGCATAATAAAAGTGTATCACGATAGAAAATGCAAAGAAATTGATAGATCGCTATTGAATTAGTGGCAGAACAGTCTCGTGAAATTATACTGAGTGTAAACGCATCCAGTTTTAATGGCAATAGAGATCTAGGGTAGCTTTGCATATTTATACTGTCTAGATTTTAAAAAGCTAATTCCGCTATCACAGCACCACCACCACAAGTTATTCATTCCCCTTGACATTGGTCTGTTAAAATATCAATTGTTTGGCTTTGGCAAACAACTGTGTACATCGATAATCATTAGCGATAGCACGGTCTAGCTATCTGAGCTCCAAGCAGTTGCACGATGGCCGCCCTCTGCTCTATATTGCAGACACGTGGTATATTATCTGCCCAGAATGCTTTCAAAGATCATGTTCGCAAGCAGGTGGATAAACATAGAACGACATTTGACCCTAAAAATATACGCGACTTCATTGACTTGTATCTCAAAGCTGAAAACGAAAATGAAGAGTATTTCAACGGTAGGTATTTCATACAAGGTATTTTGCATCGTTACACTCTAATACATGGCCGTGCTGTTGCATGACATGAGTTTAAGTTCTTAAATAGCAGCGATATGCTCCTAGACATACATCTCTATTATTTATACTAAATTTTATTACTAAACCCAAGATTGGCCGCAACAGACTTTACTGGCAAAGGTTTCACTACCGGAAACTCAACTAGCTTCACCTCTACAAAATATCCACTCCACTGAGATCAGCAAGTCAACTAAATTTTAGTTAATCAGGGTAAGGAGGCTGTAGCTCATCCACGAGCCACTGAAAAGTGGGGTACCATAGGTATCTGGTGTTGCTCTGGACTAATTCAAGGTTAGAATACTGATGCGATTGCCAAATTAAACCGGGCTTTGACTTATATGTTAAGTGCCCAGAAAGAGATTGAGTTCTCTATGGCAGTTAAACATATGCATTACTATCATTATTTCTACCTAATTAAACCTCTGCTAGAATCATCTGTTAGGCAGTAGTGGGCTCATGGATACCATCTTAAGAAGTGACATGTGCCCAAACTCAATACAGTCTTTTATGCTTGTAGCTATTGTTCCACTTTTAGCTACAACTAATTGCACGAATGTATTGGGTTATTTATAAGATGTTAACTTACTAATCTCTATGCTAAAGTATCACTAAAACTTGCTTCGATAATTATATGCAATACTCAGCAAAACGTCTGTGCTCAGGCACCATCCAGCAACCAATTTTGAAATTTTCTTTCTACCAGGTAGGCAGCTGCGTTGTACGCTTTGTGGAAAAACTGTGGATGGGAACAGGGTGTGAACCTTAGGATATATGCTTGAACCAGATATGGGAAAGCTTTTGACATTTATTCTAATCATGGACATAAAGGGTATCTCAGAATGTATCCTTTTGTACTAAGAAAAGAAAACCTGCAGTGGTTAACAACTAGAGGTGAACTCGTATTCGCAATGTGACCTGACGCTTCATTCAATGGAAAATTTGCACACTTTATAAAGCACATAAGTTAGCTTAAAATGAAGCTGTTTTAAAGTCAAAATAAGATATGCCAAAAAGCTGCAAGCATATACCTCGATGTGGTGAAGTTCAAAGGGTTGGGAAACAAGTCGTACGCGATGCAATGTTTGATGCAACAAATATTCTTATGTTCATAGCTTTCGCTATACATACTCGTAAGATATTGTGTGCCATAAGATTTTTAAAGGCTTTGATTTTACATGCAAATGGTCAAAACTTCATGTATAATTTTCAATGTGCTTGCCTTTAATTGATACCCTAATAAATCATTCAATTTTTTAAGAACTGTTCCCAGTATTTTCTTGACATTTACCCTTAAACTAGTTTACCTCAAGAGATAGCAGTTCATTTGGTTTGGGGAGTTGTAAAATACTACACTTGTCTCTCTTCTGTCACTTATTTTTCACCAGCTGTTGATTTTCATTGTAGCTGACAACTTGTTTCGAGTGACCATGGATCTTTTCGCTGCTGGTAGCGAAACAACTGCTACGACACTCACTTGGGTGCTGCTGTTTTTGGTGACTGATCCGAAAACTCAGGATACAGCTCGCCAAGAAATATTCAAGGTTATTTCCGTTTAAAAGACTTAAATGCCCCTGTTTCTAGAAAATAATTTTGAAAAATTTACTCTTGTCGTTGTTAATAGTAAAAAATCTGCATTACAGATAATTTAGAAACTTATTTCACAATTCTTCTTGATCATTTGAATAATTCGTGACAGGAATCTATTTTGCGAAATGTATTCATCAGTGCCGGGCAGCAAGTCAAAATGAATTTGCTGGTATAGAATTCGTAGAGGTGCTTCTGTAAATTTCCTTTGGTATAGAGTAGGTACCTTATAGACTACCGGGAAATTTCATTTTTATATGTGTTTTGTATATTAACGGTACAGTCAGTAGGTATTTTAAATTTAAATTGTGTGAGCCAATGGTAAAGCTGCCTATGCTCATTGCCCTAAAGGGCCGATTTTGTCAAAATTACAGAAAAACCAACGGATGAATGATTAGCCACACAATTGGCTAATAAAATATTTTTTCCTTTGTACTTGTTTCAACACGAGTTATTCTATTTGTCAAATTTAATTGCTTCTCAGTAATTTATGTCATCACAGCAAGCTCACATCAACTGTCAATAATCAATATAGCCATAGGCAGCAAATTAGGTTGCATCACCGATCGTATTTATATAATTTCTTTGATGATGAAAATAGATTCGGGTTGTATGTTAAATTGCAGCCTTTCATTAAAAAGCTTCTGGAAACAATCATTGTGAAAGATATTTACACATCAATCACTACTATCCACTTGGAGTAAATTGCTTGATTTGATTAGGTTTGATCACGAAATTCTCCGTATTCTTGTATTCACTCGTCTTTTTCTGAAAATAAACAAACGCCTAAAGTTGTAGCCATTTTATTGAAAGCAGAAAATTTTGGTTCAGCATATTTCTAGCTTACTTTGACTCTCTCTACCATTCAGTATTTCTCTTCTACATCTCTCTCTTTCTCTCTCTCTCTCTCTCTCTCTCTCTCTCTCTCTCTCCATCTCTCTCTCTCTCTCTCTCCTCTTTTCTGTCACTTCCATCACTCTCTCTCTCTCTCTCCTCTCTCTCCTCTTTCAGTCTTTACCTGTTAGCTCTTAGTCTCTCAGTGACTCTCAGCCTCAGGCCTGTTTGCCAGTCTTCGAGTTTCCTAATCTCTCTCTTTCTCTTAGCAAACTATTATATAGGTCCGTAAGAGATCATACAGATTTTTCTTTTCTATCACCAACCTAAACTGCAGAGCCCCTTGACTGCTATCTTTTTTCTAGTGACTTTGCATTGTCCAAAGATATTGCTGCTGATAGCATTACTTTAGACGTAAAATGTTAAACGTTAAATCTCTGACTTTTTTAAATGGCTGTATCAACTTTTATGACATAAAAACTTTTGAAAAGAACCTGCGAACACATTTATACCTAACAGCATTAGCTGGATCCCTGAGAATCGACACATGCCAAGATGCCACATGCCAAGGAATGCTGCTATCCTGCATGCTATTACTAACCAACTTATTCTCATCCTTTGTGACACATCACGTCACTCCCCTAGACAGAGTTTTAGCTTTCTTAGTAGGTAATACAAAAATTAATTGAATTTTTATTTTATCGAACCAGTGAAACGGAAACATATGCAGACAATTGATGTCTTAGCCCGAAGCCAAACTACGAAAGATTCAAACTATCTCCACGTGGTGGAAGGCTGTACTGTTAAATGCATAAACTGTAACGAACGGGTGCTGGAGAATCATTTTAACGACAGGCTATAAGGCTGAAGGAAGTCATCTGCACAATTTTAGTAGGAAAATAGATATTTGCCTCGAACCATTGATGTTCCTCACTTGAAGCAGCACCGAAAGCTGCTGAGCTAACCTTGCTCATACGTACTATATATGCAATACAAAATTTAATCTACAGTTTATAGAGATTTAGAACACTGCATAGAACCATAGTGAAATTTAGTAATGCATACCAATTAGGGACATGACCGATGATTGTGATAGAACGTGCTTTCAGTGTTATAGGCACACTTTAAATGTAATTACAACATTTCACTGGTAAACATTGCCAAAAAACTATACTGGTCTTCATGATGTAGTTGTGTGGCATTTTATATGTTAATCGAAAATGATGACTTAGGTTATATTTTTTTCGTTGGCACGTAAGGTTTTGTAGGTTTTGCTTATCAGCGACCTGGTACACTTAAACATTACACATTATATATAATTGCTATGAGCTTTCGTTAAGTTTACTCGTTACAGTCATTTAATGACAAAAATGCTGTGTGTTATTTTGTGCTGAAAAATTAGCCATTTGTTCGGTTGATATAGTTATTTAAATCTCGGATATTTGTAATTTACAATGCCAGGGAGTGTAACAGTTATCCACTTAAATTCGGCTACATCTTCGGGAGATTCTCAACAAAAGAGTAGCCCCTATTAATTACTACATTAATCAAACAGTGCTATCATCCCTACTTTGTAGGCAAACTGGGCGATCAGAATAGGTCTTGGTCACCACAGATGGTGTGCAAGCCTTGTGCAGGAAATTTAGGACTGGTTTAAAGATCAAACCCTGTGCATGCCATTTGGAATATTGATGATTTTGAGAGAAACAGCTTACCATGTTTTCGATTTTTATTTCTGCATCATTAATCTGCAGATCTTCAGCAAGAATAATAACTTCAAAATCGAATGTCCAAATCAATAATCTACGATGCAACTTCGTGATAGCATAGTGATAACGTGGGAGTTACAGTTTCACTGGTTACACTTGATGATATATTGACTGAAAGTGTATTGATTTTAATTCAACTCAAGGGGAAGTTGATAAAAACTAGAATGTTTTTAAAGTTTTTCCATACCTAAACTAACGTTCCATTCTGATCTTGGTGACTTAGTAAGATACCTTAACCTGCTCAAACTCTCGGCTTAACTCTTTGGTTCTAGGTTATAATGGAGAATTCTTCTCGCGGCGATTAATAAATTTTCGTTGTATAGGCATCTTGAAAAAGAGCTTCTTCCGTATTTTGATAAAGTTTTATAGTATTTTGATTGAAGTTATACAGTCAAGTGCAGCAAAGTCAAAGTTATAGTTAATATGATTGAAAGTGATAGGATAAAACTGCGTGAACACACTTCAATTATTGACCAAGCCACAGTTTAAAGATAGTTTTATTTAACAGTGGAAATGAACTTTTCTTTTTATTAGTTTCACATTACAGGTAAAAGAGACTTAAAGAAACTTGAAAAACCTCTTAGTGAAAGGAGATATTATTAAACTGCTGACAGATATGCGGCGATTTAAAGGTAATTGCCCTTCTGGTTTGAGTTCAAGGTGTGGGATAGTCCATCTGTGGGATAGTCGCCATGATGCTCATCATTACCGTAAGAAAGACTGGTCAGAACGAACAGATTTTGTTTCTGGATATGACAAATTCCTAGAGCCTTATCTTATCGGCAGAAAGAAAGTGCTACTTAATCCCTTGGGACGTAAGCTTGGACTAATGAAATACAAACTTAAGGCTATTAACCAAGATTTCGATAACATTAATTACTTACAAAAAAATTTTCGTCAAATGGGCGAAGCAGAGATAAATGATGGCATTTCGTTGGTCCACAGCTCAGAGAATTCTCCAAAGACACACAGGTTACATAACAAATGACTGAATCTGAGTTGCAGGCATGAAATGGATGTCTGCGTTGTTGAGCATTTTCGGTATTACAAGTCTGCTGACTATCTGTAAATCGCCAAGAACAAGATTCAAGAACAATTTGCACTTGGCAGCAAAATGGGTGCTACGATATATTTTATAAACTCTCACCTTGACAGTTAGACGTCAAATTCAATAGCATTCAGCGAGGAAGATGTTCTATCAGGACATATGTGAAAGGAAGTGAAGATATCAAGGCCGCTAGAATTTTACCTTGATTGCTTATTAATGGTATGGCCTGAAGGAATACAATCCAGCTACTGAGCATGGCAGAAAGTCAAGGGAAAGGCCGTTTAAAAGCAAGTGACTACATGAAGGAAGACGTACGTTAAAATTTTAGGTTACACATATGATGTGTTTTAATAAATGAATGCACAAATGTCAAATTTGCATGCGAACGTATTGTAAAATAAAAATTTAACCTAATTAGAATACTAAATCACCTAATTTAAAGGAGTTGCAGATTCTGAAAAAGCATTACAAAATCTACTTGAGTCATCTATTAGATTGCAAATTATGCACAATATATTTAATTTATAGGCCAGTGTAATATAAAGGATTTTATTCCTGTGTAAAACGTTTATAAGGCATTACAGTTAAATATAAATTAAGTGTGGCTAATATTCTGCAAAGAAGCTTTAAAAAAAGCATTGCATGGTCTTAGAGGAGTGCTGAAATAGCCTGTGATAAAAGAAATTGCTTGCAGCTATTGACACTGAGGATGAATGAGTTGAAGTTCATATAGCTTGTAATGGCTGTCTGAAAATTTGGCGATATCAGAAGTGGAGACCTAGGCTGAAAGGCAAAAAGTTTCGCACTTTCTGTGTGAGTGTGAAAAAGCTTCAGCCGCCTACTGAAGCTGAAAGCTAACTGCTAGACTAGCCATGTCGTGTGACATTGTAGGATTGTATGCCAAGGTAATGAACTGAGCTCTTTGGAGGGGCAAAGTTGGCTGTCCCCTCCGATTATTAGCTTTGCAAATTACTAGTCTTAAAAAGTGATCCATCGTTTTGTTAACTGCCTTGAATATTCTGTGAAAGCATTCAGTCGTGTGTCGCTCTGTGTAATCTTTTACAAGCCGACAACAACCCATAGCATCTTTAACTAAAATGTCTTTGTGGGCAGGTTTTGGGACAGCACAAGATGCCTGTGGCTAAAGACAGGGATGACATTATCTACATTGATGCATTACTGCATGAGGTGATGAGATATGCAACAATTGGTAAGAGACGAGAATGTTACCGTATATTCTGATTAAGTTCACCTTTGCAATCTTCTATATTGTAGAGACATTTTATTATTATTAACGATTCAGGCCAGCATACTACAGCATTAATGTAAGCTAGCTTTTCAGATATAGCCGATCTTGAATAAGGGTTAATAACTTTTGGCTGCATTTAGTTTTTCGATAGAAAAATGACGTCGATAAATAGCCAGGATATTTAAAATGTCACTGTATCCATAAATTTTACTCTCACATGAGTATACCATGGTTACCATTGCTGCAACCCCATGTAATAAATTGATTCGAGTCATAAATATAGCTTTTATATTTTCACATAAAATATGATCAGTCATATTAAACGGTCTTTCATATAGTTCCCTAAGAGAACTAAACATTCATGTAAGTCCTTTTATTATGAACTTGTAACATAAGGATCTCAGCTAAAGATATCTGTTTCGGTCAACGTTTGGTTTGCCCAGTGCACGTTTCTGTTTTCTTTTAGTTTAAGCATATTTTGAATGCATACCTGCACATGAGTTTACGTGTGTTGGTAGCCAGAGGTTTCAAAAGACGGTGGATAAGCGGGTCTTTGTTTTCTAGAACAAGCTAGACTAGACCTTAGTCTGAACAAGTTCAACCTTCCGAATCAGGCCAAACTAGCACTGGCAGGAATTAGGGTGCAGGATGCAAGATCTAAGTAGCCAGACCAACCCTGGCAGAAACATCCTCTCCAGCATACCATTGTTAAACAAAGCAGATAGTGTAATTAGCGACAACCTGGCTTAGCATCTCTTATAACCTCAGCCTTAAGCTGCAGCACGAAGCTAATGCCTGTGGGCGTGACTGATGGAGCTGCATGGCTGCAGGCTGGGCTGGCCTTTCCCTGATAGAAGACACTCTCGGCCATTGGTAAACTGTTGACTCTCTCCGTTAGCTTGTCTTTGGTTTGGTCGCAGCGTGCAGCAGTGTCAAATCACTTGCACGGTACTAGTCAGATATCTAACTAACCAGTATTCGTGAGTGTCATCATGTTTGAATATGCCTACTGGCCTAAGTGTGATACTTCTTAGGTTGTTCATGCTTGATAATACTGCGATTATCACGAACCCTTACAAATTGCTCCTTCTTCATCAACTTTATTAGCTCATGGGTAGGGATTGCGTTCTCTTGGAGAGCAATTCTTACTCTGTATTAATTTTATTCTCAGCTCTCTAGAGAAGGTTTAGCCATTTGTTAATTAATCGCAAGATATCCTGATTAGGCAGGAATGAAACACACACAATAGTCATTCAAAGAAAACGTGGAAAAACGCACACAAGACTTTCGTCCATTAGTTAATAGAACCAGGTTAGTACCAGCCATTAAATCATCAGTATTAGGAAATCATACAGGGAAATTTACCTGTTGCTGCTACGCGACAGATTTCAACAGCTGCCCATAGTCGAACCTTAAACAGGTTCCTAATGCACGACTGCGTTAAGGACAATGCACTGGGGCCAAAAATGGTCTGGGTGGAACTTATGGGTTTCCGCCTTTTTTAAATGTCTTCCAAGCAGATGACGTGATACTAGTCAATAGTGAGCAACACTTGGGAGTGTAGTAGCAGAACGGTGAAACTTGGAGTGTATTGAAGCTAGTTTGGGGGACACATGCTCAACTAGGAACTCAGGAAAGCCAGGAGATGTTAGGACAAATGTGAAACTAGTTTGTAAAAATAGATAGGAGCGAGAGAATGTCGGTAAATAAAGATGATTTGCAGGATTGTGAAGTCGATAAGCTACACATTTGGAAGCTGCTGGAGATTTGCGAGCATTGTTGTCATGTTGCAGATTGAATCTTGCCCCTAAAAATGACTCTCTGTTTGCTATCCTTTGTACAAACGTAAACTTCTGTACACATATATGCTGTAATAATGCATACGCCTAACACAACGTACTGACGTTGACAAATATTTTACTGCATTATCATCCCCTAATTTCAGAAAATAGTCAGAACTGTATACCACTCTGCTCCACTATGCTCATAGCTGCAAGCCAGTATTTTTTACAGAACAGCTTCAAACTCTGTCGTTGATCTAGTAGTTCAAAAAATATAAAACTACTGGAGCTACATTATGCAGCATATTTTACTGGGTAATTGATGTAGAATTATTATTTTATAAACGTGTTCTGACAAAGAACGTTTTGTTATTTTTCCATAAAATTGACTACTTGCAAACATAAAAGCATGCCTAAAGAGTTTTTACTTTGAGGGGTGAGACATACAAGTATAAAAAATTCACAGATTTTTATCTAAGCAATATAGAGTGTTATTGTAAATTTCGTGAAGTCCTATCACTTAAAACTTTCATGTAATGGCCAAGTTAGGCGAATCATTCATAAAATGTGCTCCACGGCTGTAGGAATGCTGGAGTTGACCCAGAAATGAAAGGGCATGTAAGAGAAACGGGAGATTGCTGCATGATCGGAGATTACAGGCACACGGAAGGCTAAAGTCGCTATGCAGTCAAGTGATCGTGTTACTCAGAAGTGTTCATCAACCACTTATTGACTACTGGCTAATAAGGTATCCTGGTTATTTTAAAGGAACGGCTAGCTGTCACGTTCCAGAGAAGATCAAAAGGGTAGATCAAGGTGAAAATACCAAGATCTCATTATTGTGAATATAACCCAGGTCAACAGTGTGAATCATATGACCAAGAAATACGATATACATTAACACGCACAAACGTGGGCGATCACACCCCCACAATTATTGCATGCCAAGATTTGCATAACTATCAGCAAATTTTTTACTTTATAATTACAGACACAATCTCAGCAGCACTCATTTGTTTGAACACGAATACTACTATTAGCTGTTGTTTTGTACCTCACCACGTAGGATCAAACTAAGGATTCTAATAAATTTAGGAACTTACAACGGCTCATTGGCCTTTTACATGATCATAAAGAAAGAGAAAATTAATATTGCAGTATAAGCTCTGGGACCAACTTGGCACAGTCTTCACATTCGAGCGAATGGGGCCACACAGACTTCTAAAGAAAAATCAGAGGGTGGGCCAAAAGTTTAAAACCAGCGAGCTAAGATAGATTAATCTAAGAAAATCTTTACATTCATTTTGAGATACTGCTGTGTACTCATCAGAGTTTCCTTAGCAAAAACCTGCAGTCATATTTCAGCATAGCATTACCTTGCATAGCAAGGCATGGGTAAAAATAGGGTCAGGAGAAGCGACTGATGTGGTTTTTGGTAGCTTCCTGTAGCACAGGCCTGCTGGCCGGCACTGCTCAATAATTACAGCGGAAGCCGATCTTGTCTGCATTCGTTCATATTCTGCTATGCTTTAGTAACCAATAGAAAGAAATATGTTCATGGAAAACTCTTTGCTAGATTTATAATTGAAATGTAGGTACATATTCATTTAAATATACCGATCTCTTTATGCATAATAGTCCAGAGTGAGGAGCAGAAATCTGAAAGTATGCATCCATCGACAGTGGAACGAAGAGGAATGGTTCCGAAAATAAATGTGATTCTTGATTAAGATTTTCTGCTGAACTTCGCCTTTATGCTAAACGGACTGGATTTGCTTCCAGCTTGGACTCAACGAAGCACAGGCCAATGTAGGTGGATGCAGCACAGAACCACCAGTTCCAGACTCATGGTGATTACACAATGAAGAAATGAAGCACAACAATATTAAAATTTAACCCGAGAGCTAATGAGATGACTGGAAGCCAGGGAATAGGTGGCTGGGAGAAGACAAGAGAAAATCGAGGTCTTTAGAAAAGTATTCAGGTTCTAGCACACCAAGAGACTAGTAAGCTAGAACCAAGATCTTGCTGTCAATATAAAATTGCAATTTTAAAATAAAATGCATCTTAAAGAGCTCATACTGCATGAAAATTGTAAAATCTCTGTAATTATTATCAAATATCTCTCTAATCATTTTAAATATGTTCTGTAAAAATTCACTTAGTTGCAAATTCCAAAATGCATCTTTTCAGAGACACACGCCCAGATAATGCAGTCGAGTATTTTTTGATTAGCCTCGAATATAGATATAAATAAAGTTAAATGAAAATATGTCCATATATATACATATATACATGCATATATATATATATATATATATATATATATATATATTCGAAGAAAGACATAGAGAAGCTGAGATAAAACTGTTAACATATTTCCATTAAATCTAGCAGGGTTGAAGTGGTAATGCATGTAACGATGATTTTTTTCTGTTGTAGCACCTTTAGGCATTCCGAGGATTCTTCTTGAGAATGCTAAAGTGTGTGGACATGTAATACCAAAGGGGTGCCTGATAATCCCTAACATCTACCGCGTCCACATGGATGAAGGATACTGGAAAGATCCCAAAGTCTTTCGACCAGAGCGTTGGATTGACGAAGGTGGTCGCCTAATTAAGCACGGCCATTTCATGCCGTTTTCAATTGGTGAGGGGATCGCTGTGCTGGCGATGTCCATAGAGATCACTCATTCTGCTTGGTGAAGATGAGGATATAGCGTGATATGCAAGCATTTATTTTCATTTTCTTCTGCATCATATCTTACAGCAGCTCTTTGATACTGCTTACTTCCCTAGCACTAGATGGTATGGATTCCAGATGATTTTACTGTCACGCCGAATACCCAGGTGTTTGCAAGTGCATACATCGACGTGAACTTCTATAGATCACTGAGCCATAGTCGGCAGTAGGAGAGTAGTTGTCGTTGCCTAAGAATTGTGGAAGCGAGTTTCGCAGTCTAGGACCTGCAGAGATAAAGCTTCTGTCGCCAACGGTCTTTAAGTGGAGGAATGGAACAGCTAATTTATTGTCCACACGGGACTTGAGGGCGAAAACAGGCTGAAACTAATGCAGCAGTTCAGCTACGTACGAAGGAGCCAGCCGTGGCGGGCCTTGTGGGTCCGCGTAAAAACTTTGCTCTGTATCCGTTGCTCAACCGGCAGCCATCCTAGCTCTTTCAGCAAAGGAGACACGTGCTCAAACCTCTGGGACTTGAAGACTAGCCTTGCAGCCATATTCATAGCCTGCTGCAGTGGCCTAATAGCTTTCTTTGGCAGCCCAGCCAAAAGGGAGTGTGTATGTGTGCATGATTGTGTGTGTATGCATGTGTGATCCTCCATCATATCTTAACAATGCCTCACAAAAGTAATTTTTTCTTAGGCTGATGCATGTAGAATTAGTGATCATAGATCGTTTAATCTACTTTATTTCCTATTCCACGAAAGTATGAAACTTGATAGCCACCGGCAGGATTGGCAATGTGCTATTTTCAATCTCTGCCACGGAGGCGTTTGCTCTCATCTGCTTTCGTCCATCCAAGAAAACCCATCTTGAGTTTGCACCTGTGTGCTGTGCACCTGTGTGCTGGCCTGCTTAGCAGTTCCAGCTCAATTAATAATACCAACCAGGGGTCTTACTATCCTGTGAATAAGCTTGTTTTCATTCGTGCTTTTGCTTGCATGTCTAAGCACTGTACCTTGCGCGTAATTTTGCATTCACTACTGCTAATCTTTGGGGGAGCAGTAAAGTTAGCAAAACTAATCATATGCCGTCTGCATAATGCCCTATGGGAGCTAAATCTCTATTCGCATACTTTCAAAATTGCGACAATTGAATCACAAACTTAATGTTATAGAAGTTCGCAGTAACATGCTTAGACGTGCTTTAAAAAATTCTACAGACGGCTAAACCTATGGCAGTTAAAATACCAACGCTAGAGGAAAGACATATTTCAAAGTAGCACCAGGAAAAGCCCAACGACTAGGTGCTGATTAGCCAGTGGCTAGTGAGCTAAAAGAGCAAGGAAGTGTCGGATAAGTACAATGGTGCCAGCTTTTCTTGGCAATGCGGCCCTAAAGATATAAAATCTCGCACAAAAACTAAACTAAATTGTAACGTAGATTTAATATGACAGGAGAGAAAGTAACTTGTGTGAATTAATTTAGCAAGGCGGTTGGCATTACATTAACATGCCTTACGTTACATAATTGTAGATAAACTATTCTCACCTTGAAAAACGTCCTTAGTATTACTATGCCTACGGCTTTTACGATTAACGCGTGTTACTAAATTCTTGGATCTAGAACAAGGACTGATAATTTGTAATCAGAAGAGCTGTGTGCTTTTTGATTTTTTGGTTGCCCAATCCAATACTGACAAATGGTAGTTAAGTGTGAGAAAAACAAACAACTAAAACTCGATGATGTTCCCCACAAAGGCGCTTGTAATTAGATTGATCTAAATATAGCTCTAAGTGTTGACTAGACATTGCAATCCAAGTTTTCGCTGCCAAATTGAAGGGCTTAAATGCTAGAATACTTGGTAGTCGTTGACGAAGAAATTGTAGGCAAAGCCGTGCAGCTTAACTTTCGCCTGCAGATGCATTGATAAATTGATGCATATCTATGTGATGATGCTCACCCGACTGGTTTACGAGACTTAACTTGACAAATTCAAGCATAGTACTACAGAAAGTGACAAGAATTAGGCTAGAAAGTTATAATCTCTTACAATTCTGCTGCTTTTCTCAATTGATTAGGCGGTATCCAATGAAAATTACTGGCGTGTCCAGCTAAATGATCCGGCATGGCCAAGCCAGAGCAAGATAAAAGAAAAAGAACAAAATAAACGAGATTTTTAATTAGACCAAATTACAAATCCTGCAAATCTTGGTTTTCCGCAGAGCCGACCTGCTGCAGCAATCAGTAATAGTACCTGAGGTAACTTCAAACCCAAATGTCGTCCACTATCTCAACTCGGGTCAAGAGCCCAATTGTATTTTCCGTTAACTCGTGCAGCACCAACGCTCCCATCATCTAAACCTTGTCGAATGACTTCAAGATGACAAATGGTCTTCCAGTTGCAATTGATTTGCTTGGCCGCTTTCCCCGTGTTTTTGCGTCCGTTTCTTAAAAGGGCTTTTAAACTGACGGAACTGATTCATCCATCGAAGATGAAGCGTTATTATTACGATATTTATTTTAAAATTGAAAATCTTGAAAACAAGATTTTTTTGGCTGGTACACTCTAGCTCTAACACATAATTTATCTTATAGCTCGTAAAGTGCCTATTAAGTTCTAAGTTTAAGGCTCTTGTGTTTTTTTTTTTTTTTTTTTTTTTTTTTTTTTTTTTTTTTTTTTTTTTTTTTTTTTTTTTTTTTTTTTTTTTTTTTTTTTTTTTTTTTTTTTTTTTTTTTTTTTTTTTTTTTTTTTTTTTTTTTTTTTTACTTTGCTGAACCAGTAATCTCTTTCTCTCTCTCCACCCTTTCTCTCTCCCTCTCCCTCTCTTTGTATATATATATATATATATATATATATATATATATATATATATATATATATATATATATATATCGCAATTGAAATGTGACTCCTAATTTTTGCTAATATTTCCATAAATCCAACGTAAAGGAAATTATCACATTTTACCTTGCAGAGAGCATACTTGATAAATAACAGTAGCAACCTAGGCTAACCACGGATTGTGCACTGCTTCCACTATATAGGCCATCTTGGAAGCTCTCGTAAACTTGCTATCTTTCGTTGCAGGTAAGCGAGCCTGCCTCGGAGAAAGCTTTGCGAAGATTGAAGTGTTTATAATTATTACGATGCTGCTTCAAAGATTTAAATTTTCTCTTCCAAGTGGTTCAACCCCACCAGCTTTAGAAGTAGTAACTGGTATCACTAGAGCTCCTCCACAATTTGAAATATTAGCTGTTCCTATATAGAGGGCTGTTTCAGAGTAGTAGCAATTGTCAAGGTTTAGTTCTACACGGGCTCCATTTATTTGATTCATCTAAGGTGGTTGTTTTTAAATAGAGTACCTGTGTCGAGTCCCACAGCCCCGTAGGATCATGGATCACTATGCTTGCTATGCGTAGACTCGGCAAACAGTAAAATACATCTGTCTTAAGACCCGACAACAGACCTGTCTGCTTTCAGGACTAAGCTAACTCATTTGCTTTGTTCTTGGCCTTGAAATGGTGTAAGCTTCTCTTCATTAAATGTTTGCTGTTTATCTTATATTAAATGAGTAAATACGGCGTTCTTCTTATCACCTGGCAGTGTTTTCAATACAGAGACATTGTAATTGACTTTGTTCCACTGTCTGAAACTAGTTTGGCTGTATGCACTTTGCAATTACTTAACTCGTAGCATGACTATAAAAACGAATACTTGTCGCAATTTAGTGCCCCATGGTACTGCAATAACATTACTTGCAAGCATCTCATAGATACAATTAATATTGTTGAAACAGGTATGACTCAGAAAAGTCAATTTGATCTCACATGACTCATCTCAAGTTTTCTTGAAAATTTCTCTACTGATTGACTTTTAGCTTCCCGTACTACTATCTAGTCTTTCTGCATAGGCAATGCACATTTTAACGTTTATGGGTCATTTAAATAGCCCTAACTCACTGCAGGGAAATTTAGTTCATTTGAGTGCTACAAGTTATGGAGATGCACTATTTAGCATGGTTGTGATGAACCATCGCATCTAAATTAAAAATAAACATTTCCAAGAACGACCTCTAACTGATCTCTTCACAATAAACTGGTTATTATCCCTTATGAAACATGATAATTTTAAATAATCGTATTCTCATTTGACAATATGAATTTTTATATTGAATTAATACAAAACCACTAATCAATATATTACCTACCATTAGTTGGAGCCTATATATTTATATTATCCATTTGCTCATGAGTTACCGGCGGTGGAGTTTTGTCATCTTACCGAGGCATAGCTTTATTTAAAAACTCGTGCTCAAATTAATCGGATTATATAAAAAAATCAAAAAATGGGCCGCACATATTTATGTAAAATGAGATAAATGTTATCGGATCGGGTAAAGTTAGTATTTGGTTGGTCATGTTGGCCCACTAGGAAAAGAGGCTGATCTTCTTAAGCGAGGTATGGAAGGCTTATGGTTCAAATCAGATGGCGGGCGATCTTTGTTGCCACTTCCAGTAATGGAGATAGCCTGATAAGATATAATTCGGAGCTCTTCTGTCGCTATACAAAAGAGGTTGTGATATCAGCAAGTAGTTATTTCTCATTACATTTCCAGAATACCACACAGCGAAATATCCCTGGTTTTCCAAATCACGCGAGTAAGTGCCAGGTCTAAATGTTTGATAGGAAAGATTAAAAAAGATTAGTTTAGATAATTGGCAATATCGAAGGTTAGTATTCAGCCTGTGGAAAGCATTAATTTGGAACAATTTAATCACAGTTTTTATATATACAGACCCTGGTTACTCTCAGTCTACAATATATTGGGATAAATGAACAGGTGGACATGCATCTCAACATTCTTATGCTGACGTTGAGTACCTTAAGCCACAAAGGCACATTCCTCCTTAAGCAGTGGTGGACGTGACTGCAATAATTTACCTAATGATGTTATACTAGTCTAGTCCCTTGAGATAGCTGAATCTATTCTAGGCCCTTTGAATAGACTTTAGAGAAAGCATGATCGAAGGATTAACGTAAGCTAGAGTATGTTTTACCATTCAGGAACAAGGAAGAAGCTCTTTTTCGCGAAGTTTCAGCACTCAGATGCACACAAGTAGCGAACAGCCAGGATCCACTGAATGCTATATTCAAATGCGTTTAAACTTTTTTTAATATCTTGAAGTAGGGAGGAAATTTCCAGATGTCAATTGAGACTGAATTCCAGGCTTATCGGGCAATAGTTTTAACTCGAGACACGGTATCCCAAGAACTTGAGATTCGCACGACATACAGCTGAACGATTGGCTCGGAGAAGTGAGAAGGACTTTCCCTTTCCGTTGTGGGCAAGAAGTTCGGATAAGCAGGCTGTAGCGAGAGACTAAAAATGATCTTGAAGTGATTGGCACAACCTTAAAGTCAAAATGCTACTTGATTGAGAGTCATTCCACGTGGTTATGTAGAGGCTCGATGTGGCAACTGAGACGTTCGCGACCGCAAATCCTTGCTGCAGATGTGTACACAAACTGCAAGCGCCAGATTGCGCAAAAGCTGGCAGTCCAGCCAAATGTTAGTTGGACGAGTAAAGACTGGATATCACCAATGAATTTAACAATTTGGACTAAATACCATGTCTAATCAAGTACGAATGTTAGCAGTACTGTGCAATAGTTAAAGCACATCTATTGACCACAGCATTGAGTGGGTCCCAGTGATTCGACCTTTATGTGCTTATGCTTGCTGACCCTGTGCATACCACCCCTAACCACGTTATTCTTGTTTTATTGAGCATGCTACCATGAACCATTCGATCGTGTTTCCTATGCAGCAATTTTAAAGCACCCAGGAAGAGATTCAGTTCTCTGAAAGTGCTATATCAAGTGTGGTGCTATTATTTTTATATTGTTATCATTGAATTTAGTCAGAGTTGACTCAAGAGGTGATTTGGGCATCTAGTAGAACGGGATGGTGCAACTAGACACATACGTTTCGTGCAGTTGCTACAGCAGATTGCTGCCTGAGCCAATTTTGAGCGATAAGCTTTTCAGGATCAGATTCATATTGATTCCCCCATAACTAGTAAGGTGGTTTTATCGCCGTTACATTTGATAGAACATTGGCTGTCAGCCATGTGCAGTGTCACCTATAAATGCAGCAAGGGAGTTAAAATCATTTGACATGCTGGAGGCAGGGAAGAATAAAAAGGTACAACCGAGTGTCATCTGCATATACTTGAAAGCCTTTATTACATTTGTGAATCACATCGGCAAGAGGGAGAGTATAAACTTTGAAAAGATGTTTTCGGAGCTGAGAGCACAGAGGTATGTCTTACTTCAGCTTCTCTTTTGATAGCCTGATTCCTTTTGCTGCAATGCTTTGTAGTGTCCCGAAAAGATAAGGTCTGAACCATTGCAGTTGAGTCTAAGCGATGTCCAGGCAGATTAGAAGTGCTCCAGGACGACTTGGCGATCAATTGTATCAAACCCTGCGGAAAGATCAAGTAAAGCAAACAGACGGACTCTAACGAAGGTTGCAGCATTACTGACGAGATACTAATGCACCCAAAACAGTGCTAAATCTTTGGATTCATATGCCCCTAATCCAGACTGGGCCTTGCATGCAAGGTTTGAGGTTTCCAAAAGAGTTTATCTGGTCTGCCACACCTCATTTCAATTACATGAGTGTCCTTGATGAGAATGGTGGGCCGTGACGACACGCCAAGTAAGGCGGTTGCTTTTTGCGACCTCGGTCCGTAGGTCGTTGGATCAAATCATGTGGTAGGCGATCCTTTATCCCAACTGCAAGTGGTGGTGATGCTTCCTCATGCATTAGCTATGTATACCTGGCTAGTTCAATATCTGGGGTGAGCCAAAAGTCTTCAAGGAGATTGCACATATTTATATTTGCCAGAAGTGACCACACCTTACCTTAGGCTATACCCACGTGAGCAAGTATCACGTTGTAGCAATCTATCATCGATGATAAGTCTGACTGGGAATAAGCAGCTGGAGCAAAGAAGACTTCTTCGCTTGGTCGGCATCGATGTTTAAGCTGTTAGTAGAATTAGCAGCACCTTGGCAGTTCGATTATTTAATGCTGCCATCAGGGCCGGGTCATTGAAAGCCAAAGCATTATAATGCGAAGGACAATTCCGTGCAATTTTTTTAAGGTAAACTTGGCTTACTGTTCCCTATAATTTTGAATAAAATCGCAGTTTCTAGAAATTTTTAGAAATTGCAGCTTTATCGCCGTTTGAATTACTAAATATGCTCTCTATCACGACCAGGTGAGGCCATAGCACGATATAGTGCAAGCCTAATTGCATGAAATTACTGGGTAAATCCGTAACATCATTACGTATAATATGGAATAAAAATTGCAGCGTTCTGATGTTTATTTATGAAATAGCAAGTGCATTGCAGTTATTCATGTGACCCAATGTTTGTGTTCGCCCCAACATGAACCTACATCGGAACAGTCCTAGTGGGAGATTACTTTACCTTCAAGGAGAAGCACACATCATTAGCGTCTGATTAAAAACAGGCTAACTTTATTAGGTCATATTAACTCTTTCTATGGGTAATTTTAAAATGAATTTTCAAGCTGCCTCAAATTATGAGGTGATGCTACTCATATTAGATCTTATAAATTTATACTCTTGGGGTCTCACGAGTTACAAACGATTTTGGATCTGGCGGTAGGCACTCACTACAGACGGAATGGGATCCGCATGTGATCAGATTATTACAATGTAGTGCTTATTGGGTATGGTAGCAAACATTTATAGGATCATATTTGAATGTGAATGTGAATATTCTTATGAGTAAGGTCTTGCACATGAGCCAAATGTGAAAGTGAGTGAGCCAGTGCACAGAATGTTGCATGTAAGGTGACAGTTAAGCTGTCAAAATGATGTCACAATAACCCATTACAAGAGAATATTGATTTCTTGCACGAAGAGTCGAAGTGAAAATAAATCAAAGAAAAGTAAGACTTGGTCCATGGGGGTGACATATTATCACCACTATTTTCACCTTTTTATGGGGCAACTAAAAAGGAGAGATTCAAAAGAATGCTTCAAGCATACGGCTAATGGTTTGAAATTGGAGAATGAACGACAGTAGTGAAGCCACTCTCAATTTTCAGTGGTCTATATTCATAAAATAAAGAGAATCCAGTGGGGATAACATCTGTTCTAGTCAGTATGTCGGTAAAATTTAGCCAGATCTCGGTAAAAGCAAACGTTTGTAGATTATCTTCCATAAAAAGAATCATGTATCCTTTTTTTAACCCATCTGGCTAGAATTCTAAGCAGGCTCTAACATAGGTTGCTTGGGCTTATATTTGGCCTGATGACGTCTATCTTAAAGAGACTCACAGTAGTGCTTGAGAGAGATAGCTCAGGGTCACAAGACAATGCTTTGTGATATATATGTTACTTCCATAGCAAGGAATTGGAGATCCGGCAGAAATAGATCGCATCCATTTCGTGTCAACAGTTTGCTCCGGGAGTGTCTGTGCGTGAGCTGAGAAAACCATTATTCTATTCCAAATGGTCAGTTGGCTGCATTTTAATATCTCTACAATTATCCTCCTCAGCAAAATATATGATTATAATGCAAGAAGAACTGCTTTTTTAATACAAAAAGCCGACTTAAACTATTCCTAAGAGACGGTCAAATGAAGCAATGCCCATTGGCCACCTCGGTTGAGCAGCATACTCACTCACACCAGCTGAACGCCGCAACCATGCTTGGCAGGGCCATTGTGAATCAAAAGAAAGCGCCAGCTTCAGGTCGAAATTTCTAATTTTAAACCATAATTAGAGCTTGAAAGACTATAAATAACATACTTGTGTAAGTAATTTAATATCTGTCTAAATTGAAGTATTGAATTATTGAAGAATTGATATTTGAAGTATTACCGTTAACCTAACCGTCAAAGAGCCGCATTGAGTGAAAGCTTAAATAATGTAGACATCGTCATGATAGATATAAACTTACTTCATAGTACGTAATACTTCAAATTTTAGTTTTACGTAATGATAACAACAACAATGATACTAATATATTTGATAAAGCTAACTCAGAGATTTCAATCTCTTTCTGAGCTATTTATATTTTCTGCAGAGGAAGCATAATTGAACGGTTAGCTGCAGCATGCTCAATAAACGACAAGAATAGCATGGTTAGGGCCAACATGCATGGGTCAGCATGCAAGTCGGGTTAGTGTCGCACACATAAGCAAATAAAAGAAGAATCTAAGGGATCCACTAAATTCTATGTTAAATAGATAAGTTTTGGTTGCTTGCTAAACAGGTGGTCAAGTCAGGAGGTGCCACGAAGCAAGTCGGGAAGGAGTTTCGGGCTTTGGGATCATGCAAACTATAGGCACAACCTCCAAAGGATTTGTGATTTGCATGAGATATGGGTAAATAGTTAGTTTCCGAAAAGCAGGTGGTACGATGCTTAGCTTGGCAGGGGAGTAGATCTGATAGGTAGGCTGGAGCCAAAGAATGAATAAATCTAAAAGTGAGTGACCAAGCCTTGTGGTCGAGGCGTTGCTTGACAAGGAGTAAGTGCAGGTCAGCCAGAAGTGGTGTGACATGGCATCTGCGATGCTTACAACAGACTGTTCTGGTTGCACAGTTTTGCACCGGCTACAAGCGCCAAATTGCACAGGCCGTTAGACCAGCAAGCGGTGGCTTGCAGAAGTCAAAACGGGATGTTACAAGTGCATCGGCCTATTTAGCTGTGGTATCCTTGTCTAAACTAGCCCGAATTTTAGCAATTTTATGCAGCTGAAAGTAGGCAGATTTTACAGGGGAACCGATATGGTCGTCTAATAGAAGGGCACTTGAATTTGTCCAGATTCAACTAGACACATGCTAGCAGAGCCAATTATGAGTTAGAATGGTGATGATGAATGACGATACGACCTTCTTAAATTGAATAATCGTAAAACTAACATATTAGCTCAATTTATCATCATTCAATTATAACATTTGCTACCATCTAAATGGAGATGTCATCAATACATGCAGTGAGGGAGTTGAGAGAATTTGACGTGCTCGAGGGCAATGATGGATCAAAGAAAATGTACAGCTGAGTGTCATCTGTATAGAAGTGAACGCATAGATTGTGCTAGGTCTTCACATCCGGAAGAGTGAGAGTATTAACCGATATAACAACGAGTCCAAGCATAGATCCGTGAGGTACCCCTTATTTCACAGGTTTTTTCTCAGATGATCTTAGTCCATTCAAATAAATACTCTATAGTCTCCCGCTGTGATAAGACCTGAAACATTGCAATGTAGTGCCAGTTTGCTTATGCGAGATGATAAGCGCTCAAGAAGGACTTATTGATCGATAGTATCAAAGACTTTACTGTAACTTCTATTTCTAGAAGGCGTGGTGGCGTCATTGCTTGGACGATACAGGGAATAAGTGCTAGCACAATTTAAAGCTTTGCTTCATGGCTTCTCTTGGGTAAAAATCATTTGTAAGCTGACCTCAGCACATTTTCTCGTATTTTTAAATCCATAATCACGTATAATTTTCAGCATAAAATTGCCACCGAGATTGATTCGACTAGAAAACCGCAGCCTAAGTGCCGCTGTCTCCCTTTCTGGATCAGCTCCAATTTCAATCCTTAAAGTGGCTAAATAAGTGAAGCCTCGAGGCTGCTGGCCAACTGGAACGGCTGGCTAATTAAAGAGAATTCTTATAACAAAGTGCGTGTGATTGAATGCACTTTTCTGTGACTGTGCCTTTTTTTTGTACCGAGGACTTTTAAAATCGCAACTTTTATAGCTCTCCTATAAATTGCCATCTTCTTGAAATGACTGCTCAAAGTGCAGAAACACGTAGTTTGAGGCCGTTTGCACGAGAAGCCCCGAGCCTGGTGGCATACAGCTTCAGGGGAGACCACCAAATTATTTTCTATGGTTTGATCCTCAAACCGCATTTTTATGATGCCTTTTTGGAGCTTACAGGCGGTCTTTAGTTCGAAACGACAGGTCCTCTCGCTAGGCCATACTATTACCAAACTTATTTCAGTAAGAGGGCACTACAAAATTGCATTAAATATGGTAATATATCCCGAAACATTGTTCTCCACAAAAAGAAGTTAAATTCGATGTTTAAGCTGGATTAGAGTAAATTACAGGCCCTATCAATTACAATACCCAGCAAGCATTTTAAGGTAAAACAGAGGCTTTTTTGTAACTGCCTGAAATTTAATTGATGTGGGGAGAGTAATTTCATGTTATGTGGAATTAAAAGTGCTATATCTCAAAAATATTTTATAAATGGCTGTTCGATCACAATGACATTGGGTTACAGTCACTAGTAAAACTCATCTTTCACTCCTGACCATTAATAATCTCGGCGCAGCTGTTCTTGATGTCATTTTATGTTTGTCAAGGTCAGCATCATGAACCTAACCTCCTGGGTATAAATCGTACCACTAACGTGAAGCTAAAATATGCTGGGGCCAATGCCATTACTAGGAGGTACATTATATTATTTTCATCTGGTAAGGCCCAGTGTTGAAGGTACTCATCTTTAACCACCACCATTAGGTCCTGACCACAAAGGAATTTGAAAAAAAACGGTAGGGTGCCTATGGATTCGTCGATGGGCACTAGAGAAATAAATTATGCTTATTCTACACCTTTTTCATCTGAAACAATGCTAGTTGATACACTCCGTACCACTGGTACAGACACGTGCACATTTTTCAGTCTCATTGCATATCCTAACTGATCAGCATACACTATCTCAGGCTTCGCTAAAAGAGTAGGTAATATAAAAGTTTTTAATATGAATGCAAATTTTCAGCAACACGGGGTCTGCTAAAGGTTACCAGAGGCTTTTTAGGACAAATTAATTTACCTGTGTCTAGCAAAAATTCATTGCCTTTAAAAACATCTCGTTTCTTATTACCGACAGTAGCAGCTAAATATTCTTGAAGTTGGTCTTAAATAACTTAAAGCTTTTCTTGCATATCTTTTTGACATATTTTTGACGGAGAGACGCTGCCTTTTAAACGATTTGTGTTACCGTGAAAGCATTTCACGCTAAAATTAATTGCATGGCCACCGTCGATCTTGCAGAGAATGCTTTAACCAATAGAAATTACTTTTTAGCCTTACTTAAATATGAAACCACAGAGAAAATACCGAGCAGAAAAATTTAATAAGCAATTCAATTCAACCACTGCTTTAGTGAGTGTTTGACAAGCTGTGAGGCTTTGGTTAGACCAGTGGTTCTCAACCTTCGTAATGCCGCGATCCTTTAATACAGTCCTTGTGTTATCGCGACCGCAACCGTGAAATTAGTTTTGTTGCTGCTTCATAACTGTAGTTTTGCTACTATGAATCATAATGTGAATCTCATGGTCAGCTTACTAAATAGCAAGGGCACAAATAGCCGCGGATTACGATAATTAGTTCCTCGTAACTATGGGACGGTTTGCTTAGGCGGATCTAGGCTGCCACACCTGTGGCCCTGTGAAATATATCGAATAATTAAGGGAAAGGCTGTATGTAAAAAGTAAATCCACTTAGCCTGGAAATAATCAGGCTAATTGCTTAGCATTGTTATGAGCTGTATTTAAGATATGCAAAACTTCTACTCGAATAAATGCTAGAAAATAATAGGTTTAAATGCAACTCACGCGGTTATAATAACAATAGCAATAATACATTTGCATAGAGCACTCTGAGAACTGAATTTTGTCCTGACAGTTTACAGATACTGTAAAGGAATCGTGACCAAGGAAAGGATAGAATAGAGGAGCATGTTTATCCAGGACGATGTAGAAGTCTAACGTCCCAACACGAAATCACGTGATTTGCGTGGCTGACTAACAGTCAATTTATATAGACACTAGTTATGCAATACACTCACGGCGATGGCACTAGCAAGCGCGTCGCGCACTTCATTGCCAGCGCTCCAAGAAACCCAAGCAGTTGAATACCGTGCCGCGTTCAAAAGTGCTGAGCGAGAAATGCGCCGGCCGCTGCAGCCGCCGCCGCTTCGAGTCGCGAGTGCTCGCTCGAGCGACGAAGACTGGAGCGTCGAGTCCAACCGACCTATGTGCGCTAGCTGAAACGACAGGACGATCCGCTAAAGCGCAGCAAAACTCAGCAGCCGTCGTGGCTATCGGCCGCCGACATCGTTCGCTGCCGCAGCGCAGCCACCATTAGTGGGGCGCATGAAAAGGCTGGCGAAAGGCAGTGAACAAGTGACCGTCCCGCAATCAGTTTAGGAAGCTCCGGCGCCGCGCGCCACCGCCGCTGCTTGACATCGCTTCTGCAGACGGGCCCCAAATGCAGGCCGCAAAGCGTGCGAGCCGACCGGTCGCGAGCGAGCGCGAGCGAGCGAGCGAGAGCACACCGGACGCACGCTGGCCGCAATGGGAGCGAGAAGCTGCTGCTTCTGGTGCCGAAATTGTTAATGCAGCTAGCGTGCAAAAACTGTTCAAGTTAACTATTAAAGGGTTTGTAGAGTGGTTCCCCCCCCCCACGCATTTGTTCGGTCTTCACTAGAGAAAGCGTAATGCAGGGCTCGAGTCGTTGGATAGAGTCGTAAAGTAGAAAATTCTATTAAGGCCTCTGACAGTGGTAGTTAAAGCAGGGTACACTATTCAGCTTCTATTTTTAGTTTAGTTGAATCAGCTGTACTTTAATTTACTACTCACAGAATTCTTCAAGATGCTTCAACATGATGTCCTTAAAGATTGCATCGCAATGGACACTTTTTCAGTACGATAACCTGATTCCGTTTCTTTCATAGCTAGGGACGAGGTATTCCGTGAGATTTTAAAAGACAATTGATAGGGTGCGCACCTCTACAGGCAGCGTTACATTTGTAATTTTTTTCAAGTCGCCACATGACTGAATTTTAATGCCACGTGACTAGGTGTGACTACTAAATGAGGGCGACGAAATGGATCAATTCCGGCTTGCTAATGAGCAGGGGGGAGGAATATTCTTGATCAATAGATGGGGGACGGAAGTTAGGGGTGAGTGTCATAAAAGCAGGCATTGTCTCATCGGAATAATAAAAAAATGTTTAATGTATTTTAAAATGCTAGACCTGCCTCTGAGAATAAAAAAACGACCAATAGCTGAAACAGGGGAATTAATTTAGTTTTTTAGCTGCTACCGCGAAGAGATCTTCTACTATTTATCTCGCCACTGTCCATTTAATACGAGCTTGAACCTGTGAAAAGTCACGGGAAACTTTCAAATTTACCTATAAATACTGGCCTGAGTGCCCACTAACCTAAATGACTAGCTGTTGCACCTTCCTCACTGACTGCCAAGCCGAGTTCTTATTTCCAAGCGCCGAGTAGCGAAAAGGCCTTGAGTGATTTCAACAAAACTTGGAAATGTGCTGACCATCTTAAAGTTTGTTTCAACTGTACAATATACTCCCATGAATAATTACAGGTAGATTATACGTGCACATGCCCATAGCTTATCTTAAGCTGGGTTAATACTGGCAATACTGGCGAATGCTTGAATTCGAGACACCCGAGAGCCGTCTCGGGTGCGAAATAGTTAAACCAGTCACATCCACACTGAGTACAGTTCGGAGTCGAAACGATAGACCTCAAAGTGGAGGTCGGGAAGTTTTTCATTTGGAGGCCAATGGAATTTCAGCAGAGGCTATCTACGGCCACGTGTCTACCGGTACACACACACACACACACACACACACACACACACACACACACACACACACACACACACACACACACACACACACACACACACACACACACACACACACACACACACACACACACACTCACACACGCACACACACTCACGCACACACACTCACACACACAGCATATATATATATATATATATATATACATATATATGCTTTGTATATATATATATATACATATATATGATTTATATATTTATATATATAATAAATTCATATATTATGATACCTTCAGTTCAAAAAATGGTCTCCTTACGAAATGAGATCAATAAGGTGGCATCCATATGGCTTTTTGGGTCCGTTCCTGATTGTTTTGGCTGCCTTGGGAATCTTCAATATACTGATAAGAAGTAGACCCTGGCTAATTCCTCGAAAATGGCCTGTGTGACTCAGATTCTTTCAGCCAGCCATCAGTCCATGCCATTAAAAGTGAAAAATAATAACCTAGCATCATGATCTCGGGTGTCTGTGAGCACTAACTTTTGCCAGTTTAGACACAGCATTAAACAGGCACGGCGACGCTGATCTGGTGGTTCAAGCTAACTGCGGCTGCTTTCCATCCCGCTTACTCAGCTGGTGTAAGTGAAAGCTCAAAATCGCCAGAAGCCATTTGATTGGTTACTCCGGTTGACTGCCAAGTGTAATAGCAAGAGACTGCAAGCTGTTCGACCACCACAGTCACCCTTCGAAACTAACCTTATAAGTCCTCAGACTGTGGAAGGTATAGAATTATAATTTTTAATTTCAACTACAGTGTACTATGTCGGAGATTCATGTGCAACTTAGCTATTATGTTTCCTGTTGGGCACTTATCATTGCCGTACCAGTGTAATGACTACAAATATACTGCAAAGGAATCAATAGACGTTAGGGCAGTGAATGTAATTGACTAACTAACAAGCCTGACACAGTTTAGAGATGGACTAGCTCAGCTTGACCTCACGGTGTATTAACCGTACGTTCAATGCAAGTTTCTAAACAGGGCAAAATTACACGCCAGTCTTTAGCGGCTATTTTAAGCCACCAGCCTCTATTGGAAAGGTTTTAATCTGACGATATGGAACAAGTATAGCACTTAAATGAGAACATGAGAATACCAATGGCAAATACATAACTGCTCATATATATATATATATATATATATATATATATATATATATATATATATCAAGAGGAATTGTAATTTACGTACATTGAGGTGATTACGTTTCCTGAATTGCCAAACTCATTATTCTCACTGATTCGGTTTCAAACAGTCAGTCAAACTGACTGCATCGTGGAGGCTTATTAGGAGGTCAAACGAGAAATAAGTACTTTAGATCCAATTATTTTTATTTCATATGTATTTTAGCAGTATTCCTTAATAGTACAGACCAACTAACTGCCAACCACAGTTTGGTATGCTTTCACGCAAACAGTGATTCTCGTTGTAGCTTATAATTTGTTTCGAGTTATCGTGGACTTTTTCCTTGGTGGTATTGAACAACTGCTAATACAATCACATGGGTAATGCACTTTTTGGTAAAAAGGCAGAAAATTCAGGAAATGGCTGGTCAAGAAATAACTAAGGTTCGTGAAAAGGCGTGTAAATAAAAACAATGAATTGTCCTTATTTACAGCTAAGCCTGGTCAGCAATTAAAAATTGGCTTATAAATACTCCTGTGTTCAATGAGATTTCGATGCTACTTGTCGTTTGAAATGCCTTGAATGAAGAGGGCTCTAAACTCACTCGATCATTTTATTGACTCGTGACACCCTTAATTGATAAGGCGAGAACCGACTATGTCATTGGTTTGTGTAACTTAAAGTAGGACTTACATGCGTGTTATTGATTTAGATTATTACATGCGTGTATTGATTTAGAGTCCCTGCATTATTTTCGGTTTATTTTTTCTTTGAGTCGCGTACAATGTATGACGACGTCTTGGTCGAAGTCCAACGCCTTTCCTAGGCTTCGCTAGAATTGCACTGCAATGCTTGTGCCTCATTCATAAGAAAATTTTAGAGTAATTATATATCAACTGGCACCTTTCACACGAGATCTTTGTAATTGAACGGATTAACGGACAGATATTCTTAGTATGTTTCCGTCCACAAAATTTACATCTCACCAGCCAATTTAAGGACCATGCACGATATATTCTGCTACTTCATGCGGATAGCTCATGGCTGCAGTTGGGCTTTCATCTTTGTTTGGCCCAGTGGTTCAGGGTTTCAATTTTAACGACTGAGGTCAAGTTGAGTACATTCAGTGACCAAAGCCATGGGCACAAAGCCCGTGGCTTACGTGAAGTGCCTGAAACGAGATCTTACAACGATGTGCAAATAAATTACACATATTCCGTGAACGAAGAACCTGATAGTCTCTCCCTTCTCTCAAATCAGCTCATACCAAGTGCATGCCGCTGAGCAAATAAAGTACGTAAGCTTATACCATGTGAAAGGTACAGATGATTGAAATGTTGTGTTTCAGTAATAGTAGAGATCCCGGAAAAGATATTGAGGCTGCATTAGATTTTACAGGTAATCATAGGTGTGATCTTTGGCTTGAATATCCAATTTATATAGGCTCTGTTGAACGTTAAATATTTAATTAATTTTTAGCAGAGGTTTGAAAGTGTGATGGCGCTGAGCTTCTTCTTTACTTTATAACTCCTGTAAAATGTGTCAAATGTGACGTGTCCGCTATTTTAAGGTAATGACACTGAGTCGGTTGTCCTTTGCTTGCGTTGCCTCGTTTAAGTGCTTTTATATTGGATATATTCTCCAGACTATTCACTTTTCTTTTTAATCTATTGGTTTAAAGACACACTCAATAACAAAAGGCCAAGGAAACTGTAGGCTTTATCTATAAACTAATATTCCTTAGATGCTCGGCGAACCATTTGAACATAATAGTCTTGTAAAGTTCCCCTAGCTTAACTTGCCATAAGCTCCTAGATTTGCAATTACATAAACTTCAGTGCTGCCTGACACGGCCAGCCTGAGTGTACGCTGACCTTGATGTAAGCCCAGAGCAGCTGGTTAGCCTGGCCTGTCCTGATTCAAACACGCGACATCTGTCATGAAGTGTTCAAACCATACCTCCAGTCGTTTTTTTATCTTGTCAGCTTAAAGCTTTTGAGTTCTTTTTCTGTCTGTCTGTCTGTCTGTCTGTCTCTCTCTATCTTTTAAGTCATTCATAGACATGAGAGACTTTTCTGTCGAGTTTCGGCTAAGTGGCTCCGAGTGGCTTACTTTTGTCTTTGTTTTCCAACTGTCATTTAAGTTGGGAAGGCCTATAGTCCTCTCGTTTAGCTAATTATTTTCCAAAATCGATTGCTGCGCAAGCTCAGTGGTCCACAATGTCGGGCTGAAGCCGTCGTTTTTAGCATGCATCCCTGCAAAGTCACCGAAAAGTCCCACTTTGGATTAGAAGGCTGGCCTGAGTGTCGGCTTGGTTAGCTAGTGAACCAGCCCAATTGAATTTATAATTTGAGAGCTCCTCAGCTATTTTGAAAATTCTGTATAGAAAGAAATATGAAAACATATTTTATAATTATATTTAAGAAATTTCTTTATTCAACTAACGTAAATATAATGATCTGAAATTCTTTCGTCGATGCTGGGTAATGAATCCGCATAAAGTCACATGCACTGAGCGTGCAGACCTGCTGACCTCTAGATAAATATGAATAATGTAGTAAGCCACCCCCGAGGTGCAGAAACATAACCAGATTGTATGTATGAATCTCCATTGCATACTAATAACGTGAACAGCAAGGAATTTTCAGTAGCTTTGAGAACGGGTGTTGCTGGTACATATCGTAATTAGCACATTAACCACCCTTCACCTTGATTGCCATGACAAATGGTGCTTCTGAACTTGTTGCATATTTTTCCTGGCTGAATACCATGCACTGAGTAGCAGCAGATATTATTATTCTTTCTATAAACTTATTACCAGGAATAAAGGACAAAATAAGTCGACTGGGGTTTAAATTCTCAATCATCCAGTACGCTGGAAACAGGATTGGGTAGATGGTAGAATTCTTAAGCCCATACTTACGTTGCTACCATCCATTGCAAAAGGCGCCACTATTAAAAATCCTTTTAACTGTTTCTCCTTCAGATACCATATGCTGCATCTATTAGGATTGAAAATACAAAAATCAAACCTAAAGTGTTAATCTGCATTTACTTGTAAAATTGTATGAATAGTCCAGAAACATTACTTTGACAATCATTATACTCACTGATTGACTTTTTAAACTTCTTTTGATCCTACTAGTTGGTGAGATAATAATAGGCAAGTTTCATTATGCAAATGTAGTGTCTAACATGAAGAATCAACCAATCTTTAGCTCCAGCCTATCTCTCAGATTTACTCCCCCATCAGGCCAAGCATCGTACCACCAGCTTTTCGGAATCCAACAGTTACAAATAACTCTTACAAGCCTCAAATCCTTTGGAGACCATGCATTTAGTTCGTATGCTCCCAAAGCGTGGAACTCCCTCCCGACCTACTTCAGAACATCCCCTGACCTGACCCCATTCAAAAAAAATTTAAAAACATACCTATTTAAGACAGCATTTAGTAGGTCCCTGTGATTCGTCCTTGATGTGCTTATGCGTGCTGACACTGTGCATGCTGCCACTAACCACATTTGCATGCTGACCCTGTGCATGTAACCCTTAACCATGTTATTCATTTTCTTTCTTTTTCAAGCATGATTTTACTCACCATTCAATTGCATTTCCCTTAGCAGCAAATGTAAAGCACCTAGAGAAAGATTGAGATCTCTGAGGGCGCTTTATCAAGTGCATTATTATTATTATTATTATTATAAACTAGATAATTCTTTGTATTTGAGAGAGTGATTCCATAGGTGAGTCCCTCAACCAAATAAAATGACTACGATATACGTAAACGTTTCCTCACTTTGTTAGAGTACCTGTTAGCGTCTCTGGTAACCGTTTGACTATAGCAGGAAAACAAGTCTTTTGCTTGAAACCAAAAAGACAGTAAAAGCTGCCGTGTAACCATTTTACAGTTTCTAATGAAAATCTGTAAACAAAAAGGGTATGTATACAACCCATAGCAGTTAGTTTAATATTATAGCCCGATTCGCTTCATAATCACAATAAATACAAATTGTTGATGTACCTTCTCTGTCTAGGTTCCAGCCTTTAGGACTTTGTGCTTAGGCTTCGCAACCTCTTGTGATTTAAGGCTGATCGCTAAATTTCGAAAACCTAGGTTTAGGGTTTGGGCTTAACTTTTTGTGGTTTAGGGTTTACAGTTTACTGATGCTAATGACCATACTAAATTTTCTAATATGAGATCATTCCTTACCTCATAAGCTGGTTCTCTTCTTATAAAAAGACGCTTGATTAGCCTCACCTGGACACTCAGTCCTACCGATCATTCTGTCTATACAGCAGTTTAGCCCCATAGATAAGCTAAAGGACAGAATTTAGCAGTTTAATTTAAGCAGTTAAGCATTAAATTGTTAAGCATTTAAGCATTAAGCAGTTTGGCCTTCGCCATAATAAATGCTTCTATGCCTGGTTTTTCATTTTAAAACTGGATTTTCTCACGAGTGTTTGTACCTGCACGTTTTTTCCAGTACACATTTGCTGGCAGACATTGCCTCTTCCTTTAAGGTAATATCAGGGGGTTTAATGTATGGCCAAGGTCACTCGGCTGGTCAATAATCTTTGAGAAACTCATAGCTGGCTATTTGCTAAAATTGGAGAAGCAACTACGAATGATATAGAAACTCATTTATTCTCGTCATTAGGTATCTTATATATATATATATATATATATATATATATATATATATATTAATGCGATTGGTTTACGCTTGCTTACGAACTTCCATGGGGATGATTGCATTTGCACTTAGTCTTCATTTACTCTTCATGGAGTTCGAAACAACCCTCTGTAAATTGGAAATTAATAGTTAAAACGTATTGTTGTCGTGTTTGTAGGGCGTTGGGAACAGCTATTTGTCTTTTAAAAGCTTAATTACCTGGTAGTCAAATTCATTTCTATGAGTAAGTTTTTTGCGGTTGCCTTATTTGCATTCGTAAGAAAGTATTTTCTGGAGCCAATCATTAAATATGATCAGCTGCTTTTTTATTTGTTTTAGCTCGGGAAAGTCAGTCGTAGCAATGGTCTGCCACTAGATGAGTCGAAAGGGCTAGGAATTTACCAAATTACACGTTACTTCGCCAGGTCTTCAATTTCAAACTGAACGTCGTGCATCCGCTCTGGTTAAAGCTAGTACTAAAGCGTAATTTGCTTTATATCTTATTGAATAGAATACATTCGCAGTTTAAATTGCTAGAGCATTAACAAGACTTAGCAAAGAGTCGGTAACTAAAATTCATACTAAATGAGGCTGCTCTATGCATTTTTTGTAAAGGACAGTCTAGACTCGACGGTGACCTCGTTGAACGTTTAAGGGGAATGTTCAATAATTTGCAGTCTTTCACCAGTTTTTGGAAATTTGCCTGTTAAAAGACAAACTAATTATAAATGTAATCCCAAAATTTTGTGGTTGGCAGATGACCGGAACATAGTCAGTAAAAGTATTTTGAAAGACGTAATTAAACCGAAAGTGGTACGTCGAGCTCGACAGATTTTTTTTAAAACCCGACCTCCCGAACCAAGCGTTCGCCATGAATTTTGTAAATATCAGGTATTTAGCTCTGTATGGACCCGCAGAACTTAGTTCAAACTTTAAAAAATACGCTAAATTAAAAAAATGACACGCACCCTCGAGCTCAAAGGTCCGACTGGTATTATACCGATCATAAAGGTCATAAGAACGTCAACTCTATCAGCTGGGGCCCACTCCCGCCTCCGCTTCCCCGCCCCGCCCATAGCAACCGGCTGCAAACGGCTTTTCAAGGCCCATTCCTTATTTACTTGGCAGAAACATATTTACATTGGTATATTTACGTCAGCTCAGAAACTGAAAGCGGTTCTTGTTTGGCAAGTAGACAATAATTAGAGATAGTCGATTGAGTATTTACTGATGCCGCGGCCTCCATAACTAAGGAGTCCATCACCAACGCACCTACTGAATAGCGGGATGGTTAATATGGTTCCTGTAGCGGCCATAATTCACGAGGCAATGCTATCTGGTGGCCGGTCAGCGTGGTGTCTTGGATGGAGCTAACGCACTGTTCACTTGGAATCAAACTGAAAACGTTGATTCGATTGGCAACATGTTACGACGGTTATGGGCTTTTTGACAGCAAGTTACGTGCTGCCAGCTGGTTGAGCTATAAGCTGGCAACTTTGACTGTACTTCCTGAACAGTTAGGTTTTGAGCCTTGGAGATGCTTCAGATTCGCCATCTATGGCCACAACGACTTAAAATTTGGAATATAAACACTGGTCAACTTTCTTGACCAGAGGCATTCTCAAGTTTGGTTATATGTGAAGTGAGTATAGCGCCACTGTCCTTTAAAGTCACATGATTAAAACTTTCCTGATTAATGTGATTTTTTAAACGTCACAAATTTGTTTATCTACTTTTTAGAAGACACTCATGCTCAACAAAGTGTTCTGCATCTTTGAGAGGTTTAACATGTTTCTGAAATGCATAGTAATGAATCCTTTTGAATAAAACCGAAGTGATATACCTAAGAGAAATTTGATCTTGACTTTTACATGTCATCAGAAGGTCAAATGGGCACCATTGTTGCATCAAAAGATAAATAATGTTGCTCTTGTTGTTTTCGCAAATTTGCATGCCTTTCGGTCGATTAGTATATGAGAAATATCAATAAATGTGTTTTCAGGGGATAACTCCTATAGTACTCCTATAGGGGCGAGGATAACTCCTGTGATTCACAGGCTGTTCCACCCCTGACTATTGCAGCTTGGTGTGAGCTCCGTTTTCCTTGTGCACTAATGGGATTCAGCTCGATAGGCCATCCAGCTTGGTGACACGATTTTTCTGTGTATCGTTGCAAGAGAGTAAGCTTGCAGAAGTGAGATCCGGGCTTAGGGAGAGAGTGAACAAAAAGCAAGTGCTCCAAAGAATTTTAGGTTGCTTTGAGATGACAGTTAAGCTGCTGGATACAGATGAGCAGGTTGTGCAATGCCTATTCAATTAACGTGTTGTTCAGATGGGTAAATACCATAAAGAGAATGGAGGACGGTATGAAAACGTTTAAGTCAATGGCCTGCTTGATAGGGAGCCAATGTGGATGTGCAAGCAGCAATACAATGCAGAAACTGCAACGGTTACGACCGAGAAGACTTGCTGGTGAGTTTTGCCCCAAGTGTAAGTGCCTTATCAATGAATCTCCGTCAGTAACTCCACAAAGTCATAAAGACCATGTGGGTGTTACGCAGGAGAGTTTTGTATAGCGCACTCATAGCCTAAGCGGCTTTCGGTACGCATTCGGTAGCCAACAGAATTCGTCTCACGCTACAAAAAGAAATTGGGAAGCATAGCAGAGTCAGGAGAGCAGTTAAGGGAGTGAGTAACATGGAAGTAGCAGCTCAGGACCGCTGAAAATGATGAGCCATAGTCGGAAGCAGAAGAGTAGTTGTCGTTGCATAAGAATTGTGGAAGGGAGTTCCACAGTCTAGGACCGGTCGACCTGCAGCTTCTAACTCCAGCGGTCTTTAGGGGGATGAATGGACAGCTAATTTATTGTCAGCACATGACCTGAGGGCGCTAAAAGGCTGAAACTGGGGCAGCAGTTCAGCTAGGAACGAGGGTGCCAAGCCATAGGGGCCTTGTGAGTCAGCCTAAGAATTTTGCTCTGTATCCGTTGCTCAACCAGCAACCATCCTAGCTCTTTTAGCAAATGAGACTCGTGCTCAAACCTCTGGGACTTGAAGACTAGCCTTGCAGCCATATTCATAGTCAGCTGCAGTGGCCTATTAGCTTTCTTTGGTGGCCCAGCCAAAAGGGAATTACAATAATCAAGCCGAGGCAGAACTAAGGAGCTAGTTAAATTTTTGGCAAGTCACTGTGGAAGACAGCTCCTGATCTTGGAAAGGGATCGGACGTGACGGTTAGCTGTGGAAGCAGTCTTCTGAATGAAGCTTTTAAAATTTATGTAGCTGTCGAAAACGACACTTAAGCGCACGTAGTGATGGTCGCACAACAGCATTAACTACTAAAAGAGCGAAGCCTTTTAATCCAGCCGCAGGCTTGGGGTGTCCTATGAGCAGCAGTTCGGTTGTATCGTTATTTAGCTTCAAGAAGTTTCCCGCCATCCAGGATCGAATGTCGGCAGGCAATCATTCACTTTTTCAGTTGCTGCAGCAGATTCAGACGGTTTGAATGACAAATCATCAGCATAAAAGTAATATTCTATTCCATAGGCCTTAATGACTTGTTCAAGAGGTTGAGTATGAATGGAGAACAGTAGGGACCGTGTACGTACCCTTGAGGGACTCCACAGGTGACCTGTCTCGTGTGTGAGACCTGACCTATATGCGACACGGATTTAACACGATCAGACAAGTACGATTTGAACCATGCCAGTACATCGTCTGCCAGACCGATCGTTGTTCTCAATCGTCCTTACAGAGGCTTGAAGACTTGCAAGCAGTGATTTACAGAAGACAAGATGGAATGTGTTCAATCCATGTAGCCAACACGGGTATGTTCGCCCTGTCTAAGCAGCCCCATGTTTTTGCCATGTTACCAAGCTGAAAATAGACAAGACGACTTTGGAGCTGAAGTCTTCGTCTAGCGAAATATCCTTTGAAGTAGGACGCCCTGATTTCGTGCACACGCAACACAAAATGTTCAGGCATAGCCGATGTTCAATGATAGACTTTTCAATTTACTGAGTAACACTAGGTCTAGCAGCCATTAGTAAATTAGTTGTATCATTATTGAATTTAAGAAAGTTTCTTCCCATCCGAATATATTGACTATCTTATTCGGCAGACTATGCAGCGTTAGGCTTAGATATCTCGGAGCCTGCACGAATACCGAAGCATTGGCGTGCTACGGCCGCCAGACTATGACTACAGTTGTTTATTTGTCGTTTCTGAATTTCAATCAACGATTGGGCATCAGTTGTTACACCTGGCCTCGGTGTGGCTGAGGGGGGAGTAAAATTGCTCGCTTTTAATGAGAAATCTTGTGGGCTCGAGCCCCACGGCATATATAAAGCACCTGCGGTTAGTGTTTCTGTGCGTGCGTGCATGATTCTAGTTGCTGGTCACGGCAGCGCTAGGCCAGTGCAGGCAGACCGGTAGTGTCCCCCACTAACCCGGGATCTAACAGCTGGTGGATGTGGCCCAAGGGACGGGCCAGTGCTCAGCTGTGGTCAGGTGGCTGGGGTTTAGACACAGGCCGGCTTTGTCCTCCCGCCAGCGCACGGGGCAAAGTTGTGGCTTGGAGGGAGTGAATGCAGTCAGAACGCCGGCCCACGAGAGAACGGTTGTGTTTGGGAAGAGCTGCAGGCGACTAGGAAAATTCACGTTCTTGCGAGCTAGCTTCGACGTTCTGCCTGCTTATGCGTGAGTACGTGCGTGCGTGCTTGTTGGGAGAGCATTATTAATCTACAGTACCTGGATAGGGACGAGGTACACCAAGGACGCTAAAAAAATGGCAAATATTTGCTCTTATTTTTCCAACATGTTTAGGCAGCATAAAAGCCGCAAGTCGCCCACCACTAAAGCAGTTCTGCTCAAGGTGTCGAGCCGGTTGCTTGTGCTTTGGAATTCCTATCCAGCAATCTGCAATCGCTCTTGCTCTACATCACCTTATACGTAGCTTTGAAAAGAATGCTCCACTTTAAGCGTTTGTGGCTGCTGCTTTAAGTTAAAGCTTCTCATCATTGCTAATATACTCTGGTATCATCGTAATAACTACGTTTGCTGCTAAAGCTAAAAGATATCTGATCAAACAGCATCACTTCTGCATGGTTGAAGAGTATTGTCGGTTATTTCCATGCAGCTAGACTCAAACCCACGGACTGGTTAGGGCAGTTTGAGCTCCTTATCCTAAGCTAAGCACCAAGAGGTTGACTTATTCATCGGCCTCATTTACGCACAGACAATGGAGCCTTATCAGTTATCGCTCCCACTTGCAGCAGATAATAAAGGATTTCGTGCTGGTGGATTTAAATATGACGCCTGGGTTGTGAAGAGCAAGAACCAAAGCAGCGTTCTGCCATTCTGTAAAGAAGCTTCTAGGGTAAAGCTTCACCAGGCATTTACAGGACGTCGGCCAAGACTAGGACGTCTACGGGTGCTGCGTCTGCGCTCTTTAGACTTTAGAAATGAATTATTTTCTATCCTAGACTGACAGAAGCCAAATTTGAGCAGGTGAGGCAGTACTAGCGGATGAGCAACATCCGTTTGCAGTTGCAGTTTTTTCTTGACAGTGCATTATCCCTGAAGGCATGCCCGAAGTAACCGCTAGAAACATTTAAATGAAACGCCAATGCTGACAGGAGTCTTGTGTGCTCAGAGTAATGCTGCGGCTTGGGCCGCATTGTCAGACGTGGTGTGCCCACGCAGTCCCCAGAGGAGCAAGATGGACGCTCTGAGCCATTAAAGTTTACAAGAGGCCTCTGAGCCTGGTGGCGTTCCTGACCAGTGAGCCACCGGGCTGCAAGTGTGAACTGACGACTTAGCACGTTGCAGGCCGTCCTTGAAGTAAGCCTGCGACGGTGAATTATTAGCCAGAGCAAAGCTTCAGTTTCCCGGTACCGGCTCTAGTATTAGTGGTTCGCCGGTTCGCACAGCACCGCCGGTTCGCACAGCGGTAACGAGCGACGCTACACTGAGCTAACCGAGCGATGCCCAAGCACCGCTCAGCTACAGGCAGCATCGTCGGCTTCACCGTCTCAGGCCGACGCTTTGCCTCATCTTTTTTCACAATGCTTAGTTCTGCGGCCGAGCAGGACGTGGCCGCGATTAATGCTTCCTAAGCTGCAGCTTCCAGGGGCTAGCTGACGCATTGGAACCGGTCGCATCGACCAGGCGCTAGTTGAGGTATTAGCTGTTCCGGTACAGGCAACGCTGTGGGTTGGCAAGGCAATTAAGAGCTTAGCGATGTAGCCACTGTTGAGCTAATCGGGCAGCCCCAACCGCCACACAGTCACACAGCTAGGGGCAGCTTCAGAGGCGAAGCCAGGATTGAAGCGTCGGGGTGGCAATGGGGGTCGCGGACTGAGCCCGTGTAAAGGTGGCCTGGTGCTCCCCCACCCCAATGCCTGCGGCAAACGAAAATTGGCCGAAATAGCCATACAGGCCACTTCAGCCTTGCCAAGCATCAGGGGGCCAGCGAAAACCCGCAAGCCAGACGAGGTCAGACCCGGTCAGACTGGGCTCCCACTAACCCAGCATGGGGTGGCAGCTGCCACCCCTGCCTCACTCCCCCTGCTTCGCCTTTGGGCAGCATCGTCGGCCTCAATGGCCTCATGTCGCCGCGATAGGGCACCTATCTGGCAATGCAACGTAGCATTGATACGGTGCACACAAGGCTGGGGTCAAAAGCAGTGACTCAGGTCAGAAACGGTGACGACCATCCCAGCGGCTGACTTGTTTGCCCACTCTTGGCTGCCATTTTAATAACCAGTTCCGGCTTGTTTGCTCAGGACATTCCAGGCACGACGCGGTCTGCAACAGCCCGGCGACCTCTCTCCGGGACAGGAGGCCGGCCAGCCGTGTAGCAGCTTCTTTGCTTTGGACGCTGCCCGAGCCCGTGAGTATAACCGCGCTTACCGACTCCGCAGAATGTGCGGCCGTGAATGCAGTCGCAAGTGAAAGCACTTGCCACCATTCTCCCTGCTGCTGATCAGCACTCAGCATTCTTTCATGCGGCGGTGGGGGCGTGGCTCGTGGCACTCACCTGACGTGGCGCCCTGACCGACCTCATGCCAGACAATCCCGCACTCTTGATGGACGGGCGGTGACTATTCTCGAATATGATTGCTTTTATAGCCACAATAAGCGCATAATTTTCACCTGAAAAAGATAGTTGGCAACAGCGACTTTTTGCTTCGCTGTTCGACTAGCTGATGAGCTCACTTATACAGTTTTCATAGGGCAGCATCTTTATGGCTGTCAATTCTAGCACATCTTTCGCAACCATTCTGTGCTGCTAATTCGGTGCTTTGAAATTCCTCGACTGTAATCTGACTCAAATATCCTCAAACTTGTATCGTTTCTCTGTGACTTGAAATGGAATTCACTTACACAACTCGTAGTCAACGATATCTACTCTTGTTGCTACTGACTGTGCCATACCCGTTTAAGCCGCCCTGAGCTCATGAGCTTCTACTTCCATGCTATTCACTACCTCTACTGTCCTCCTGACTCAGCTATGCTTATTGCTTTCTCTTTTTTGAAGATGAAGTCGGTCTTGAGAAGTACAGCTCATACTTATTCTTGAGTCATTTTACTTAAATTGGCTGGATGAGTTTCGTGATGTTAAAAATTATCAGCAGAAGCACATTAACTTTAGGAATTGTCGGTGCTAATTCAAATTGAAACGATGCTAAGGATTGCCAATACTTACGGAAAGAGCGAGATCGTGCTAATTAAAAAATTGCATTCAGATCTTGCAGTGGCTTGTCAATATGACATCTGAAATTAGGTTTCCCTTGAACTTGGGTTTACCTTGGTGAACTGGGTCTGCAATTCTAAAGACCAAGATCATTCGTTTGAATACTCTTGCATATTAAGATACCGGACCTATTTGTCGCTGTGCTTGCTTAATGCTAATATAGGCAACTGCAATTAGCAACCATGTACCATTAAATGACTGGAGCTCGTGGGTGCAAAATGCAGCCTGTAGGAGTATCGGTCGTGATTGTCTTAACTTTCCCACGACTTCGGGCCGATATGAGCAGCTGGCCAATCCTAAAGCCAATTTACCAATTTAGAGCTTTGACAACCACTTTTAGCCATGTTTATTCTCTTAAAATTTGGTCTACCTCCTGGAAATGCTTATGAGGTCGGGCTTTCCGCGTTCGGTAAGGCATCAAAACACACTCTTTCTTTCAGATTCAAAACTTTTGTTAACTAGTTGAAGCAGGCTCAAATCCTTTGAAGATATCGGAAATTTAGCTCCTTATATTCCTAAATTAAATGTGAAACTTTCTATCCGTTGATGCCTCGACATCGCAAGATGACTTTATTTAAAAAAGAGCTAAAGATCTGTTTGCAGCAGATAGCATTTGCTCAGTCGGTTTAACTGGCTATTTATGCGCTTGTTTTTGAAATTGCTTATGCTATCACTAAACAAGGAAATTGTTTAACTAAACTGTAAGAAAAGTGCTTAGAAATAAATGCATTTTTCTTATGGCTATATACCAATTTTTCATTAAAAAGTTCAGAATAACTTCAAAGTTTAAAAATTGGAGCACCCAGCTGCACAGCATTGCAACAAGCACACACAAAAGTATCACGGGCAAGTTATATTTACAATGTGCTTGCATCCTTGTAGTGTAGTTGTTTTGTGTTTCTCGTGTTTTTATTTTGAGTGTGTGCGTGTGTATGCGTGTGTGTGTGCGTGCGTGTGTGTGTGTGTGTGTGTGTGTGTGTGTGTGTGTGTGTGTATGTGTGTGTGCCACAACCAGAATAAGGATTCACCAATGGAAACGTAACTTTAAAGTGCCTTTAATCATGTTCATACGACCAGTGTTGCATAGACTTAGTCTAATTTGCATGAGTGCTCCAGCAGGAACTCAGCTCTAGAAATCCCGCCGAAGATTTGCTTGAGGAAAGCGGTTTCCGTTACTATGTATTTTAATGTCCACCTAAAAATAACTTGTATAAATAGTGGCAAAGCCCTTGCAATTTGCAACCTGATGTCCTTAGCATGCCTCAGGGTAAAGACGGAGCACTCTGAATTATAGGGCTTTGCTCTAAGTCACAGATAATGTCTGAAAGCACAGGATTGCCAACGTGTTCTGTCCACCTTGCCGTGTACCTTCGCCCTGACATGGAGCAAGCATATAGTAGCTCAGGCTTAGCACAAGGACTCGTTGAATGTGAATGACCTAGTATCTCCCTAGGGGAGCTGCTCCTTTCAGGCTTTTCGCCTTTTACACTGGCAAATTAAAAAGGACACACAAATATCGCGTTATTGATTAAATACCGTCATGCCGGTAGTGATGCTTATCATTTCATCATTCATATCATCAGCTTCTATTTCGTAAGTGGCTCCCACTTAAAATTTATTGACCAAGGTCAAAGTTCGCGATCGCTCTCTTTAGCAAAGCCACGGGACACTGAAGGTCGGCCGTTGAAAGTTCAATCAACCGGTTCAGGCCGCTAGTTGCTCTCCGGAAGCCCGTAGCACGGCGAACGACGCCTGGACCAGACGCGACCCCCATAGTAGTCAGGTGGGGGTAGTGGTGAGTCCGGTAAGTCTACCACGAGGCGTTGCCATCTTGATATGCCAGGGCATCAGAACGCTGGCATTGTAGGCAGCACCAGCTAGAAATGCGTCTAGGCTACCTTGGAGCTTCGTCTCGGCACGTTTAGTAAGCACCTTGCTAAACGTTGTAGATCTGTCACCGGTATGATGTCGTATCTCTCGCTCGGTCCAGAAACCATCCTGACTCTCGTGGTTACATTCATTTGTGCATATTGGTACCTGCGAACCATCGACTCTAGAAGATACCCACCGGGTCCAAGTCCGTGGCCCCTGCTGGGCCATTTGCCATACCTGTTCGGCAAGAAAAGACTGGAATTTACGAAAAGCGTGGCTGACAGATACGGAGCAGTCACCACAATTTGGGTGGGCACCCAGCCTGCTATTCTGCTGAACACGCCGGAATCGGTAAAAGACGCTTACGTCAACCAGGCTGACCACTTCAACGCTCGACCGTTTACTTACGTAATTCAAAAGATTCTCGATGGCAAACGCTCGGGTAAGTTCACCCTCGATTCGATGCATAGACTCCTAAGTCTATTTGCCCGGGTTTGCACCGTATGGGTGAGCTCTAGCCAGTGCTTGCACCCTACGGGAGAGCTCCAGCCAGTGCTTGCACCCTACGGGCAGGCTCTAGCCAGTGCGTGCACCCTACGGGAGAGCTCCAGCCAGTTCTTGCACCCTACGGGCAGGCTCTAGCCAGTGCTTGCACCCTACGGGCAGGCTCTAGCCAGTGCTTGCACCCTACGGACGAGCTCCAGCCAGAGAGGCTCAATAACGATTGGCCTGGCAAACTTGAGTGCAGTCACTTGAGCACGGGTAGGGATGGTGGTCAAAGCTCCGTGTTAAGAGGCTCACTCGGTGCACATACAGGTATTGCTATCGTGTATTGCTATTAGGTATTGCTATGGCGCGTATTGCTATCGAAATGCCTTGCGATTACCTTAGTAAGAACGCTTCACTTGGCAAAAGCTCTCGGAACGCCCCAGTGACCTGAAGCTGATATCGCTCAGGTCGCTAATTTGCAAACGTAAAGTCGGCACATTGACGTTTCCTTTTTTCATCCGTGTAATGACGGCCCTGGTACTTTAGGCTCACTTTTAGGTCACTTCATTCTTTGGCTCCAGCCTATCTCTCAGATCTACTCCCCCACCAGGCCATACATCGTACCACCCGCTTTTCGGAATCAAACAGTTTACTAATACCTCGTACAAACCTCAAATCCTCTGGAGACCGTGCATTTAGTTCGTATGCTCTCAAAGTCTGGAACTCACTCCCGACTTGCGTCCCAACATCCCATGACTTGACCACATGTAAAAAGAACTTTAAAAAGACCTATTTAGGACAGCATTTAGTGGGTCCCTGTGATTCGTCCTTCATGTGCCTATGTGTGCTGACACTTTGCATGCTGCCACTAACCACATTTGCATGCTGATCCTGTGCATGTCACCCTAACCGTGCTATTCATGTTTATCAAGCATGCTATTACTCACCATTGAATAACATTTCCCTTTGCATCAAAGTTAACAGAAAACGATTGAGTTCTCTGAGGGCGCTTTATCAAGTGCATTATTATTATTATTATTATTCAGGGAGAAGTCTGCGAGGGCAGTGCAACTAACTAATGCTATCTCCTTCGCTGGTAGTCGTGGCTTAATCAGCGCAAATCTCACCAATAACCACCTAGGCTTCACCGAGTTTGTGACACTGTTACTAACAGCTTGCATGTTTTTTTCTGTAGGTGTACTCTTCAATGTCGGAGAGTCCCACAAGGCGATGCGGAGAGTCACTCTCGTGGCTTTACATGACTTCGGCCTCGGTAAGCAGAGCCTTGAAGAGAAAGTTCGAGATGAGGTTCAAGCAGTAACCGACGAACTACTTAAGAGACAAGGGCAACCCATTAGTGACTTTAGGAGAATAATCCAGCTCGCGATAGCAAACGTCATCATAAGCATTTGCTTTGGAAATAGGTAAGTGACCACTTGTGGCTGCAGCTATTGCATTCCGAGCCCTATTGATACATTTTGCTGTGCATGTCAATGATTGAAGAAAATAATAATCGCGACGTTTAATATAGTGTACAGCCAAATAGATCTTCCCGAAATCAGACATTTGTTAGTAATTATATTAAAAGTAGCGATAAACTCGCTTTTCGAATTGCACTACGATAAGTAAAATATTAGCCGAGTGATGTATTTACAAGGCATCAAGCTATACTGAAATCAAAGTTGTGTAAAAATCATGAGCATGAATCTCAACAAGTTTCATGCGCGTACCTCGATCTGTCAAGGCTCAGAAAGTTTGGATAAAGGTCACATATTGTGCAAAGATAGGTATTATTTATTTTTAGAAACGTTTCTGATTTACATCCGGGTTAGGCGTAATTTTCATAGTAAGTTGGTTTTTATCGTGCAAGTCGTCTGAGCTTTCGATCCAATTTCTAACACGTTCGTCTTTCGGACTGTACCTGAGGCAAATGTTCGATTGCCGGACCTGAGGCAAATGTTCGATTGCCGGGCCAATATTATATGTATTTTCTTGGCTATCCCCCTCAGAGGTATCGTATTAATGAGGGAACCGCTGACTGTGGACGAGTAGCGGTTTAACGTGAGTTATGGATGCTTTTACCCCATTCATCTCATACTCTATTGCGTATTTCTCATAATGGAGCGACATTGCTTGGACGTTCCGCCATAGGCAATGCTTAACACTTTCAATCTCCGGTTAGCGAAACTATGGTTCAAGTGCGCCAGCACCAGATGGTGGCCAGGCAGGAGAGTCAGATGCATGAAGGTAGCAGGTTGCTTATTCTAATCGGTTAATATAAAGGAGGATGTGGTCGCAGAAGAGGAGAAACAGCTCTTCTAGACGCTACGGTCACTCATTTAAAGAAAAAATTAAGACCTAGCTTAAAGTATGCATTAGCTTAGTAAATAATAAATAATGACATAATCAGGACGTTGTCGTTGACATTCACCTTAGGCCTGTATAGGCATTCAATTGTGCCCCAGCTGTCGCCTGCGGTGCTTGCTATCTTTGCACCTTTGCACCTCGCCGCCAGTCACCGAACGCACCAGGGTTCGTCTTTAGCGTAGCTTTTCAGAGCATTTCTCCGAATAGCAGTAAGAAAGAGCTCCAGCTTGGCCCGTCACGTGAGCAAACTTTAGTAGCGCCTTCTGTTGCCTGACCCTGTCTCGACTTCTGCAACTCGCTGCTTACTGGCCTACCAGCATGTGCGATCAGGCGATTGCAGCTGGTGCAAAACTCTGCAGCTAGGCTTGTCTGTCGTGAGCGTCGCAGTTGCCACATTACTCCACTTCTCGCCGACCTGCACTGGCTACCAGTAGAGCAACGGATTGACTTCAAGGTTTTGTCGCTCATTTTTAGGTCCCTTCATTCTATGGCTCCAGCCTATCTGTCAGATATACTACCCCATCAGGCCAAGCATCGTACCACCCGCTTTTCGGAATCCAACTGTCTAGAAATACCTCATACAAACCTTAAATCCTTTGGAGACCGTGCATTTAGTTCATATGCTCCCAAAGCCTGGAACTCCCTCCCTACCTGCGTCAGAACATCCCCTGACCTGACCACATTTAAAAGGAACCTAAAAACATACCTATTTAGGACAGCATTTAGTGGGTCCCTGTGATTCGTCCTTGATGTGCTTATGCGTGCTGACACTGTGCATGCTGCCACTAACCACATTTGCATGCTGACCCTGTGCATGTCACCCCTAACCAAATTATTCATTTCTTCTGTTTTTCAAGCATGATTTTACTTACCATTCAATTGCATTTCACTTTACAGCAAATGTAAAGCGCCTAGAGAGAGATTAAGTTCTCTGAGTGCGCTTTATCAAGTGAATTATTATTATTATTATTACCCTCGTTTCCATGCCGCAGAGAGAGCGCCTAGTACTTCCCGTGTACTTTGTTGAAATAAGTGGAGGAATGGCTGACTAAGACGTACTGGTTCGTCCTACCAATACGGTAAGACTTGCAAATATGTCTTGATACGCCGCACTTATCGGATGACGCAGGTGTTCCTAACTAGCTTTGGAGTAGAAATGGGATCGCGCTTGGACCTCCGTCTGCAGCTGCATTCACCTTTGTACGTTGCGCGACAGCAGGTTTATCACCCGTTTTGAGCCTATGTATGTTTCTCTATCGATCATTATATCGCCTGAGCTATTCAAGCGAAGCTCTGTGCTTACCCTCTTACACCAATTGGAGAGCGCTTCTGGTCGACTAGTTGCTCAGGGTCACCAGTCACTGGCCCTTTCAGCTTTCTATAATTGCCCGCCTCGCTAGTATTGAGCGTTCTTATCTTTCTTTGCCTAATTCCGGTATGCCTTAAGCTTAACTTAGGTGCTGGGTCGAGCTTTATGGTGGAAGACCAAGTAGGTTGACTATGGAGCTATAAACATAGCTTTCTTCAAAGGCAAGTCTGTTGTATTCCCCCACTTAGCCTTGCCAATATTTTCTTCAGTCATAGGGCTAATTATTCTCTGTCCGAGTACGAAATTCCTGGCACTTGTCAAGCTTGGCATTTCAACATCAGTCAAAAATTGCATGAAGTCTTTAAGCGCTGAGAAGTCATTTCTGTCGTTTCTCTTGCAGGTTTTCTTACCATGAGGAGGAATTTACGACAATTATGAGTAATATTGATGCTTTTTTCACAACCTCACCTGCTTTTGAGCCGGAATCAATTTATCCGATTCTCAGATACCTTCCTATAAAAACTGCCGTAAGTAAAGTAAAACCACAGGCTGAAACCTTGACCGAATGCCAAGTATCCCAGCAATGCCAATGGTCCTCTGGCTGCTGTGTTGCGATATGATTAAAGCCATTCACCCTATTTTACCTTCGCATAGCGTGCAGTTGGTCAGCAGTGCCCTTTGCTTAAATTCTAGCTACAAGCCACACAGATAGCACTTATGTTTGCAATTTATAATATTATTACCCAGCCATTTCATTTTTTGATGTACAGCTATCTATTGTTATGCATAGCTTTGTTTATGCTTGGTAATGCCCTATTAGAACTTAAGTTTTGGGATGGTGACGCAAGCTTAACACCGCTTTTTAACTATTGCATTATAAGATTTTGTCAGATAAATCTACTAGAAATGGCATTATAACATTTGCATTTTGTATTTGTTGTCTTAGAGTGCCATTTAATGCATTATAATGGTAAAATGTTCTACATTTTTCCTTTAAGTCTAGCCAGTACTACTAAGCAGAACTTCACAACTTTGGTTTTTGTACCCACACTCAGGCAAGACGATCTAACCTCCGTATGTTTTGCATGAATAACTAATTAATCACCCTGCTTGGATAGCTAAAACAGGTTCCTGAACTTAATTTTCTTACCGGAAATCTTTGTTTGCATCTGCTGTTATCAGTCATTTGGTATTACTTGGATCAGAAGTATAGCTAGCTCTTGTCAATTTGAGGATATTCGCGATTTTCCGTAATAGGATGCTGGCAAGCTTGCCTGATCTGACGACTCGTTGGCCTATCTGTCTCGCGTAAAATTTTGTCCGCCACCTTTTAATGAAGAACCCTAGGAATTATTGATGGAAAAAGTCTTCAGTTACGGCAGGCTCGTATGTACTGCATTAAATGCAGGTCAAACTCAATACGGTGATTGCTGCCTCTCTTAAAGCTACTTTCGAGAACAATGCGGCATGCGTTGGTTTCTTGCTTTAATCCTGCTGGTGTTAGTAAGGCTCATTTGTCATTTGAAGCTTACCGTTAAGAGATGACTGAAAAGTGCTGATAAAATGCCGCCCTGACAGCAAGATTGGTAGCGTGAGTGTGGATTTGCTTAGGTCACGGGTTTAAATTTAGGAGCAATTCAAATATTTAGATTGACGTGGACAATTCTAGTAGAATAGCGTTTTTGTTCCATACTTTCGGAGTTTACATATTGACTGTATCACTGTATTTTACTCATTGCTATTGGTTGTCTTCAGAGTCAAACCATAACGAGATCCCAAAATAGCATCAAGGACTATATACGAAAGCAGATCAAATCTCATAGAACTACCTTTGACCCCGCAAATATTAGAGATTTTGTGGACCTCTATCTCAACGCCGAAAAGGAAAAAGATGAATACTTTAATGGTAAGTATACAGTATATTGCCGGTTAATATCAATTTTAGGCAGCCTGATATTTGAGACTGGTATGACAGTGTTTGCAATATAGGCTTGTATGTCGTTGGCAGCTATCCAAGTCGCTATTTTTATGCAATATCTTTGATTAATACCGAGGCTACTTTTCAGGTTGCAATCTTGGTTCTTGCTAAGCAGGCTTATATATATTTATTTGTATATATAGATGCTATTCAGTTTAGTTATCGTGATCACTCTCTTGTCATCGATCCAGAATTTCTATTTAGGTTGTTAAGGTTGTTGTCCAGCTATAAGCAACTGAAATCGGAATCCTCAGACTTGAAACAGGTCATGAGAAGGGTCTGTTTGGCTGTTAAATTGGTATTCTCTCGGCTTACCGTTCGTTGGTTAACTCACTAGGAGTGGGCGAGCCACAAATGCAGCTCAAGCAGATCAAGTACGTCCTGTCGAACCGACTTGTTCACTAGGATCATCTTCAGCCCATGCCAGGAATGCATGCATCCGCGATATTTGTGGCGGCCAATTCTCGAGTTCTCCATCGCCCAAGAGCAGCCAACCTGGGTCTGGCTGAGAAGAGCCCAACTCTGGTCGCCACTCCCACCAAGTGCTGTCGTAGCGGCTTCCACTTTCGGTCCTTTCTTTTGCTATTTGTCGTGCAGCATTCAGAATGCAGTCTCTATTGCCTGAACATAAGATGAGCAATCATTTTGGCCGTCCTGAAGATCCATCCGGCATTGTGCGTACTCCCACGCTTCCTTCATCCTAAACGGGAGTTGCTGAAGCCAGTGGGCGGTACATTCAACCGCTACGGCTTTTTTTTAGATTGATTTAGGTCATTGCTGGCCACATAACTTAAGGAGAAGTACTGTGGGGATTATAAGTAGAATTTTCTCTTCCTTTTTAACGTTGATTAAGCCCTATTTCTTATAGGTCTGTTGATTAGCTGTTTAAAACTGGGTGAGTGTATTTGCGACGTGTGAGCTTTAACGTGAGTCCTCCCTTGATTTAGGCTCGGTCGGTGGGCCATCTCATTCGCTTCTTCACATTATGAGCATCGAGCCATCTTATTCTCATTCCTAAATCAGTAAGCTGGGGTAGCTCTCTTGTTAATCTGACCTGTTGGATCTCGTGCCTGGCTCTTCCTATGCCGCACAAGCAGCTTAGGCTTATAAACTTATTTACATTTTTTACAGTTGACAATTTATTCCGGGTTATTATGGACCTGTTCATTGCTGGAACAGAGACGACAACCACCACCCTGGCCTGGACTTTTCTCTATATCATTAAGAATCCGTCAATCCAGGAGAAAGCACGCGAAGAAATTAACGCAGTGAGTCTTTCTGATATGCAAATAATGCGTTTTAAGCTAGAGAAAGTGGATAGAAGCTGTTTTTGTAAATGGCAATGGTAGGGCGAGATTTCGACAATTCTTTAGAGAAGAAGAGTTTAAAACTGTTTTGGTTCATTGGCATCGCTCAAGCTCGCCGATAAAGCTCCTCAGCTGGCAATTACCTAAAATGGAACCGTTGGCGATTGCAGGAAAGGATCTCCTTGATTTTTAGCTTCGGACGATCCATTTTGCCAGACTTTCAAAACACGAGAACTTTTTTGTAAACAAAATATCATTTGTATACAAAATATCGTCTGAGATCAGATGAGCGCGTTCTTGGGTACTGTTAAGGTGCATGTATGAGAATTTCGAGGCTATGCTCTTGAAAACAGCAACCTACTTGAATCAAACTGGCAAGACGGAATGCCATTTTTGCTAGCTCAATGTACGATGTGTAATGATCTCTTGCTGCACCAGCTGGTTTATCAAGCTACCAGCATGCTTTTTGTCCGGTATTTTTTTATTCAGTTAGCAGCACTGATCTTGAAGTTTTGGAGAGAATTGAAGCATATTATATGCAACATAGTTCAGGCAGAGCACTCAAAATTCCAAAAACAGCAACATATGCAGCACCTAACTCCCGATAACTTGAAGAACGGATTTTACCTTAAGGTTTTTCAGGCAGGAGACTTAAAGCACCTACTTACGAGCCAATAGCAGCTATGTCCAGCTCAGAGATTCGCCTACAGGCAGAACTTCAGACATAGAGAGGGTTCTGCCACTGTCAAGTTCTTACTCTATATTATGGCAAAGTTAAGCTTTCTAAAAGACCTACATAAATGTCGTGCTGCTTAGAAGCCTGCTTATTCCATCTATTTCAGAAACCATTATTACAGTTCCTAATTGCATCGTATGCATTATGCCTTCCTCTGAAATAAGTGTCTTGCGACGCTTGATACTTGTGACGCTTTTACAGTAGCCTCGTTGTATCATGCACCTGGCTAACCTACAGCAAACCTCTATAGCTTTTATTACTTAAATTATCACTACGTTAACACTTTCATTACTGCCCAAGTGCTTGAACTCAACAGGACTGGGTATGCAAATGAAGTAGGCCGGCATTCCCACGGGCCGCGCGAGCTTCATTTTGTCTCGTAATAATAGCATCGGTTTAGCTTTCCAGTCGACCTAGCTTGTTGTACCTAGCTAGTTGTACCTAGCTTGTTGTACCACCGGGTGCTTGCATTGACGAGGTTGATTCAGAGCAGTAGTCGGCGCTGACAATAAAGTGACTCCCTTGCGGGCACGGATGGAAATTATTAAGACTTTGTGCGATAGCTAACCGTTCATTGCTTACTAAAATGTAGTTTTGCCCTAGACCATTTGATTGTTAGAGGCCACCACTTTTTCATGTCCGCATTGCATTGATACGGCAAGCCAGGTATTCTGTAGTTGCTAGTGTCTTAAACACCAACCTATGAAATCGAATGATTCAGGAATGCATGCACAGGTGGGACAGCCGCTGGCATTTTTTCACGTGTTCAAATACGGATTCTGCATCATTTGTGTATTCACAAGTTACGTCATTATACTCAAGTGGATGGACAAGAGCAGCTGTCGAAATGTTACTTTCATAAAATCAATATACGAGCTCTTTAGTCCGGAAAAACAATTCGCTTGATTCCCCCGTCTGTTAACTTAGGCCAGTTTTAACAGCTGGTACTTTTTCCGGATTAGCCTGTACCACCTCTTGCCCGAGGGCATGACTTAAGTACTGCATTCAAAGGTGAAACTGTTTGTTAGGGTGTAACCAATTAGCCAATCTTCAGACGACTTGGTCTAAACAGTTAAGAATATATCGTGGCTGCAAGCTCATAAGTGCATCTACAGTGCTCTTGAAGCTTAAAGGGCTTTCTGAGGGCGTGATAGAACCGACTGTACACGATTTCCAGTTAGTTTTGGCATAATGAGAGCTCAAATGCATGCAATCACGATAAATAGGCTTTATGCGATTTGCAATAACTGGCCGTACTGACAGCTACGCTCGTTGTATTGGTACATTGTCAGCCGAAATATTAAACCATCAACTTATTTGGTGCTGCAGAAGATAAAAATAGCTATGATTAGTTTCCTCCAATATTGGAATACCTTTCCCACAAAGCCCACCTTTTTATAGCAATATTCACGTTTAAGCTCTCACTGAGGTACAATTATATAAATAAATAAATACTAGCTGATTTAACTGCCTCTTTTTGTATAGCGATAGAAGAGCCTTTACGGCTATCACCACCGCTTGCAGTGGCGATAAAGGATTGCCCACCAAGGGATTCGAACCCACGACCTCAGGGCCGAGGTCGTGAAAAGCAACCACCTTACCTAGTGAGCCATTATGACTCACCAATATATATAGGCTATATTTTAATTTATTTAAAAATAATCTGTGTCTTCTCGCATGTTGACTATTGTAAGTATGCGGTAGGCTAACGACAAATTCTTGTGGCTTGTGTCAGTAGATAAATACTGATACTTAGATGCACAATGTGTACAATGGGACTCAAATATACTACTAAGCTGTTTAAGCATTCTTAGGTTCGCATCGACATTTTCCTTACAGTTTCTTAAATTTCTAGAACATAAAATCATCCATGCCCTTTTTTGGTTTTTTTAAACGCACTTCGCATTTACTACTCACCAGCCTACAAAGAGCTAAATGTTCAGCAACTTCATGATGCCACTGGCTGTCGAATTCTTTTTTCATGTGTAGCGTCCGGATAACCAAGAAAGAATAAAATCGCACCACTCAGCACAAAACTCAGTTGCTCTCGTTAAGGTTTAAACACATAGCTATGAAAATATTTCAGGATCAATCCCCACTTGAGGTGAACAATTTTTTCAGCCTCGAATGATTCTCACAGCAGGCGATATTTGACGGTTCCGATATCGTGAAAAATCCAGGTTCAAAAAAATGCCACGCGGACACATTTTTAGCTGGCTCAGCCACATTTTAGCAACTCTTATCACTCGAAATTAGTAGTATGCTTTGCTCAGAATTATTGTAAATTTCGTGTTCAGCAAGGAGCTTTTGATTTTATAGACATTTTCGTCTGTTACGGCCCCTGATAACTCCTCATACTTTGTATTAAGGTTCTGGGTGAAAACAGCTCTCCAACTCTGAAGGATAGACCCAAGCTAGTATACATTGACGCCATAATCCACGAGGTGCTGAGAATCGCAGCTGTGGGTAAGTCATGTGATGCTTCGCGTTCAGTTCAATTTTCTAGACTCCGAATTTTTTGCTGGTTAAACCTCTCTAGAAGAGATTTTTTGCTCCACTTAATTTCCGCGATCGTCTTCGAAACTCGATTTATCCTGTCACTTTTCTGTAGCCTATTAAGGCCTGCTCTTCAATAGGCATGAAATGCTTGTGACTCATTTTCTGAGTAAACTACCAACGTCTTGATGTAATAAAAATCTTAAGCCGTAACCCAGTATAAAGCTAGCTAAATGTATTAGTACAGTCAGTTGGGTGTAAGCAATTTATGCAAGCTGTCAAAGCCTAAGCAGTGTTTATGATAGAACTGAACTTGAATTTGATGAGAGGCTAGCAGTTCCGGGAGCACGCTCGTTATTCTTTCCGACACTGCCAGGTCGAAGATCTGTGGTCATGTTTGTTTATAATGGCAATTAGATCAGCGTTATTTATTTACTACTTGTATCCACCACTGTCACGCCATCAAGAACCAGTGCAAACCAGAATTTATAACGTTTCTGCGGTCGTTTTGACCCTCTCCCTAAGATATTTAAGATCAATTGTCACTTTTGGGATATCTCGCAGCTAAGCTCCGTTGTACATGCCTCGTGGGTAATAGAAAATGCATACTTCTTGCCGAGCAATTATTGTACCGGTTTAATTTCCTTTGCGTGTCATTCTAGATTTTCATCTGTCTTTGTATCTCTCTAATAAATGAAAACCGTTCCGAAGGTAAATACATGTGATGTAAAATGAGGTCTTGGGTAAAGCCTTTCCCGCATTCTTAAAAAGTGTAAACGAGCTCGACTACGGTAAAGTAACGTCACTTCATGCAATGTATTGCCGTCTGTAACTCCACAAAGCAACAAGGACTATATGGGTGTTAAGTAGGAGATTTATTTTTAGTGCTCTTGAAGCTTAAAGGGCTTTCAGAGGGCGTGATAGAATCGACTGCACACGATTTCCAATAAGTTTTGCCATAATGAGAGCTCATCAAAAGCGGGGCTTCAGTTCGGATATGTTGTTACTTCTTTTGCATGAAAATATGCTGAAGATGACCTGCTAATACCGATTAACCTAGATGTACACACGACTTCTGTTTCTACAAATTATTATCATTTGTAGGGTTTCCTGTCATACTAGTGTCATGCATGTCATGACTGCTTCTGAGCTGCAGTTGTTTATAGTTCAGGGTCGCTGTTATGCAGATGGAGCATCATGCAGCTGTAAGGCAACGAGCAAGCTTGAGATTTCAGTTTATTTCAAGCTACAGCCTCAACTAAGACTTGTGGTGGACGACGAACCCGTAAAACACAACAAGCATAGTGGTAATTCTCCAATGTTTGGTGCTACAGTTTTAAAACTGGGGCTCTACTGGAATTTGGAAAAGAACGAATCCTTCTCTGTTCCTTTGCCTCTAAGTTATATCTGGCATCATAGTATTTTGTTTATGGACGTTCGAGTAGAAAGAGGTTCGCTCTTGCCATACGCCCATGAGTGACCTGGTTATATGATGGTAATCTCAACTTGTCAATATTGCCGAGTTAGTGACTAGTTAACTATAAACATTTTTTAAGAACCGAGCTGTACGTAAACGCTCGGCAGCATCACTCAGCTCGGTCTTACGAATGCTTTGTACTTAGGGTTAATCTGTGCGGTAATCCACCAACTTTCAGAACACTCGTTATTCTGCTGAAAAGCTTCTCAACCCGTTCAAACTGGGTAACTCGATTGGTGCCTTCATTTCCGAACAGTCCCAGCAGAGGTTGCAAAGTTCTATTATGGTATGTAATTCAATTTATCGTGAGATAACCAACGCAAGATAACCTTATGCAAACATGTTTGTCACAATTGGAAGCCTATTTACTTAAGGTGAGCATATTTGGGTCTTCGTGGAATTATTTATCCTGAAAGTGATTCCTTGGCAACCTTTACGCTAGCGTGCAAATTACTTATAGTTCATGCATGAGCATTAATAGCTGAAAATGTTGACAACCAGAATGAATATTTTGATAAGATGAATTACTCGACTAAAAGCCTTCTTGGCCTAACCAAAACTTTAATAGTATAGCCACAAGCGGTAATTCGATGTTTTTCTCTGATATAGGCTTGTTGAGCTAACTTTCAAAAACTTGCAAAGCTCTACATAAGCAATATTTGCTAATTAATCCTCGCGGCCACTTACAAGATCACCCCAGGCTTCGATCTGGCGATCTGTTGATATTGTGAAAGTTCAAAAGTGCCATCCAGTCGACTCATAACTTTTTCCTTTTCTTAGTGTAAAGACAGTCTAGTAATTGGAAACAATGTCCAATTATTTGTTTTCAAGGGTGAACATGGAATAACCAACCGCCTTGGCTATTACCACCTCCTGCTGTTTACATCACGAGGCTTGCAAGGTGGTGGGACCCGTATCCATAAATAAACCTGCTGATCGTTACCCTTTCGTATTATTTGAAAGTTTTAAGACCTAGTAACTCAGTTTAGGGTACGCCAGACTCGATACCTTTTTCAATGCATAATTTATATTCACTTTGCTATTGTTTGCGAGTACATCATAATTATTTTGGAAGCAACTGTATTTACAAAAACAAATATTTTAACGATACCGATAATTAGCTACTGCCCAAAATGCCATTGTACTTCTCTCAATGGAGACCATTTTGATCAAAAGTAGTCGTAAAATCTATCCATTTTGATCAAAAGTAGTTGTAAAATCTATCAGTGCAGTGTGCAGCCTAACTAATTAACAAGGCGAATAATGCACATCTGAAGTGCTGCATTATTTGTGACTCCATCAAGTACCTATTCGAAAAAGCTTATATTACTCTATGTTATTATATCCTACATCAAAGACTTTATAAGAACTTCATCCTGGACTTTCCCATGCTGCTGATACTTTAAGATTTAAGCAATATCAAGTTAAAGACAGCAATTTGGAAGTTAATTGATGCTTAGCTAACAAGTCATTTGATTATTTATTAGATCTCTTCGAGCTAAACATAGCGATTTATCTCTATATTGAATCTCTGGATCTATCTATCTATAGATATATCTCTAGATTTAGATCTAAAGCTGGAATAAAGGCATTGCATTACTTCGTGATGCCATTTTGAGATCATAAGCATTCCCTATCCCTTATATGCTAACGTCTGAATATACTGGTCGCACAAATTTACCAACCGACTAAACTTTAGCAAAGAGCGACCATGTTAAAGTAACAAAAATGGGTAAGTTGTTCAGATTTTCAAAAAGTCCATTGATTAATTTGTGGAGCTTACATCAGTCTTACACAAATTAGTCTTGTATTCATGTATGACCGGATCCGCATCCCCTCTTTATACATCTCTCACCTGTATTACCACCTCTGTCATCAGTCTGTATATCAACCCCCACACTTGGCTTCGCCACCATCATCCTCACAGATTGTGTCTGCCTTTCTTCTTTGACATCCCTATTTGCTCACATGTCACTCGTCGGCTCCATCCAAAATCAACCTGTTGTATCTGCAAACTTCGCTCCTTTCTATCCGTCTTCACTTCTCTCTGTCCCGTCTGTTTCCTTCTTCCTGCTCACTTCATCGTCATATCAGCCTTGGATTCGGCATTAGGGCACTCTACTTTCAATAATATTTACTTTGTTCACTTCATTCAACAACCTACGTTTTTCTTTCATTATCTCATACTCCTCCTTGCAATCGCATTCCGCCTACACAGTCGCTTAAGTCAATTTCTCTGTCCTTATGAAGTAAAGAAGTATATGAAATGAAGAGTGCATGAATAAATTTGAGTAAAGTCAAGTGAACGGGGTGTAGGTGTGGAGATTTATTTTTGAGGTTGCGACCTCTGTATCCTTGCAGCTCCACTTGGAGCTGCTCGCTTCTTGGAAAGGTCAGTAACGGTCGGCGGGCTGGAACTACCCAGCGGCAGCTTTGTATTTCCCAACATTTACAATATCCACATGAACAAGTCATATTGGAAAGACCCTGAAGTGTTTCGACCTGAGCGCTGGATTGACGATAAAGGTTTGCTGGTCAAGCATGACTACTACCTTCCGTTCTTAATCGGTAAGGGTATCAGAGCGCTATAAAGCCTGTATTCAGAAGTGCATTCATCGGCAGCAGCTGCAAGCTGCATTCTTAAACTAACTGGTGGTGAAAGGTTGCATTAACTGCAAATAATTGCATTGTTTTCTAGAAAAGGCTCGTTCCTAAATGTTGTAGGTCGGAGAGTTTGTCTAGGAGAGTCGCTCGCCAAGACGGAATTATTCCTCGTTCTTGTCATACTCTTACAGCGATTCCGATTTTCGGTGCCAGCCGGTCAGGCATCACCTTCACTACAAGCTTTGGTAAACAGTACAAGGGCTCCGATTCCATACGAAGTCTGTGCTATTCCGATTAAATGAAATTTCCTTTCCATCAAGAGTATAAATATTTACTTCATGATTTCAAGAATATCGATGCACGGTACATTTCTTATGTGATTTCGTAAACACACCTGAAAAGGCTGATTTGAGGTACATACATTGTAGTAGCTTACTCTTCTTAATTTTTTTGGAATAGACACATCGTGCATGCCACCACCTAATTTCCTTGCAATCTTTTGCATTGGCGTCTTGTTTCTTGTCATTTTGAGAGGCGGCTATTTTTTTCTAACCAGATCACAAATGTCTAAAAGCCGGTTTTGCATGTCTGTAAGATACTATGAATCGATTGCTAATCACGTGGCTGTTCAATCGGTAGCATTCCTGTCAAACGATCTGCCGCTATACTCAGTTCCCTACCCCGAATCAATCGTGTGGAAGTGTACTCGATAAAGTCATACTCTGCTGAACGGATATCATCAGCTAAGGTGAAAAACGGGTCCCAATAATCCCGTGCTTACCAAAGCACTCTGCTAATGTCCTAAGCCACCGAGGAACTAAATCGTTGCACCATTCCAGCCAACCAGGGATGTCGAGGCGTGGTCACAGCTGTGCAGGTATCAGAGCCCTCAACTGCCGTTTGGGTGGGTACCCATGGGCAACGATTGCTAAAGTTCGCCCGCCCTGCCCATCCATACCCACTTTTCACCCAGAAGTTCCGTCGCTGGACCATCCATACCCATACACTTACCCATGCCCAAATTGCCTTGTCCTTGCCAGAGACGTTGTCTCGGATCACATGTGGAGGCGTCTCGCCATCAGCCGGCTCCTTCTTCAGTTCGCTCTCAATCGTGGTTGCCTTGACTTTCAAGGTGATTCCGATGTATTATGCGATATCGATTTGAACTTCAAAAGCCCGACCCTATCCCGATCTGACGCCCGTTTGTGGTTAATCCCGGCCGAAAACTCTGCGAAAAACTCTCGGCTATTACTCCCCAAAAACTGTGGGCTGACCCGGGCTTTTGAACTCCTAAAGGCACCCTTAAGTGGAATTTGTATAAGGCAGGTCAATACCCACGAACTTCCACCCGTAAGAACGCAGACGCCACCAACTCCCACCCAGGAATGGATGTGTATGAGCACAGGTACCCCGATTGAGGGCTGTGGTGGGTATCCAACACCATGCTGAATTTTGAAAATGCAGTTGATTCAAAGCAACCTCCCTAGTCAGAGATTAATCCGAAAGACCCGCCAGTCCTTTAGAAGAAGTGACTGCATGCCTGGCTACTGCGGTAGCCTCGTCATCGCATTGGCTTCTGGCCACTTAGTAAAATTTATCAATTAAAACACATATATATATACTTTTTGCCCAGCTATGCGGTAGTCAGAAGGCCAACACAATTAGATAATAACACGATAATAGGTTTTACCGTGCTCTGTGCGGTGGTTCCTTATGTGGAATTACACGCCCGGTAGAAATTCCATCATTCCTCTTCATCCTTACACACATTAACATAATAGAACCGCTTCGCCAAACGATCAAGCGTAATGTTATCCCAAGGTATCCACCCGTGTACTTATTGTTCGCTTCTGTCACAACTATGCGCCTAACTTTGGGAGTCTTGGTCTGTTATGTTACGGTTAAATGGTTATGGTTAAAGTTATGGTTAGACTATTCGTTGATTCCCCTTTCTTTGTAGAAATCCCTGACGGAGTGTAAACATGGCCTATTGTGACAAGTAGTATATTGCCCTTGCAATGGTGAGAAACATTCTTCCAAGGCGTGCAAATGCTGTTTCCACGAATCCTCTATATCGGTAGCTACTTGCCCTAATCCTACTTCTGCTGCTGTAGCATATCAACCAAAGCATCTACAGAATCTTCAATCAGATTATAGTAGCAAACAGCGATACCTAGATCTATTTTCCTTACTGGCACTATTGTTAGACTAAAACTGTCATGGTCCACATCTTAAACTCTTGGCATTCCCCTTAGCACGTTACGACTGTATGTTGCTTCTGGTTATATTAATTTAACTGTCTAACCAACTCAGCATTTCGTCTTCCTTGGTCTGTGAGCATATGAATTCATATAGGTATGAATGGTCGGTGAGATTGATATGTGAGTCCCATACAGATATAGAAAGAATCAACATGTGAATTTTAATTATTGCTAGCACTTCCATCCTGTTAAAACACTAGTTTCGCTGTTAACTAGTCCGTGCTTTGCTGAAATAAGCCACTTCTTATTCACCTCCACCTAACCATGGGAACAGCAATCACTAATGGGATAGCTGCTGGCATCGTAAAGTAGTTTCGAAAGAACAAAGATCTGGATAATTACTTTATGACCACGTACAGCTAATATTTTAAATATTTGAACAACTTATAGTACCTTAGACGGAGGAGCTTCTCCCTGCAGGGGCTACCCACGACTTTCGGTTCAGGAACGGGGACTCTTCGGCTTCCTACCCGGAAACGGCGTCCAAGAAGCACAGCTTCCCCAATGCCGCTAGTTCTTTTCGCACAATGCCGAGGTCCGCCAGGCATGCTTAATTATCCGGCCACCAGCTTGCACAATTCGCCGACTACGAAGCCGACCGGTAGCCAACGGTCAAGAAAGACCGAGCTATGGCCGGTACTTGTCAACCTTTTCCCCGGCCGCCACCACCCGGGCATCCTTGCTATCGTCAAATGGCATCGTTAAGTCGACAATGATCGCGCCTGTGCCATTGTCGATGACCTGGTCCGGCTCTCAAGCCAAACCCTCGGCAAGTGGAAAAGCTAGACCTGCCCGTAGACAGGAGAGGGAGGTGGCCGTAAGAGCCCCGATCAGGCCATCCACAAACCAGGTTGTGGCGAGTCTTTATTGCTTGCAGCATCGGCAGACTGTGGCCTAGAACGTAGCAGGCGGTCTCAGCCTCAGTGCGGCAAAGGCGGCAGTTGGCGACCGTTCCTGGGTACGACCGACTCCTTGCAGCGCCCACTGGCAGCACGTTCAGGTGAGCGTGGCGAACGAGCCACCAGGCCCGAAACGACAGGCCAAGACCCGCGGTCTGAAACTGGCTGTGGGTACAGAACCTGTCCGTGGCACCACCAGGACGTGTGAGCCGGCCAGCGAGATGCAGCAGGAAAGACGCTTAAGGCATCGTCACGAATCCACCCACAACGAGGGTGGGCCGACCCTGTTTCCAGGGCCGAAGGCGTCTGGCCTCAGCTACCGTGAGTGGTTCTCGTCAGACGAAGTCGTGTAGCTCACGCTCTAAAAGGCCCGGTCGAGGCGGCGGCGATCGCCACGTCGAACGTGCGCGTCGGGGAAGCTCAGCATGTGATAGGCATGAGTGATTCGGAGGATCGCCGAGTTGGTCGCTAATGTTTTCTGCAGTTTTTTCAAGTAATTGAACGCTTCCTGCAGTTCAGCCTTCCCCTCCACCGATATGGCCAGTATGTAATCACTACAGCGCTGATTGTAATAATATTAGGCTCGACTAAATAAGTCAATTGATGTTTCGGTTAGTAGAAGGCAAACATCCTAGTTACATATGAGAAACTTCTGAACCTCAGAGGATTGTATTATTTTCTACAGAGCACCGTATAGATCCCTATTCTACTTCAGGGTCTTCTGCTTGTATTTATCCGCAGCTTCAATAATCTCTGTAGCTTTCGCTCCATACTCCCAGAGTCCTTATTCTCCGATAGCCCGTGGTTCGTAAGAAGCATTTAGATTACACTATCTCCAGTCTCGCATCTAAATAAGTTCATTAGACAATCGAGTCGGGGGCACATTTTGATATTCCATCGCTTACTCTTACACAGCGAGGCTCATCTATCCACTGTATAACACATCACATGGTCTGATTGACCTAGCATAACTACCAAGCATAAATTGTTCACACCATTAAAAATCTGCCTTACTAAACTTTAGATTTCCCAGGCTCACCAACTTGCATCAGCACTTTCCCGAGATTTACTATATGTCACATTAAGACTCAGTAATCCAAGTGCAGGATGCACTGGGTCAATCACATCAACTACAAACACTTGGTGGCATTCGATCTTACTCCCATATGGAAATATCATCAAGTCTCCCGCTCATCTCAATGCAAGGTCCATTTATCCAAAACAAATGCCTCTAATTCAATAGTATTACGTCGTTTAACGTGAAGTTCGTGCTGAGTGCGATATCCATAAGCCAGATCTAATTACAGGCTGATATTCTTTGTCGTCAATTGTTCGTAGCATTAGCATTAGCAGAGCTTGAGAGTGGACGTGTCTAATTGCTAGTGCTGTTGGAGCTAAATTACTCGTAATTGTTGGCTGTCCTCCGACGTCAGCGTTTGCTATTTTCACAATGCTTCCATTTCTATAGCTTCTGTGAGTGGATTCACGGACGCAAAGATGCTCTCTTAAAACGAGCCTGTTAGAAACTAGCCCTCGCCAGGTCAGCCTTCCTCGACCCAAGGGGAAAAAATGTTATAACGGCCTATTACTCGTGCCTTTTTTCAAACTTTGCAGACACTCCATAGTCAGGTCTTGTCTTCTTAATTTCATTTTAAGTCACGATACTCATGCTTACTGTCTCGTGTCACAGCTACGCGGAAAATGTCATTTTCTAGGACAGCTGGTCTCCGAATAGGTTCTATCTAGTTACTGGGTCGAAATTTCAGCTCTCCAAGATTCAGGGCCCCTTTCGGATGCTTCGCGACGGTGTCGCGTTTTCCTGCAGCTGTATACTCTTAAGAGCACGATTCTGCAGTATCCTTACGAAATAACTCGAAAATTGAGGTGGCAGCCCTCTTTCGGTCCATAATCGGCGGGCCTTTTTTCGCTATCACGGTTATGTTGACTGCAAGGTGGCTGTACGCTTACACTTGCCCCTACAATTTCCAGAGAGCTATTACCTATGAGAGCTTCACAGTAGCCTCATGCCGAAAAAGCTTTCTCGAATCTGAAAGTGACAACGTGTCAAACTCAGCTTTTTTTGGTACACTCAAATTTGCGGCTGACTACGGCTTTATCAGCCTCAGACCAGCCATCAGAGGCAGCAACACACTGGTTACGATAAGTCTGGCACTTCGCTTCACTGTCATAAATTAGTATTTTGACTTTGGCCTTTTTGGAAATGGACGAGAGGATTATGCAAGTTTCTTTCCTCCAGTACTCTCATCCCTGGATGGCTACTTATCCTTGGCGTCGCCATCACATGCCGAACCCTTTGTTGGTTTTCACGGCTAATTTCAGGGATGATCTAATTAACTCACTGCAACTCGCCTTTTATTATCTGAGTTACAGAAGCTGACTTACCTATAATTGGACTTCCCTATATCCGGAGCCATTAGAGGGGTGACATTCGGTTGGCTTTTTCAAGTCTCGACCACAATTAGGTGGAATTACAACGCCTGCTGACCGGCCTTGTCTAATTGGGGGGGGGCACGCTAACTGCAACTTGTTTTTTCGCGAGCCAACACCTCAGTTTATCCATGTGCCAAAATCACGGATATCAACTAGATTTTGCTCGTATTAATTTTACTTTCCACAGCAGTTTCGATTTTATCAATCGTGCTCAAGAAGCTCTGTGTGTTTGGTAACCACTGCCTCCGAAAACTCGACAAAAGTGTTAAGCTTTTCGAGAACAGTAACTAAGTTGTCATCGGCTACAGAGCGCCTCTGAGGCTCCTAGTCAACTACAACATTAATCTGAGATTTTCAGTTTTGTCAACCCAGACCAATTTTTGGATACAAGTATCAATAGATCAAATTGTGAAATCCATATGTAGAATTTGCACACTACAGGCTCCTACTTAGACGACCGCTGCTACCTATCGTGCGAATCAGTTTGCTGAAGTTGAGCATGAGAATCCTGTTACCCAGTTCATTTTTGGGGCTTAAGTATCCGACAGTTTGTCGGCATTAAACAAAACACCTCTCTTGCTACGAAAAACCTTACCGGATGTCCCCAAGCATATCGTAATTGCAATCGACTGGAAAAAACAACGAGCAATACAGTCTGACGCAGATGCTAGGTCGGCGTAAGCTCAGTCAATGCACGTACCGGCGTAACGCGTGCTATCGATACATTTGACGCTCCTAAAACGGTAAAAATAGAGCGTACAAAATCCCGCAAAGGCCTCATCACCAACATCAATACTATAGAAAGCGCACAGAATTTCTCGTGTTATACGGTCAGTATGATATGGAGACTTCAGGCAGATAGAATACAAATGAATTGCTGCAAAAGATCAAGGCTAAGAATCATGACCGTTGCCAAATCGGTTAGAGGATATTTCCCTCCCCCCTGACGTTTCCCACCTGGTGGACCCTAGGACGATTCCTCCCCCTCCAACATTTCCCCTCCCGGGGTGAGACATTTCCCCGCTATGTTTATGAATTAAAACAAAGAATGCAGATATATATATATATATATATATATATATATACACACATGATCAAATTAAGTTCACGCTCTATTGAAATAAAATCAGCTCAGTATAAATGGCGAATCTATAGCACGACCGACGGAGGCAATGCGGCCAGTGCTGCGGGCGCTAAGTCGGCGGCGGCGGCGGTGCAGGCAGCGGTTGACGCGCGACGCCCGGTGCAGCAACGACTGCGGTGGCGGCGGCGGTGAGGTTTGGACGGGCGGTAGCCAGCGGCGCCGATGTCGGGAGGGGCGGCGTCGGTCGAGGATACTGCTACGCGCTCGCGGCTGCTGCCGAGAGCGTCTGCTGCTGGCCTCCGGGGCAGAACTTTGACCTTGCACTTGGGGGTCTGGCGGAAAGCAGAGCCGCAGCGACCGCATTTCTAATTAATAAAGTGTAGGAAAAGGTTAAATATTATATACTAATAATAAGTATTAAATATAAGTAAATATTAGTAAAATAGTATATAATCTTTTTTACAAGATATAAACAAGATAGTTTATACCATGGCATTTCCATACGGGAGGGGAGAAAATGCCCTACCCCGGGGGGGGGGAATGCCCTACCTCAGGGAGAAATGTACGGGGGAAATGTCCGGGCTGAGAAAGCCCGGTAGGAATGTCCGTACCCCACCAGATCACTGTCCTGTGAGAGCGACTTCACTCTCCGCTCGTTTCCCTGCACAACGACCGGGTCATAAGTCAAGTAGAAGTCTGAATGTATGCTTAAATATCGAGCTGCTCCTAATCATCGCTTTTATTGCGACTATTTCATAAGCAATTTAAAGTCGGGCTAAAGTAAAATTCCTTAAACACAAGGTATTAAAGAACATTTGATCTGCTTATAGTGCTTATATTAGGCAGCACTCAGCTCATGCATCAATTTAATACTACGCATGACCCTTCTTGGAGAGTAACTTGAGAATTTCAAGCTATCTGTCACAAGCATTCCTGTGCAAGTATTTTAAAGGTCAGACTGAGCTTGCTTGCAGCCACTGGCTTGAGTCTGCCACGCTACGACACCCTAAAACTTAAGCAAATCGGTTGTACAAGCAATTATAAAGGCATTATATGTAACAGGGTCTTATTGTACTTCAGTGCATAGTGAAAATATTTATGGAATGGTTCTATTATTGGGACTCTTGTGCTATTTGATGCTGTCTATCTAAGAAAAATAAAACATTTAGAGAGATATGTAGACCTTTTGCGACTGTCGTTTGAAAACTGCAGTGACAAAGCTGCGAGTACTTAAACGTTAGTCTGGTTCCGTGATGCTTTTGAAACAACAGTCAAACAAGTACTTGTAAATCCTTCGGTATCTGGTCAAGATAAACGGTTAAAAAACGCATTATGTCCCACTGAGAGCGATTACTAGAAAATGGAAAATTGGTACCAAGGTCTGTGGTAGCCTTTTGGTCAGAACTAAACCGAACAGCAATTGCAGCAGTCGTATCTGTGGCAGTTCTTTCCGAAAAGCGACAAGTACCAGTGTACCCTGAACCTTGCGCCACGGCTGGTGACTTCTAGGTGCTCCCAAATACACGTAGGCATCCGGACAGTAATTGAACGCCACAGCAATGAAAAGCACGTGTCTATTAATATTACAAATTCAGATCAATAGCTGAAGCAACTCTATTTTATAGCGACACAGAGGTTACAGGTGGCAACTACCGTCCATGGCGGACATCACCTCTGGTATAGCATCAAGATTGCCTCTAAACTGTCTAATTCAATTTCAACTATCTAATGTAAACTGTCTCGATGGTCTGGTGCGAAACTGCTGCCTGGCTAGAAGCTTCTAGATTGGAGCACAAATGACTGCCTAGAGCATGGGTGGGAATTTTAAGCTGTCTAAGCTTGGATTTTCAAATAACCGATTTCAAGACTTTCTTGTCAGGGAACCACGAATAATTAATATCTTAGTAGTTATCATCTAGTTGATTTTGTACGCCACCATGCCTAAATCATTCTCTTAAAAGACGGCTTGCTTTTAGAAGTGCGGCTAAAGGTTTGCACACATTAGAGGCACTACTGCGTACTGTTTATTTCCAATCATCGAGTTTATGATAACTTTCCTCATCAACATTTCATCAAGCACAGCTGTCATTTTGTCTCGCCGAACACCCTAGATCAGTTTCACGGCCAGTATCATCATTTGGATAACTAGCTCTATGCCCCTTGATGCGAAGTTTGATTTAGCATGTCCATTTAATTCCCGCCATAAAAGTTCAATTCTGATTTTTCCTATGTAAAATGCACCCGGCTTCATTGATTAAATCTCCAGTTTTTGTCGCGAGTATTCTTGGCTTGAGCCAATACTACTGCTAAAATAGTTGGACTTTTAACAAGCTCTATAAAAATAATTATTGGTATACTGGTTTAATTATATAGCTTCAATTATTTTTTCGGCAGACACGTTTTGACAGCTAGTACCACCACTTGTAGTGGGCGATCAAGGTTTACCAGCTGCGCCACTCGAACTCACGACCTTTGCATTTTCATCCGACACGGAGCCACTATTGCAGCGATGGCGCTCACCTTACTCGGAAACAAATACGAGCTCTGTAAGGGCAAGCACCTGTAGCTTGGGCTTCGAGGTGAGCTGTACTTAAAGGCCGGACTGTTCGCTCTTGCCTCCCTTCTGCCAAAAATATGCCGCTCTTCTCTGAGGACCGTGTAACTTGTATATTCAGGTAGAGGCAACCTTTGCGGCCGTCATGCTCTGCTGATGTCTGAGCACGTGCGTGAAGGATCCTCCATGAAGGATCTATGACTCGTTAGCCATGCTCACGGCGACAGCTTGGCTGGTATTTTTCGTGCGTCTGAAACGGTTGGCACCATTGGGAGAGCTGTGTTTGTTGCAAACGTCTAGAACGTTCTTAGCTATACAAATCGGCTGCGACTTATTTCATTTTGAGTTGCCCCGACGTCGAACATTGTGAGAATGACTCATGTCCTGACCTCCCTCCTGAAAGCAATCTGGCGTTGAGGGTCAGATTAAGTGCTACCCTGACCTATCCTTCATTCCGTCTGATAAAGGTCCAAACTAAAAGGAAACTAAGCTGCAATGGAGCATTTCATGTGGCAGAGTAAAGTGAATGTATAGAGTGATCTTGGGTACGCGAAAGGCTATGGAGACAGACAGTATGGGAGTGACTAGCACAGACTTCATAATATTGCCATTGGCTGAAGATGAGAATACGGCAAAACCAAGCAGCTGGCGCATGCTGGACAAAGCTAGCACTGGAAAGGGAGGTTCAAAAATGGTAACGCTAATCCTGACGAATTCCCTTCATTCCAGGACATCCTTTCCATGACTACGATCGAGCGAAGCCCAAACAAGTTCAGTGAGTGTACAAGGACAAAGCGCCCTGGATTTCAATGGGTTCATAACAATACCTATGGGTCAAAGAGTGTCACGCACACGCTATGTTTACCGAAAGCGAGCCCCCTGAATTGAGGCAGCTTTCGTTTATGGCCGTCGTAGCAGCGTTATGCACTGTTGGAGCTACGCGTCATGTGCAGTGATGAACTGGATCTAGTCGTGATGAATGACCGTCGCTGGATTACTGAAAAAGAGATTAACAAAGCGCCCTCGAATTTCAATGGGTTAGTGGCAATAACTGGAGGTCAGAAAGTGTCACGCTCCCCTTATTTTACTATTGGTTAGAAAGCGTCACGCTCCACTTATTTTAGTGTAGGTTAGAAAGCGTCACGCTCCCCTTATTTTAGCATAAGACCCATCCATATTGTCAAATCTTTCGATCAGGCCGATTGCAGCTGGTTGAGGTGCTGTAGCAGCGACAGGCTACATAAAGGCAGATAAAAAACAAAGGAACCAACCACAGCCGGCTCGCCAACAATGTTAGGTGCTGGTGCCATCTGGCAAATTAAGTCATGAGCTGACGTCAGCTTAGCCAAGCGAGCCCATCCAGTTAGCTAAACTAAAGTAGTTCTGAGAGTCTCAATATTCTCATCTGTGAACACTTGTATGGGATCCATTTTATTGCACTAAATTTGCAAAGTCCAGAGCTCTCAGTACAAAAGATGGATACTTAAATGTTCGACGCTTGCATATTTCATTTCGGACATGGCTTTCCAAGTTACTTCACCACAGAAGTTGGTATAAGTTCCAGGTGAGGGCGACTATTTCCAAAGGCAGTTTGAACAGAACATACTGAGACGATAGTTGTGTTAAGACGCTTTGATCTGCAAAATTTGCATAGATGGTTTCCAAAAAATTAAGTAATCTTCATTTTGAGACAGCATGCCTAACGTTTGTGCAGCCTCAGGAATCATCGTACGGTATCCGGAACTATTAGCCAGTATCGGGAATTGTCAGGCAGTATCAGGAATAATCGACCCGTAGCGGGTAGTTACAGCTACCCGGCTGAACTAGGGTTGAAGCAAAGGGTGATTGCATGACTCCAACAAGGTGAAGTGCTGATAACTTAAACTTCTGAAAAGTCAAAGGTTAATTTTTTGGATTCATGCATAGCTCGATGCTGATGTGGATTTTGGAGAAGAAGATAAAGACTACCCGCCTTCAAAGACAGCTAGGAACAAAAGGTCTACACATCTTCTCTGGTAAACTACGTTTGAACCTAATGAAGAGAGACAATGCGACGTATGGTAACGGTTTGCGTTGGTTTTCAATTATACTTGGCGACGACACTACCTTAGTTTAAGAAGGAGGGGGTGAAACATTGAAAAACTGCATTAGCCGGGTCATGACAGCCCAAGATAGTCTTAGCAGCTCCTGAAAAAAACAGCTCTACCAATCTGATATTTCTTGCTTGAAATAATCAAGCCGTTGTAGTCCAGGCATCGAGCCAAGGAGGCTGGATTTCAGCTTCAAGCTGATTATTTTCTGGAGCTTGTTCTTTACACCGTTGATCTCTACGGCTATAGAAAGCATAAACCTACAATAGATGCTTGATCTCTTTATGCAATGTATCTCCGTCTGTAACTCCACAAAGTCATAAAGACCATGTGGGTGTTACGCAGGAGAGTTATGTATAGTGCACTCACAGATTAAGCGGCTTTCGGTACGCATTCGGTATCCAACAGACTTCGTCTCACGCAACAAAGATAAAGCGGGAAGCATAGCAGAGTCAGGAGAGCAGTTGAGGTAGCGAGTAGGATGGAAGAAGCCGCTCAGGACCGCTGAAAAGGATGAGCCATAGTCGGCAGTAGGAGAGTAGTTGTCGTTGCCTAAGAATTGTGAAAACGAGTTCCACAGTCTAGCACCTGCAGAGCTAAAGCTTCTGTCGCCAACGGTCTTTAATAATAATAATTCACTTGATAAAACGCCCTCAGAGAACTTAATCTCTCTCTAGGCGCTTTACATTTGCTGTAAAGTGAAATGCAATTGAATAGTAAGTAAAATCATGCTTTAAAAAACAAACGAAATGAAGAATATGGTTAGGGGTGACATGCACAGGGTCAGCATGCAAATGTTGTTACTGGCAGCATGCACAGTGTCAGCACGCATAAGCACATCAAGGACGAATCACAGGGACCCACTAAATGCTGTCCTAAATAGGTGTTTTTAGGTTCCTTTTAAATGTGGTCAGGTCGGGGGATGTTCTGACGCAGGTCGGGAGGGAGTTCCAGGCTTTGGGAGCATATGAACTAAATGCACGGTCTCGAAAGGATTTAAGGTTTGTATGAGGTATTTCTAGACTGTTGGATTCCGAAAAGCGGGTGGTACGATGCTTAGGCTGATGGGGTAGTATATCTGAGTGATAGACTGGAGCCATAGAATGAAGGGACCTAAAAGTGTTTAAGCGAAGGAATAGAACGGCTAATTTATTGTCCACACAGGACCTGAGGGCACAAACAGGCTGAAACTGATGCAGCAGTTCAGCTAGGTACGAAGGAGCCAAGCCTGGGCAGGCCTTGTGGGTCAGCGTAAGAACTTTCCTCTGTATCCGTTGCTCAACCGGCATCCATCTTGGCTTTTTTAGCAAAGGAGACACGTGCTCAAACCTCTGGGACTTGAAGACTAGCCTTGCAGCCATATTCATAGTCAGCTGCAGTGGCCTAATTGCTTTCTTTGACAGCCTAGCCAAAAGGGAATTGCAATAATTAAGCAGAGACAGAACTAAGGAGCTAGTTAAATATTTTACAAACAACTGTGGAAGACAGCTCCCAATGTTCAATAGGGATTGAACGTGATAGCTAGCTGAAAAAGCAGTCTTCGGAATGAAGCTTTTAAAATTGAGGCAGCTCTCGAAAACGACACCTAAATTCTGAGCACGTAGTGATAGTCGCACAATAGCATCACCTACTAGAAGAGCAAAGCCCTTGAAGCCAGCCACGAGCTTAGGGTGTCCTATGAGCAGCAGTTCGGTTTTATCGTTATTAGATTTCAGGAAGTTTTCGACATCCGGGATCTAATATCGGCAAGGCAAGCATTCAGTTTCTCAGTTGCCGCAGCAGATTCCGATGGTTTGAATGACAAATACAACTGAGTATCGTCAGCATAGAAGTGATATCCTATTACATGGGCCTTAATCACTTTTCCCAGAGGTTGTGTGTATTAATTAATCAGTGCTCTTTGTCTGCTTGGCTATGATAACTTCGCTGAACTTCGCATAAATAAAACAAGTAAATCCTAGCTTAAACAGCCTCTTTTTGTATAGCGACAGTAGAGGCTGTACGGCCATCACCACAGCTTGCAGTGGCGATAAAGAATCGCCCACCGTAGGAATCGAACCCACGACCTTGGGACTGAGGTCGTGAAAGCAACCGCCTTACCTAGTGTGCCATCGCGGCTCACCTACGGAGGCATCAGTGTCTGGCACTTGCTAGCCTTGCTTCAAGGCACCAGCTCAACCAGTATTTGTCATGCGTCCGCGCGGTCATGTTCCGTTATGAGTGCTGCATTTGTGACAACGGGTTGCTGCTCAGAAGCAGCTACAGCCGGTCTACATTGGCACTTAGGTCTGCTGCCAACTCTCGCGATATTGACCCAGTAATGTATTTTTGGGTGAAAATACACCCGTTATCCAATCAATTCATGGTGTGAACCTCTTAGCTAGCTCGGAGGATTGTCGGACTGGTCAACACAGACAAGGGTAAGCTCAGGATGTCGGCCATGCGTGGGGAGACCACAGTGTGTAAACCTCTGCTGTCGGCCACACCGAGCAGCAGGTGCGTTCGCGTCTAGGCCAGCAGTCAGTGCGAAGGTTCTGGCACGGTGTCACTAATCCTGACTAACGCCCGTGAATCCAAAGCACCCATTCCAGGGCCCCGAACTGGCACAGCCCCGGAAAGTTGAATAATAGTGTCGCTGGTCGTGATGAATGACCGTCACCTGGCTTCCACAGAAAGAGGATAACAAAGCGCCCTCGATTTCAATGGGTTATCGACAATAACTGGAGGTCAGCAAGCGTCACACTCACCCTATTTAAGTCAAACCCCGTCTACATTGTCAAATTCTCCGACCGCGCCGATTGCAGCTGCTTGAGGTGCTGTCGCAGTTAGAAGAAGGTGGATAGGAGGAGCAGGCAAGTAGCCCTCTGGAAAAGCACCTAGGCGAGGCTGCCCTGTACCGTGCGACTTCAGCACTGGCGAATCTGAGCTATCGAGAAGGCAGGGCATCCCTCGCAGTAAAATAGTGAGCACATTATTGTGGTATGTCCGGCATGCCAATTAATTGTTGTAGGCAAGAGTATCTTCAGGGTGTTGATTTGTCAGGAACTGGGGTGCAGGCACGTTGAGTTGGAGTAGAGAAAAGGTTTCCTGCGTTACTTGCGATCCAGATGAATGAATGTTAAGGCTTTCAGTGAGTTGTTTGCCAGCTGACGTGGCCTTGCATGTGATCCAGTGGCTAAAGTCACAGATGCTCTAGATTGTGTCTCTGCAAAGCGAGTGATCTGATCTGTGTGAGTCACCAAAGCGATTCTACAGCCAGCATTATGGCTATCGTCCACTTGTAAGAGAATACCTATAACAAACGTTTTTGATCAACTAGGATTGCCTGTTACTAATACTACGTTTTGAATGTTAGGCTTTGAAACCCAGGCATGGTATTGGATCATGGGATTGGTAGTCATCCCGTCTTGACTTCTGTAACTAACTGCTTGCTGGCCTACTGGCATGTGCAATCAGGCGCTTACAGATGGTGCAAAACTCCACAGCTAGGCTTGTCTGTCGTGAGCATCGCAGTTGCTACATCACACCACTTCTCGCCGACCTGCATTGGCTACCAATAAAGCAACGAATCGACTTTAAGGTTTCGTCGCTTTCTTTTAGGTCACCTTATTTTTTGGCTCCAGCGAATCTCTCTAACATCCTTACCCACCAGGCCAAGCATCGTACCACCCGCCTGTCTGAAACTAACTGTTTATCTATACCTCATACAAACTTTAAACCCTTTGGAGACCGTGCATTTGTGTGCATGCTCCCGAAGCCTGGAACTCACTCCCGACTTACGTCACAACATCCTCTGACTTGACCACATTCAAAAAGAACTTGAAAACGCACCTATTTAGGACAACATTTAGTGGGTCTCTGTGATTCGTCCTTCATATGCTTATGTGTTCTGACACTGTGCATGCTGCCACTAACCATATTTGCATGCTGACCCTGTGCATGTCATCCCTAACCATGTTAATAATGTTGTTTATCAAGCATGATATTACTCACCATTCAATCGCGTTTCCTTTTGCAGCAGATATACAGCCTCTAGAAAGAGATATAGTTCTCTGAGGGTGCTTTATCAAGTGCATTATTGTTATTATTATTTTTATTAAGTGCATACCACAGGCTCAGCTAGATGGTGTCGATATCGTTGTAGAAATATGAATTTTATTGATCAGCTTCTTATCCCTGACACGGGCAGTGTCTTGGTGCTTCTGGGTATGCTCCTGGGCACTTACTGGGTCTTCTACAGTTATACCAAGAGGAACTATCCACCGGGCCCGTCAGCGTGGCCACTGATCGGCCATTTACCGAGGATGATTTCTTCTGACAGACTCACCTTCTTTAGCGAAGCAGCCGACAGACATGGACCAGTCACTACAATTTGGCTGGGTCCACAGCCACTTATACTACTCAGCTCGCCGGAGGTGGTGAAAGAAGCTTTTTTAAGTAATGCAGATCTATTTAGCGATCGGCCATTTATGTACACCCTCAGATTACTGTTCGGCGGCAAACGCACTGGTGAGTGGACCTAGGAAGAAAGAAGAAATGATGTGCCAAATTTTTGGCACCAACATCAGGCTCTACTGTTTACCCTTTGGCCCAACTGCCGGCCCTCATACAACTTTCGCACATCCATCTCGAAATGGCTTGAGTGTATCGTGTTGGTGCTTAGCTCGAATCTAATGTCATGACAATGTCATTTATAGTTTACTTAATATATAGGCATCTCCTTCAATAACGGTGAGTCTCACAAGGCTATGCGAAGAGTAGCTCGGATGGCACTGCATGACTTCGGTCTTGGAAAACTAAGTCTGGAAGAGAAGATCCAAGATGAAGTGAATGCACTATCAAATGAATTGCAAAAGAGTCAAGGTCGGCCCATCAATGATATTAAGTGGATGATTCAGCAAGCCGTATCGAATGTCATATTCAGCATATGCTTTGGGAATAGGTAAGTGGTACACAGCCTAATTTTTTCAATTATTGAAGGTGCATTCAAGTGTCTTTGATTTTAGGGTTCACATAACGTAACCCAGCATTTACAGCCCTAATAATTAAACTTTCAACTCTGCACATCAGATACTGCTTAGCCTAAATTTTTGTCATTGGAAGTAGATTAAATTGTTTTCTAATGTTTACTACCTCAAAAGATATATAAAATTGCCATTATTATTCAAGCAATTGGTTTTGCCACCAGGAATGTGTTACATTTTAAATGTGCTTGTTAATGCGGCTAATAATGAAGGGTTCACTTAGTTTCGTTCTTGTGTAGTCGTAATCAACTATAAGTAAGGCCTGTTTACATATGATTATACTGACTTTATAATAAAAATAACATCGATTTATACTTCATTGGTTTTTCGATATTTAGTATTACACTGTGAACCATTCAAGTAAGTTATTCTTCCAACAAAGACTCCAATCGCATTCTCCTTAGTTGCTGAGCTCAAAGTCAAGCAAATCGTGATGAGAACCCTCTCTCTGTTTCTCTATGAGTAAAATTAGCCTGCTCATTCTAGTTAATGAAGAGAAGCATGTAGCATTACATTTTGAAAGAAATCCTTCAGTCTCTCAGGCAGTAGTTTTTTGCAATATTCTCAATCAGATCACATTAACTAACCGCTTTGAGATTGCTTAGTAATGTGCAAATGAGTAGAAAAAGAGCTTACCACTATGCATCAACAAGTGTATGTGTAGGTCAGCAATAAAAAGAGAATTTTCCAAACTGTGTCTTTCCCCTTCCATGTACTTGGGATAGATTAACGAATTACCATAACCTAGCCCCCTTCAAATAGCAGCTCTTCATGGCGCCAGCATCTGAGCTCAATGAGAAACCTCTACTAAACCTTGTGATAGTCATCACCCTGATCGCTTCTTAGCGGACCCTCACTAACACCTTTCCAGCGGCAATATATGGTGGTATGAGGACGACTCTCCAAGATGCAGTCCTCAGTAGCCATTAAATCACACTAAATTAGCTAAGGAGTTCAACCGACGATCAAAAGTCAGATGAAGGCCAGCGATGGTAATGGCACTCTCAGCAGGTCACCGACGCATCTAGGCGTACTTTACATTCATCGCTGTACCAACTTCAGAGGGTTATAGAAGAGTAGTTTTAACTTTAGAATATTTCTGAATGAATTTCTTATCAAATAAAAAATAATTATTCCGATACTGATGCTTCTGGTAGGCCCAGGTTAATTCCTCAAAGAATGACTAGGACCTTGGGGAATGTTTATGCTATTTATCTCCTTTGCTGATAGTTACCTCCGATGGCCAGTACCATTGTAACCCGACATGCATTGCAGCGATGCAGTTGATCGGCGAAAGTGAAATTGGTGATTACTATAATATACATATATTTAATTCATTTGTATAGCGCCACTCGAGAACTTAATCTCTATTCAGGTGCTTCACATGTGCCTTGGGGCTCGAGTCCACGACCTCAGCCAGGCATTGGTCGGGGCGAGAGCACCTTAACCATTGGACCAAACCGGCTAAGCTCCTATGGCCTCGGCTCACGTGGCCTTTTCATTCCTGGCAACTGAAATCCAGATGAAAATATTCAGAGACATTTATTACTGTTTATATACTAATCTAGAAAGACCAATTGGAATAATAATAATAATGCAGTTGATAAAGTGCCCTCAGACAACTCAATCTCTTTCTAGGCGTTTACACTTGCTGCAAATGGAAACGCAGTTGAATGGTAAGTGGTATCCTGCTTGATAAGCAACATGAATATGAAGCCTTTCATCAATAATTATTGTTAATACTAGTATGATAATTATTAGTAATTCTGTTCTACAGCAATCAGTCAGCTGCACTTAACCTCTAGTATGAATAGTGGTTAAAGCATGATTTATGACTGTCAGCTGTGGGGAGCTTTGGCATGAAAACGAAGCTGTGGCTGTTATAAATGACAGCTATTCAATTGTGCAGCCTCAAAATTCATAGCAGCACAAGAAACTTGTCGGCGATCGCAACCACTTGCAGTTGTTAATTAAGGCTCGCTCATTGCAAGACTTTATCCTGCGACCTAGGTCATGAAAAAACAAGCAGCTTCACCCCTAAGGGCTAAGAGCCAGGGGCCACAACAACTTCCAATGCGACAGAATAGCCCTTCAGAAATTTCTAGACCTTTGAATTACCAGACTGTGAACCTTGTTGGTCTATAGTTACATTACCGACATACACTCGCCGTCTGACTCTACCTAGCAATCTAAGCACCAATTGATAAAGAGAAGGTCCTGTCCTCACGGTATAATTGCTGTATTCCTGGCGGACTTTCACATCTGGTATTGCGTGCACGTACTGACCACTCAAAATACATAGTTTCCTTGCACTTCTGATGGTTTTTGCAGTACTCACATAAAACATGCGCTGACAGCAGTGAATTCGATTACTCTTTCTGGAGTGACTGCGATTGGGAGGTGATCGAAACTAACTACCTGTGACCAAAGTGGACCTAAAAGAAGCGGCTTGATTAGGGATTAGTTCATGAAATATACTCTAGTTTCTTGCAGGTTCTAATTTGCTTATTGGTCAGGATTTCTTTATATTTTCAGAAAACTGCAGCCTCAATGTTGACAATTATATACAATTTACATTCTGTCAATAAATATGCATTATTCTTAGGTACTCAGGTTCAGAATTAATCAGGTACATTACTAGATCAACAAAAAAGTAGATCTGATTTCCATTTGTAAAGTAAATCCCCACATAACTATAGGTAAAAGAACTTGAATCATAATTTTGCTTCACGTTCTGAATGCAGATTGCCTGCTTATTCCCTGGTGTAGCTGATTGGGCATGTAAATTGATTGCACGTTTATCGAGCGATCTCGAGTCAATAAAACTGCATTTACTCCTATCGTTACACTACTCGTTTGATTACATTTCACGCTTAGTGTCATGCTTCTTAAGTAAAAAATATTGTTTAGGTTGACTTACCCGTTTTTCAGAAATTTATTTAGTTTGATTTATACAATAGGCTAAATTACGACGATGAGGATCTCGTAGCGCTCAACCAAAAGATAACCCTTTTCGTCAAGAATAACATCTTTCTACGACCAGAGAACGTGTTTCCGATACTTAGATACCTACCTATTGGTAGCCCTGTAAGTATTAAAATTGCTATGTGTTTAGTCTTCTAACTAGTAGATTCCTAACAAAATACTATTGCATGGCCTAGAAGCAAACCTTACCAATCAGGCATTATTGTGACAGTTGGGGCATACCCATGTTTTCCAGCCAGAGTTAAACACTGATAGGAGAATCTTAGTATTCTTCGCTGCGGCTGCATCAAACATCAGACAAGGTTGTGAAGGAGTTGGGTGGGTTTCTCCTGCTTTGGACTTTAGTATGTCTGCTGTAGAAAACCATTTCATGAGACCGTCGATGAGATTGGCTGAGATTAGATGGTGAGTACCCTCAGAAGTTAACATTAAAAATGTATTACAAGTAAGCTTCGAACTTACTTACGCAATTGCGGGTGCTAGCAAGGAGCTCTCACTATCTGGAACTAACTTCTGATGTAATTTGCTAGGAATCTTATAAAATTTGCTGAACCTTGGCCTTGACACAAATTACGCCGGTAAAGGTAACAAAGTCACAGTGAAAGTGACGACGTTTACCATATCGTTATTTTTCATTACATCTCGATTCCACTTTTGTTCTTAAACTAAGAAAACCCTACCCACCATGTCATGTGTTTCTCTCCAGCGGTCTCCAGTGATACAATTATGCCTTAGCGAATGCGACCCTATCAATTCATCTCTGTAGATTTTACAGAATCAATTCACCATCATCACTAATATCTTCTAGATGAGCTATCCTTAGTGACCTTATTTCAAGCAGCCATTTTAATTCAACTCCGGAAACTAAATTGCTTAAAAGTAAAATTTGTCATTATTACTGCTGCCTTTCAAGCCTTGATCTAAGCTATGATCATTTTTGTGTATTAAAAAGCCTTGCCATACCACTCATCCCCGATCATGAGGCTATTACTAAAATAAGGATTGTTTCAGTTTACCAGTCTCATTAATGACCTGGCAGACCAGTCTCAGCGGTTCGAAATTTGGTTTCAGTTAAAATAACAAATTTCCAGCTGCGGAGTTTAAATTCGATGCCTGGCAGTACTACCAGAGCACCTTAAACATGGGCTAAAACTCAGTGGCAGACAGTTCTTTCGTCTATCTAGCCACTATCTATGGAGCGTTCTGTGGAACTTTATGCAAACGTCTGGCCACACCTAAAAGACTCTGAAAAACGTACCACTTTTGGTTGCCAAAGCTCGTCAAGAACTTGGACAAGAACACCTGAAACGACTGACGTCTGTTCTTTATGGCTACACATCCAAAATTATAAATAATTATTTGAAAAACTAAATATGTTACATAAATTTTAAAGTATTTCATTTAAAGAGCAACCAATAACTATAACTAGCAGAAGATAAACGTGGCTTATCATGTTATATAATGCAGTATTTTTTATGGGGTTGTGAATTTCATTTCCTAATTCAACATTCGCAGAAGTATTAGAAATTTCTACTCTGCTTTCACATTTGGGCTTGGTGACCAGTGTAGCGACTACTTTGAGATTAACCAATTTACTACAAGAAAACTTACCACTCGCAAATTTGTGTTCATACTTTGTCAGCAAGAATTGAAAATGAATACAAATTTCTATAAGCTTACTCTTAATTCATCCATAAATTACCACTCAAATGTTTTCATACATGAGTTGTTGATATAGATTTGTGGCTCAACATCAAATAACTTTATCGGAGGAAAACTTAAATGTCTTCTGCGGCCAGTCCCTTTTGAGATAGTGCAAGTTTCCCGGAAGTCCCATGGGCGAAGAAAGCTAGTATGGTTCGTGAAGCCCTGGCTTGGAGACTTAGCAGGAATCACACCATTTTCTATGTGCCAATGATCTCCCAAGCGTAGTGGCCATAACACGACACCCAACAACATCATGACGCTTGTGTAGGTCTCTTCAGGGCTCACAGAGTCAGCCATAGGAAGAGACGGGTTCTTATCCTGCTATGAATCAGAACAAGCCTGGAGGCCATTAGATGTGCTGTCTGCGAATAGACAATCTTCACTCGGGTGAAATGCGATTCCAATAGCATCGTTCAGACCGGCCACATTGTTGCAGAAGCACCGCGCATCTCGCTGACTAAAGGTGAGAAATTTCCGTGAAGCTTTCCTTCGTCTTTTACTTTCACATTTTCACCCAACAATGTCCACTCGTCGAGCCTAAATTTCTTAAGTTCATCATTTGGATTTTAAGGTCAGGTCTCTGATCAGATCTTCGAGGACAATCTTGTTAGAGAAATATAGCAATTATTCCTTACGTGCATCTGTGAAATTTAAATCCAAATCTATTATTTCTTCTTCGAAGTCTCACTTGCTACCGCCCTGTCTATCTCAGTCTCCTAGTCTCTGTTTCAGTCTCAGTCTCTGTCTTTCTCGGTGTATCTTTATCTCTCTCTCTCTCTCTCTCTCTCTCTCTCTCTCTCTCTCTCTCTCTTTCTTTCTCTATCTCTCTCTCTCTCTCTATCTTTCTTTAGAAGATGGCTCGTCCCTCTCAGTGAGGGTGGAAACCAGGTGCTCAGGGAAATATACAACATTCGGTGAATGCGCTCGCTCGGCGATTGACATTTCGTGTAGGTGCTACAAGAGGTATGCTAGTCAAGCCATTTTTTAAGGATTTTCTCATTTCTGAGTAACACTTGGTGTGCTCGTTACTATTGGGTTGTTTTTATGATCATTCAATCTATGAAATCTGTTAGCAGTCTAAGTGGAAATGCCAGTGATGTCCACGGCAAGGCGTGTAAGAGAGTTGTTGACTTTCTTGAAGGCACATGGGGGTCAAGGCGCTGGATCAGCTGTGTGCTTTGTGCAAAATGATGAATAGCATATTTGTCCCTGGTGATTACACCGGAAAGAGGAAGGGTATACATTTTATATTGAATTATACGTAGCCCAAAATCACCTACAATAGCCTTTGCACGATCACATCGATTCTCTAAAGTCTCCCAATTGAGATAGGACCTTGAGGATTGCAATGCTATGCAAGGCATTCCCAGGCGAGATGACTGGCTCTCAAGATTGTTTTTTTACTACAGCATTTAGTGGGCTCTTTTCATTCGTCCTTTATGTGTTTATGCATGCTAACACTGCGTCTGCTGCAACTAACCATATCTATATGTTGACCCTGTGCATGTCACATCTTACATTGACATTCTTGACGACATACGAAAGTCGCTACGAATCATTTATTCATGCTTTCTTAACTGCACCTGTGAATTACCTAAAAGGAGTTAATTTTCTCTGAGGTCACTAGGCAAATGATATATTATTAATGTTATTATAGTAATTATTATTAAGAACGTGTTGGTGTTCAATAGTATCAAATACAGCCGATAGATCCAGCTTAGTAAGCCGTGGGTCTCTACCGGAGTTACCATTCACGAGAAGATCTTAAGCACTCGCTGTGAGGAGGAATTATCTTTACAGCCGGACTAAAACTTACGCACTAGGCTTGAAGTTTTGATATAAGCATGGGTCTTAGACAGGATGAATGGGTACGATCTAAAGTATTACTCGTAGGCCAGTCAAGGGGCAGCTAGTTCTGGTAATTTTCGCGCTTTATCAGGCTTGTGCTTAGCATTCCTAGCTACCGTGATGTCTTTAGGATCAGTTTCCTTTTAATAGCTTAGTATGATGAAGATTTATTTTTAACTAAAAAATTGCACTTTTTATTTTATAATTAGCAGGAATATAATTGTGTCTATGGCTTGTACTGTTGCTGTATTCTATAGCTGCTATTGAAGACTTGCAGAGGCTCTTTACATTTAACTGTATGATATTGAAATGCTGCAATTGCTTAGGTAAACATTTTACTGGAAACTCAAAGTCTCATAAGAGGCTACGTGCAGAAGCAGATTGCAGCGCACAAAACCAGCTTCGATCCTAACAACATCCGAGATTTTGTGGACTTATACATTAAGGCAGAGAATGATAATGACGGATATTTTAACGGTAAGTGAGCTTCCGTTTGTGGCGATTCTAGCAAATGGTGGCGATCGCCTTTTCTTCGTCAAGTCATTTGTGACCAGTATTTGGTTCCCTAAGGCTCTGGCTGTCCTATAATGTGAACTAGTGCCAAGCTTTCTTAGAAGGACTAAGTGATTTCTTTTCGCCCATATTCCGGCTATGTCAGTATTTCTTTCAAATACTTCTGACTCTTTAGCAGCACGGTTAAGTGAAGATACAGAAGTCCACTGACTGTCTCTGATTTTTTCAGCCGAAAATTTGTTTCGGGTAATTGTGGACCTCTTCCAGGCTGGTTCAGAGACTACTTCTACGATGCTGAGCTGGACGATACTGTATCTATTACTGAACCCTTCAGTGCAGGACAAAGCCCAGCAGGAAATAAGCACGGTGAGACGGCCAGCTGGCGTAGGGAAAGGAATTCATAAAGTCCTATTATTAATTATGTTAAGCTGATCGCTGTCGCTGGGACTGTGGAGCTTTACAAAAATCTGACGGCCGAGGTTATAAGGAGACGACGATACTGGTTGTTCATGCTAGAGAATGACAAGGAGATAGCACGACTAATAAAAAGCACGACTTATCTCTTGCTCTGATCTTGCTTTTCAGCCCAATGGTTAAGATTTGTTGCATAGGTAATAGTCACGTGTTGATGCAACACACTGTTGGCATATTTAATTTGGCTTGCACGGCAGTGCATTGACAATTTGTGAGCATAGCCTATAAAAATACAATATTTCTGCCGCAGATATCTGATATTATTGCCAATTTCATGGACTTTCTGTGCAGGCGATCGAGCGACCAACATACGTCATCACTGCCAAACAGGCAGAATGACTAGGGGGTTGTAGTCCTCCTTGAAAGATGGCACGGAGGAGGCACGCCTTAAAATGAATAAGCACCCTCCGCTTGGCACCTCACGCCTTCTTTAAAACATTAAAAAATTCTACCTTATCCTCTCCAGTTCTTCAAGGAAGGGAAAATACTATTCATCGGAGTCCAGAGGCTTGTCAATCAGCGATCGTCCGGTGCACGCCTTTAGTTCGATCTCCAAAGGGAGGCTTCAACATTTAGTCTGACCAGGATGTCACCATTTCCACCTTCGATGGGAAGCTGAAGAGGCGATATCAGGATGGAGTAAAGGTATATATAGCGAGAGGGCTTTTATTTTTCTTCCTCTTTCAATTTTTTCGAGAAGGACTCAGCAAGATAATTTTTAAAGAAGCTGGAGAGATTCGGGAAGGCGCCCCTACAGAGCTCTACTTGGTAATTGGTCAAGTGACGGGGAGGAGCTTGTGTTAATCTAGAGCTCCCCTCCTCAGCTATGGCATCAATCGATTAAATTATGAATTTAATAGTCCATGAGTGACATGATTACGTAAATAAAATTTGCTTGCTCGTGTTTACAATGTGCTCATTGCAGTATCTTTTCTATTTTAATTGTAATTAGTGCCTTATCAATAATACGTGAGGATAATTTACTAATTTGAACATGTAGTTACACCTGCACTCTTCAAGTTAAAACTGAACATTGAATGATGTATTTGAAATTTTTTTACTTATTGTATTATTATCTAAAGACTATACTAGGTTTGAATTTTTGTAATTTTTATTCTAGATATAATTTGCAATATTGAGAAAAACATCTAGCTTATCCGTCATTATAGCTGACTCACCAGCTATATCAGTGGACATTTGAGCTCGCTTTCTAAAGTAAAGTTGTAGCTTCTTATGATCTCTCACGCCTATAGACTATTGGCCTTATTTTTTCTTCATAAACCAGCCTGATTATCTGGTGAACTGGTGTGAGCCTAAATGGAAAGTACCAGTTTGCTCAGCGAACTGTATATAAATATATAAATAAATAAATATATATATATATAAATATATAAATATATATATATATATATATATATATATATATATATATATATATATATATATATATATATATATATATATATATTTATATATTTATATATTTATATATTTATATATTTATATATATATATATTTATATATATTTATATTTATATTTATTTATTTATTTATTTATATATATATATTTATATATTTATATATTTATATATTTATATATTTATATATTTATATATTTATATATTTATATATTTATATATTTATATATTTATATATAGTTCGCTGAGCAAAATGGTAATTTTCATTTAGGCTCACACCAGTTCAGCAGATAATCAGCTGGCCTTCACCACGTGCTCGTAATCTAGGTGTCGTGTTCGACAGCTCGATTTCAAAAGCTTCATTCAGAAGACTGCCTCTACAGCTAGCCATCACATCCAATCCCTATCCAAGATTAGAAGCTGTCTCTCACTGTGGCTTGTAAAACATTTAACTAGCTCTTTAGTTCTGTCTCGGCTTGATTATTGTAATTCCCTTTTGGCTGGGCTACCAAAGAAAGCTATTATGCCACTACATCGGACTATGAATACGGCTGCAAGGCTGGTTTTCAAGTCCCAGTGGTTTGAGCACGTGTCACCTCTGCTGAAAGAGCTAGGATGGTTGCCGGTTGAGCAAAGGATACAGAGCAAAGTTCTCACGCTGACCCACAAGGCCCGCCAAGGCTTGGCTCCTTCGTACCTAGCTGAACTGCTGCATCAGTTTCAGCCTCTTCGCGCCCTCAGGTCCTGTGTGGACAATAAATTAGCTGTCCCATTCCTCCGCTTAAATACAGTTGGCGACAGAAGCTTTAGCTCTGCAGGTCCTAGACTGTGGAACTCGCTTCCAAAATTCTTACGCAACGACATCTACTCTCCTGATGGCGACTATGGCACATCTTTTTCAGCTGTCCTGAACTGCTACTTCTATGCTACTCACTACCTCAACTGCTCTCCTAACTCTGCTATGCTTCCCACTTTCTCTTTGTTGCGTGAGACGAAGGCTGTTGCCTACCGAATGCGTACCGAAAGCCGCTTAGGCTGTGAGTGTGCTATACAAATCTCTCCTGCCTAACACCCACATGGTCTATGACTTTGTGGAGTTACTGACGGAGATACATTACATATATATGCAGATCGTGGCTGCAGAGCTCAGTAATAAAGTAAATTAGCAATATCTTGCATTACCTTGACAGAGCAACTCTCCAACTGCTTGTTACTAAGGCTTCTTATTGAATGACATTTTCTCATAAAACCGAACAGAATACTGCGAGAAGTGCAAGTCAATATCGAACGCCATCCTAAATCGTTTGTTGCCAGCATTACTTGAAAATTTCAGTTTGTGAGAAAACAGTTGCATACGGAAATCACTCTTAAAAAGTGCCTAAACCATACCACATTGCGGCTTGCCTGAATGAGCCAAGTCAGCTTGCTTGCAAGTAGTCAGCCGAAGTGAGGAGTGGACATTCAGATCAAGGAAGATTTTGGTATAGCTGATCACAATTAAAATTATCTTATTGGCGATCAACTGCCATTAGGCTGATTAAACATACATACGTAGGCCATTACGAAGTATTGTATTTCGTTATAGGTCTTGGGTCGACACAGCATCCCGACAGCGAAGGACAGAGACCAGCTAGTGTACGTCGATGCTGTGCTTCACGAAGTGATGAGGATAGCTAATATCGGTAAGTTCTCGGAATGCTTCTAATGAGTGAACAAGAGTAATCCGAAACCATATTTACTTTAGAGAAAGCAACATATAATAAGCACAAATATGATACATTTGTGTAGCGCCCTAGAGAAGTTAATCCCTTTCTAGGTGTTTTACATTAGTTATAAAGTAAGAATGTCAATAATTAGGCAGCTATATTTTAAATACACCACGCTAATTTAGGTTGTGAAAAGTTAATTGCTCTTAATATTTGCTGTTAATAACTCCGCCTAAATTAACGATAAGTCTAAAATAAAAATTCATTAATTTCACAAATTTAACGTCTCAGTTCTTGACCGTTCATTTGTAAGTGGAAAGCTCGTAAAGGTTAGGAATGCTTCGCTGATTAATCTTGATTATTCCTCGGTCTCAGTAATTGCATGGCTATCTTAGCTACCCCAAAGACTGCTGCTAATTCAAACCAGCACTGGATTTGAAAAAACTAGAGCTAAGTTGAGCAAATTGAGTCTACAAAAGCTGGTCGCAGTGGCAACTTGATATCTTCTACAACTAGCCTATGCTACTTACTAGACGAGAGAGCCGTAATGTACTGTTTGCCTTGACTGTTCCCCACCTTTTGAGCCGGATAGTTTGAGCACGGTAACAATCGGAAGGATCGCTAAATATATTTTTACAAAAATCATTTCATTAACTGCTGATTTAAAAAATGCATGCTTTGGAACCCCGTGCTGAGCTGCAGCAGCATAATGCCAATGAATATCAGACGCCAATCGTTTAATGATAGTGGATATTAATTAGCACGCCATGGCGATGGCCATTTTTTTATTTTTGGTTAAAAATCTTAAGTCTTGATTTGAAGTATTGTGAAGCTGCAATGCCCTGGACGCGTTTCTATTAAGTCATATACCTCGCCAGGTTTTATTAATGCTTCGTTATTGATTATTACCGCTCTTTTGAAGTTCCGTTGGGAGCTCCTCGGTTCTTGACAAAGCCAGCGTCAGTTTGTGGACATAACTTGCCTGCTGGCTGCTTGATTTTTCCAAACATCTATGCTATTCACATGAACAAGGCGTACTGGAAAGACCCTAAAGAGTTCAGGCCAGAAAGGTGGATTGACAGCAACGGATCTCTGATTAACCATGACTATTACATGCCATTTTCCATCGGTAAGATCGCATGAGCTCCAAAGTAGTTAATTTTTACTTTGCTTTTGGAGTCAGCATCTAAGACTCTGAAAAGCACTGGCTATATTTGCAAAGCACAATGGGAAAGGGAACAAAGACAGCGACGTCTATTTTATATATACCGTGCATGACACTGATGAATACGATTGAGTGCTCTGATCGAGGTATATTTAGTTGGGTCACCGATAAAGCCACTAAATTTCTTCAGCTTGTGATGAAAGTGGCTGCAAGCAGAGGTAATAATATAATATAATAATGCTCTTGATAAATCTCCCTCAGAGAAATCAATCTCTTTCTAGGCGCTTTACATTTGCTGCAAAGGGAAAGCGACTGAATGGTGAGTGATATCATGCTTGATAAACAATATGAATAACATAGTTAAGGGTGGCATGCACAGGGTCAGCATGCAAGTGTGGTTAGTAGCAGCATGGCAGTGTCAGCACGCATAATCACATGAAGGACAAATCACAGGGACCCACTGAATGCTGCCCTAATCACTAGTGACCTGCTTAAATGTAGACATTGAGGTGCAGCCAGGAATCGGGGAACAGCATTCTAGTGGAGATGTTGTCATCGCAGGGATGGATTCCCTGATCTTGTCAATCTTCTGGACAAATAATCGAGAGAAGCGATCGGCTAGATTATCGCAAGGATAATCAGGTAAGGAGCAAATCAAGGAGCGGTTGAGGAGATGGTTGATCGTCGACATCAGCATTTTTGGATTGTGACAGAGGTGGAGTCAGGATTTGTATCTAGGGGACACGACATGCCAAGATTTTCTATGGGTCAAGTCGCGAGAAAATGTTGTAACGGCGAGGTCCGTGATCCTTCAAAAAGTATGGCGCAAAATCATAGGGATTATTCGAAAATAACTTGGCGGCTGCTCTTTGATCAGAATTAGCACATAATTTCGTCGTTGCGACCTTCGGTGGGGGCGCTAAGGTTTTAGGTGACTGTAGGCGGGGGGGGGTAGGGGTGATCCAGCTTGCAGCCCCAATTTAGGACGGCAGTGCCCCCTATTCTCAGCTTGATTCACCACTGGCTAGACGCTAGTCAGCGAAACCAAAAGATTCACTCCCATGTATGTCTCCTTTGCTAAAAAAAAAGCAGCTGCGATGACTCTATTTATATCAAATTATACAGAGCCAAATTCTTACTCTGACCCACTGGTTCATCCTTTTCAGGGGTTCTGAGCTGCTACTTCCGTGCTTCTCACTACCTCAACTGCTCTCCTACTCTGCTATGCTTCCCATTCTATCTTTGCTTCGTGAGATGAAGTCTGTTGGCTACCGAATTCGTACCGAAAGCAGCTTAGGCTGCGACTGCGCTATGCAAAGCTCTCCTGCGTAACACCCACATAGTCTATATGGGTTTATGGAGTTACAGACAGAGCAAAATGACATCACACAATACGTTACATTACGCCCACTACGGCTTGGCTCCTGCACCAGTTTTAAGATTTCTCACGTCCTTATGTCCGCTGTGGACAATAAATTAGTAGCTCCATCCTACGTATAAAAACCATTGGTGACAGAAGCTTTACTCTGCAGGTCATATATATATATATATATATATATATATATATATATATATAGTGCCGATATATATATATATATATATATATATATAGTTTATTTATATAACGCCCCAAGAGAACTTAATCTCTATTCAGGCGCTTCACATATGCCTCGGGGCTCGAGCCCACGATCTCAGTCAGACCTTGGTCGGAGCGAGCACCTTAACCGCTAGACCAAACCAGTCTTCGATATTGGAACCCCTCTCTAGGATTATTATGCAACAATGCCGATGCTCCTGCAGCCGACTGTGGTAAATTGTTCCCTCCGTACTGAGCTGCTACTTTCAGGCTCCTAAACTACTCTAGGAAATCAACTTTTTTCTTAATTTCTCTTTTTTGTGTGAAACGAAGTCTGTCGAATACAGTTTTCTAACAAAAATCTGCTGTGGCTGTGAGTGGGCTATAGAAAACACTCCAGTGAAGCATTCAATTAGTCAGCGTCACTTGTGCAGTTGCAGAGGGAGGCACATTATAAGCACATCACATTTTAACGTACCAGCTACTGTGCAGATAGCCATGCCCCATTTAGTTTATGTCGAAATTACAATATTTTTTATTTTTGACTCTTCAATTGCCTTACCGTAATTTTGCTATTGCAACTTAACGTCCCTCGCTCTGATTATTGGCCCTAATGAAAAGTAGTTGGTGGCCGCTGAATTATGATGATAAGAAACTACTGTTGCATTGTCTGAAGATGTAATATTACTGAAAAATAGCCGCTGTAATGATAAGTGCTTTGGATTCCAAAAAACTATTAGAACTTGTTGCCTTCACATTGTGGAAGGTATTGCCCAGCGTCATCTTGAAAGTGCATTGTTTCTTATGACGTGGGAAAATGTATTGCTGTCGTAGATTGCCATTGCCATCGTACCTGAATAAGTTAAGGTTACTTGATCTTTTAGTCGTGCTTATGTGCGTTCTGCCAGTGTCGGGCATGCGACTTCGACGTATAGCACCGGTTAATTATGTCGCTTGCGCAAAATACTTTTGCTTTAGAGCCGCAACACGCATTTCTAACTCCGGTGTCGTGTCTTTGGGTGAGCTATTCCTAGCCTTTCGCTCTATCTGTCTGTCTGTCTCTCTCTCTCTCTCTCTCTCTCTCTCTCTCTCTCTCTCTCTCTCTCTCTCTCTTCATCGCTACAGGAAGACGAGCTTGCATCGGAGAGACTCTTGCAAAGACGGAGGCGTTTATATTTTTAACTATGCTGTTGCAACGCTATCAGTTCGCGTTGCCGGCGGGCTCCACAAAGCCTTCGTCAGAAGGTGTATTTGGAATTACTGTGTCTCCTGCTCCGTACAGCGTATGCGTTGTTCCCTTAAAATGATGTCTGTATCTCAACCTCAGTTTGTTATTCTAATGTCCCTAAATTTTGAACAAATGTCGGCAATAACTGGAAGCGTGTACTGGTATGTTTTTAAATTAAATCTGCCCAAAGTTGCAAAGAATCAAGGAAATATTCTTAGATAAGCAGTCATTGAAGTCACACTAACTTTAGTGACTTGGGGCTTGGACTTTCACCAAAGACCACGGTGCCATAACTGGTCCTATTTCTTGTCGACACACGGAAGATACTGGTGGAACTATTGCTTTGTAGCTCAGCCAGGCGTTATTATTTGCTGCAATGATGCACAGGCAGGTGTAACACGGCTACAGCAATGCACGCCAGCTATCACGTACAAATGTATCATAATAGTAATTTCATACCCTGACGAAGCCTCAAGTGCAAAGGACTAAACCAGAGCTTTTACTATGCGTTGTTGCATACGTCTTATTAGTTTTAGCATTACTCAACCTACACTAACGGCTGTCATTAGATTGTAGTTCCAACATCAAAGCTGCTAATCTTTACTTGAAACTCAAACTTATTTGCACCTACAGCAGCAGCTTCTAATAAACGCTCAGCATAATACGGTAGATGTTCACAAGCTGTGACAATAATCTCAGGAGGAACTGAGTTTAACTATGGTTAAGGTACTCTCTCAATTTCAGCACAGCTCAGACACCAAATTTGCTAAATTTTTATAGATCACTGCTCATTAAGGGTAGCTCTTAAGGAGAAAGCCCTTCCAGGCTGAGTTACGAGGGAGGGATGCTACCCTTGATCCATGGCTGCTTTCCGTCTAGACTTTCGGTCTAATGCATCATGCAGGCCGAAGTTGTCGCCAAGCACCTCAATTATATTTGCACCACCGTGCGGTAGTCATGAATCAAAGTCAAATGCGATTATTTATAATACCGTGCAGAGACTAATATCGACTGCCCTGCTCTTGGCCAGTGCGAAACTTTTCCAATCATGTAGCAGCGACGAACCGAATAGCCGCCATCGGTCAAGCAGACGACATTAGCAGAGACCTCCGGAACCAAGTACAAAGAGAATCAGTCACACTCTTTGAGGTCGCTTCATTCTCTAGGTCAGGCCTAACTACCTAAAATAAAATACGTTCCGCTGAGGCTTCGCGTAGTTTTATCAGCTCGGCTCTCACACATTGAGTTTAGCCAAACTTCTACCCAGCCTTAAATTCGTCGAATCGATAATCGTGCATTCAGTCTGCATGCTCCAAAGCATAGAACTCACTATACAATGACATCAGAACATAAAGTGGCTTGAAAAAATTTCAAATGAAGTTCTAAAGCCTCCTGTTCCTCCCAGCATTTATTCACATGACTCATTCTTTTTCTACTCATGCGTGCTGATATGGTTAACATTATCACTAACCAATTCTGACGCTTTCATCATAGCATACAGTAAGTAAAGTGCTTAGAGTCAAATGTAGTTCCTATGGTTTTTGGAATCAGAGTAACTCTAATTATTATGAAAAACTTGTCTTTAAGCTGCTTCTTATAGCAACGGTAGCCGATCAGCTGAACGAGCACATACACTTTATGGCCATTGCAGCCAGTAGTCTTAAATGCATCTTCTGCTCATCTCAGCTATGACGCCTTGCTTGAAAGGTCTGTAAGCCAATGTTTCTGCTGTGTTGACTTATTTTATTCTTCGAGTTAGATTGACTTAAAAGACATTAAGAAGAAGGTACCGGAAAATTTTCGGATCAGCTATTATTTTGAAAATCTCATAATACTGCAATTTTTCGCAAACTGTAATTAACTGCTTTTACACGCGAGCACTCAATTGTCAGAGTCTTTTGCGAGTAGGAAAGATGGCAACTTGCCACCAGAGGTACGAGCAAATTTACAATCGAGCCTAATCGCACAAACTGTGGTTTGTAAACCAAAGACTCTGCGAAAGTAATAGATTCAAACTGCAGTTTTGCAACGCCTGTTGTTGAAATATGCGCCGTTAAACTGCAAATAAAAGTCGATTTCATCAGCCTATCAGACATTTTTTTCTTTTTCAGCGCATTCTCACACCACCTCCTTGCTTTTGGACACACGTGCAACCACTTTTTCAACCAGTACCATTGGAAACTGAAGGCCCGTATTGCGGGTATCATTAAGATGGACGACAAACAGAATAAATAAGCTCTGTCGTTTCACGATATAGTTACCACCAATGCTCAGCTACTAGTTACTTGATGTACTTCAGTAGCCTGCAGGAAGCTTAAGAGTGTCAGAAATGCTGAGAGGGAGAGTGTCAGACAGAAACAAAGATGGAGAAAGAGAGAGGGGGAAGAGAGAGAGAGAGAGAGAGAGAGGGAGACAGAGACAGAGACAGAGAGAGAGAGAGAGAGAGAGAGAGAGAGAGAGAGAGAGAGAGAGAGAGAGAGAGAGACAGAGACAGAGACAGAGACAGAGACAGACAGAGACAGAGAGACAGAGAGATTTATAGAGAGATCTAGGACTATGGGGACCGAGGTAGAGAAAACTTGCCATAAGTTATCATTCTCATTAAGGAGATCTAGCCGAAATTGGTATCATTTCGTAGTGGTTTTAACTCAGATGCCTAAATCAACCGGTGCCTTAGATCTGGCCAGGTGATATGCCCAGATCTAGGCACGTTGTACCCGGGCAGAGTACCCGTTAGTTAAAACGGATTTTAGCGAGGAGATAATCTGAGCTTGAGACCTACTCTTCTTAGAATTGAGCTTTTATCAAACGAAGTTGACTGGGGGTTGACTAGCTAATTTGCTACAATAATCAACTTACGAGGCTGGCAGGCTGGCTAAAGAATGGCCCGCCTCGTCCTCCACCTCCTCTAAAATCACCTCTGAATCGTGAAAAATCAAAACACATTGATGCTGACTGTGCGAGAATATCTGCCTCGCCTCTGCTGCTCAGTCCTCCATCCGAACTGTCATCATTGGTAGATAACTACAACACGACACTAGCTGACAGGCTCGACGAGTTTGCACCTCTGACTAAGCGAACTGTGTGCCCTCGCCCAGACGGCCTGCGGTTAACCACAGACATTAAACTAGCTAGGTCTACTAAGCCAAAGCTTGAAAAAGCATACAACAAGCCACGACTGACTGTCCATCGACAGGCATACGAGGACTACTGTAGGTCGTACCAATCGATCCTAGCAAAGGCCGAGTCTAGCTTCTATAAAAACATGGTTAAACCACAGATGCACAATCAAAATTGCTGATTTCAAAGATCAACCACCACCTCAACCACTCCCAGATTAGTGCCTTACATGATGATCCTTGTGATGGTCTAGCCGATCGCTTCTCTCGAATCTTTGTCCAGAAGATAGATAAAATCAGGGAGTCCATCCCTGCGATGATAGCATTGCCCTGGAATGCTGTCGCCCGAATCCTGGCTGCATTTCAACGGCTACAAGTTCCAGTCTAGCTTTAGAGCTAATAACTCCACAGAATTAGCATTGCTTAGCGTGTACAATGACCTACTTAGGAAGGCAGACATGGGTTGAGTATCTGCTTGTTTTGCTCAAATCTTTCGGCAGCTTTTGATACTATCGATCGATACGATCGATCACCAAGCTCTTAATGAGCGCCTCTCATCTTGCCTGGGCATCACTGGCACTGGTCTGCAAAGGTTCAGGTCCTATCTCAGTTGGAGACTGTAGAGTATTTATGTAAACGAACAAGGATCATCCGAGGTACCTCTGAAATACGAGGTACCTCGGGGCTCCGTCATATGCAATCAGACGCTTACAGCTGCTGTAAAACTCTGCAGCTAGGATTGTCTGTCGTGAGCATCACAGTTGCCATATTACACCACTTCTCGCCGACCTGCACTGGCTACCAGTCAAGCAACGGATCGACTTCAGGGTTTTTTCTTTCACATTTAGGTCCCTTCATTCTTCGGCTGCAGCCTACTTATCAGATCTACTCCCCCTCCAGGCCAAGCATTGCACCACCCACTTTTTGGAATCTAACTGTTCATCTATATCTCGGACAGACCTTAAATCCTTTGGAGACCATGCATTTAGTTTGTGTGCTCCCAAAGCCTGGAACTCACTTCCAACTTGCATCACGACAACCCCTGACTTGACCACATTAAAAAACAACATTAAAAAGCACCTATTTAGCACAGCATTTAGTGGGTCCTTGTGATTCGCATTTTACGTGCACACGCGTGCTGACACTTTGCTTGCTGCCGCTAACCACACTTGCATGCTGACCCTGTGCATGTCACCCCTAACCATGTTACTCATGTCGTTTATCAAGCATGATACCACTCACCATTCGACCGTGTTTCAATTGCAGAAAATGTAAAGCGCATAGAACGAGATTGAGTTCTCTGAGGGCACTCTATCAAGTGCATTATTAAAGAATGACATCAGATCATGATTTCAAGCGAATTAACAAAAGATAAGATATTGTAAGTACATTTTTGTAGCAGACTATACTTAAATTGCAACCTCGCGATTTCAAGGCGCTTCACCAATGCACATTCAGATAATGGACTACAATGGCTTGGCCCGAAGCCATAGGATCTGTTACCCACCACAACTCAGTCGGGAATTGGTTATGCGAAGCTACAACTCTCACTGCATACAGTACTTAACTGTTTTTGCAATGCAACCATTTCACTATCAAGCTATTTTGAAATAGTGATTGACGTTCAATCCTCGACAATCACAGCAGTGATCGGGGTTAAGACCACAAATCGTCGCACATTGTCGATAAAATGGCTGCATAGAGCTCCACTTCTCGTTGCATTTAAAATTCGTTTTTTTAAAGTGCACTTACTCAATGGTAACGAAGTGTGTGTGTTTAATCTGGGACCAATGCATGGCAATCAACAACGACGGTACGAGATAATACTACTATCGGTCATAAGGTGACCGGGCATTGGCTGAGTGGTGCTCTAATTCTCGTCGAGTTATACAGCACACTTCATTTAAAGTGCTACTGTCTAATTTTCAAGCTATTTCGCAGTGTCACCTTATGAAATGGTGAGCCTCAATGGCGCACTAGGTAAGGCGGTTGCTTTTCACGACCTCGGTCCCGGTGTCGTGGGTTCGAGTCCTGCGGTGGGCGATCTTTTATCGCCACTGCAAGCGGTGGTGACAGCCGTAAAGGCTCTTCTATCGCTATACAAAAGAGGTTGTTAAACCAGCTAGTATTTAATTCTAAATGCACGGCAATAGATCCCAGAGATCCGGGAGAAAACTACAATGTATTATGATCCCTCGCAAATTGACAAAAAATGGTCGCTACAATTAACGTTTCTGGCTTCTAAATATACAATTTAATAATAATTATAACACGTTTGAAATAGTGCCCTCAGAGAGATTAATATCTCTCTGGGCACCTTTGGTTTGCTGCAAAGGAAGCACTATTGAATGGTTATGGACCAGTGTTGGCGACTCATTAAACGACAAGAACAACATGGTTATTGGCTAAATGCACAGGGTCAGAATGCAAGTACGGTTAGTAGCAGCAATCACAGTGTCAGCTCGTGTTTAGATGTCGTGATGCAATTTCAAAGGCACGGTCCAAAAATGATTTGAGGTTAGTACGAGGTATAAGATTCCATAGATTCCGGGGCGGTTCGGTGATTAGCCTGTTGGGGGAGTAGGTCTGATAGGTAGGCTGGAGCCAAAGAATGAACGGACTTAATCGTGAGTGATAGAACTTTGTAGTCGATGCTTTGCTTGACTTGGAGTTAGTGAAGGTCGGCAAGATATGGCGTGATGTGGCAACTGCAACGCTCATGACAGAGAAGTCTAGCTGCAGAGTTTTGCATCAGCTGTAAGTGCCTGAGTGCACAGGTTGGTAGGCCAGCAAGCAGTGAGTTACAGAAGTCAAGACAGGACGTCGCAAATGTATGGACCAAATAAGACGTGATATCAAAGTCTACACAAGCCCAAATTTTTGTAATGTTATGCAGCTGAAAGTAGGCAGACTTGCCTGTGGAGCTGATGTGGTCGTATAATGAAAGGTAACTTTGGAACATGACACCTATATTTCGTGCAGATTCAACAGGAGATATGCTGGCAGACCCAATTTTGAGTGTTAACCTTTCCAATTTCTGAATCACACTGGGTTTCCCTGTAATGAGTAAGTTAGGATTATTATTATTCAATTTACGAAAGTTTTCTGCCATCCATGAGTGAATGCCATCAATACATGCAGCAAGAGAGTTGAGTGAATTCGACATACTGGAGGGCTGGTAGAGATCAAAGCAAAAATACAACTGAATTTCATATGCATAGAAGCGAAAGCCTAGATTTTGTCTGCCAATCACATCGGCAAGCGGGATAGTATACACCGTGAAAAGAACCTGACTAAGCACGGGGGGGGGCTGAGGTACCCCATACTTCAAGGTTCCTTCCGTGTACATTCACATCAATACTCTGGTGTCACCCACTGAGATAGGGCCTCAACTGCTGCAATGTAGTGTCAGTGATGCCCAGGCGAGATGAGGGGCACTCAAGAAGGACTTGCTGATCGACAGTATCAAAAGCTGATAATATGCATCCACCTTGCAGCCAAAAATTAAAATTGTCAAAGCTTGCTTGCTAATACTGTATTACAATCAAATGCAATGGCCAATGCCAAGAACATGATAAAGTTCAAACTGTTTTAATAACTAGTTGATCCTGCCTTATCTCCTTTGTCCCGTTATTCTTAATCCCTCCCGGGAATACACATGTCAACCCCACTTTCAGTCGCTAGAACAAATTTTCAATAACTTCGAGGTAATCTATGCCAAAAACGGTTTGTTTAAAGATGCTTGCTTCTAGTGCACTTCACTGGTTTTACTTACCTTCACCTGTCTCAGCTCAAAAGTGTTGCAAATGCAACATCTCTGAAAACTCTTTAGTTCTGCCCTGCACTGGCTTCTCACTAAATTCCTTTGGCCGATAACACAGGGCACGTTACAATGCTATTTCCTGCCAACACGGGAAAATAGAACAATAGATTCGTAGCGAGAGCCTTGAAGCATCCATAATGAGTTGTTGGTGCAGCGCCGATACACGCTACTGACGCCAGTTGATAGAGAGCAACAGAAGACGATAGCAATACAAAGCTTACCTATGTTAGCACAGCAAGACCCGCTTGCATTGCTTGTATTAGTCTGTTGCAGCTGCCACCCAGGCATACTGGCGTCTGTTACCAGCCTTACAGAAAGGTAGTTGAGTTTAGCTAAAGCAGGGGGTTAATTTAAATAGTCGCGGAAAAACCCTAAAAGCCACAGGCACCTTTGTCATCGAGTAATTGAGGATCGCTCACTGCAGGATTCGAACCCTCTACCTAAGAGGTGAAGAGCGAGAACCATACCCCTGTGCTAAGACACAGGAATTGGTAATGTCATAATCTACGGTCATGCTGAATCAAAAGCAAGACTCGGGTAATGACCAGTTGGTTGTGCTCTAGCATTAGAGCATGGTGTTTGAGTCGTGCTCGGGGCATTGATCTGCCATCTGAAAGCTATGGCTGGTGGTGGACACACGAAATTCCTGTTTGGCTTTTGAACAGACTATTTTATGCTACAGACGTATATGTTCCTAATACGGCTGCTCTAAATAGCTGCTGTTCTTCGTTACCGTCGGTTTACCTTCATGTCAATTTACCTTCATTGCAGACCTGGTTTGGTCCAGTGGTTAAGAAGCTCGACCCGACCAAGGTCTGGCTGAGGTCATGGGCTCGAGCCACGAGGCATATGTGAAGCGCCTGAATCGAGATTTGGTTCTCTTGGGGCACTATAGAATTATATATATATATATATATATATATGTGTGTGTGTGTGTGTGTGTGTGTGTGTGTGTGTGTGTGTGTGCGTGCGTGCGTGCGTGCGTGCGTGTGTATTTTATTTCTTGGTGCTACACTTACAAGTCACTAGCTCTGATTCAAGGCTGCATTTGTATGACAGCTGATCGTAGATTATGACATTATTAGTTTCTGATTGTTCTAATTTAGGAAAGTCGAATGTTATCTATGCTATTAAAAAGTTACAAGTTGAATGATATTATAATCTTGCTGGTTCAGCACACCATTGCTTAATATGTGAATCATTGGGGGCTGCTATCCACCTTACCATTTGCGTGTCGTCGCTTTTTACTGACCATTACTACGTCTAACTGCTATAGAGAGTATGAAGGTAAGGAAAACATCAGCAGGTGAGATAAGCAGAGGAGCTGCGCTCACAGACGCGCTGCACTGCCGCTTGCACGTACGCCTCAGGCAGCTAGCGCAGTGCACGTAATGCTACTCGTCATTGCCTAGGTGAGATAAATACTGGTGAACCCTGAGCCTTGAAGTAGGGCTAACCATGCGGCGATGCTGCCTCATTACATGCAGGTATTCCGATGACGGTAAAGCGGAGCAGCGACAAAGAGTGACAGTATCTTAGTATTGCAAGACCATATCCATAACGTAGAGGAGTCTATTTGACAGTCAGAGTGAGTTACAAGTTTTAAGCACAAACCGAAGCACACAACTCACAGTTAGGCGCCCAAAGCACGAATAAACTGAGTAGCCTAAAGCAATTTGACAAGCTATATCACAAGATTGATGCTTTTCATACCACCTGACCGTAGATGGCTCCCATTCGAAAGCCTACAGCTCAACTGACCAGTTTGAAAACCGGAGCACGTCTAACCAGATGCTTAGCTAGTCAGGTTCCTATAGGTTATGATTCAGAAACTGCTAATGATCATCGGGACAGCCACGATCAGGCCGGTATATCACCTCCCCTGTATCAAACGGGCTGCCGTTAGGCTTAACCCCTCACCACCCCTAGCTGTAGCAACTGGCCCCTCCTCCTCCGCTATGCAATTGTTCTCAGGCATGGCCCAGCCCACCATATTATTTATGTGTACAAAACTACATTTCCGATTATTTTCTAAATGAGACTAATCAGCTGGGCAGCAGAAGCCGACACAGGGGGGCCTTACGTCGGCCAGCCGGCCCACTAGCATGCCCTCGTTGCGTTTGCTCAGGATTCATACACGGAGGCAAGCTGTCAACGATGGCAACCAGCGTCAAATAATGCTAAGGTGGTCTAAACCCGCCCCGGCTATTATTGCACCTGGGCACGCCCCCAAATGGAGGACAGCGTCTAGAGCCGCTATTGGCTGTTCCACCTGGGGTGGCTTGACGACTAGTTACCAGCAGCCGCGACTGGGAGCGAGCCAGCCCGAGACTGCCGCTACCTCTAGGAACTGCTGGCGCTAGTAAACCGACGGGTGCTGGTGAGTGTGGCATGATTTTAATGGCTCAATCGCTTCCACGTTTTAGTTGATCTGCAGCGATTCACTTCGGTATCGTGGCGCTGGCAAAGCTTAACGGAATAAGCACCAAAATACAATAGGGCCGATCATGCCGAGTGTAAACCACACCATGTGACTGAGGTCGGGTCTACTTTTAACACGTGGCATTCATTACCACCGACTACATGCAGCAGTTGGCCTTAGAAGCCGCCGTCGGCCTGCGTCTCTGCTTGCCATTTCAACATTTATAACATGGAGGATTATACTCTGTCGCCTAAAACGCTCAATCGGGGTATTTGATGGACTTTAAGGTGTTGTTAAAAGTTTACTTCAGTGCCCCACGATTACAATATAGCTCGGCTTAGTAATTCATTTGTTGGTGAATTTGAGCTAAAGACAGCTTATTAAATAGCCGCGATGATAACACCTTCGAGCAGCGAAACGACTCTCCACCTTGCCGGCTTGCAAAAGTGAGAGCCAGACTGTTAGAGCTCACCGTCGGCGACGATCTACCTGTCGATGAGTCATTAAGCTGACCGTTGGATGGGATAAGCTTTAAGCCAGTCTGCCTGTAATCGCCGGCCGCACCTTCTGTAACATGCAGGCAATTGGTCGAGCCTCCACAAGTTCGGCTGCTTCCGGTAGGGCTGCTTCGGCAGCTTCCGGGGCTCTATTTTCACCGTTCGGTGAATTACTTTCGTCGGTCAGTACACACTACGCCCAACGTGCCTCAACCTGAATTAGTGAGGGTTCGTCGTGTCTATTAATACGAAACGTTAGGTGGGGCTTCACACTTGCATGATTAATCTTCAAATCGAAATGTGAAAAGGAGTCTGGCCGGTCACGTTCAAAAAAAGGCACAAATGCTCCTCTGCTCCCTCGTTATTTCCAAGCTATTCTGCACATAGCTTTATGGTACTGTCTATCTGTCCTACACCAGCCACTGGTTTCCTTGAGCTATAAATCATCGTAGATAGCATTACAAATCTGGCTGACATAGCCGATAATAATAATAATAATTCACTTGATAAAGCGATCTCAGAGAACATAATCTCTCTCTAGGCGCATTACATTTGCTCTAAAGTGAAATGCAATTGAATGGTAAGTAAAATCATGCTTGAAAAAAAAACGAAATGAATAATATGGTTAGGGGTGACATGCACAGGGTCAGCATGCAAATGTGGTTAGTGGCAGCATGCACAGTGTCAGCACGCATAAGCACATCAAGGACGAATCACAGGGACCCACTAAATGCTGTCCTAAATAGATGTGTTTTTAGGTTCCTTTTAAATGTGGTCAGGTCAGGGGATGTTCTGACGCAGGTCGGGAGGGAGTTCCAGGCTTTGGGAGCATATGAACTAAATGCACGGTCTCGAAAGGATTTAAGGTTTGTATGAGGTATTTCTAGACTGTTGGATTCCGAAAAGCGGGTAGTACGATGCTTAGCCTGATGGGGTAGTATATCTGACAGATAGGCTGGAGCCATTGAATGAAGGGACCTAAAAGTGAGGGACAAAACCTTGAAGTCAATCCGTTGCTTGACTGGTAGCCAGTGCAGGTCGGCGAGAAGTGGACTAATGTGGCAAGTGCGACGCTCACGACAGACAAGCCTAGCTGCAGAGTTTTGCACCAGCTGCAATCGCCTGATCGCACATGCTGGTAGGCCAGTAAGCCGTGAGTTGCAGAAGTCGAGACGGGATGTCACGAATGCACGAACCAACTTGGACGTGGTATCTTTATCTAAACAAGCCCGAATTTTAGCAATGTTATGAAGCTGAAAATAGGCGGATTTGACTGTGGAGCTGATATGGTCGTCTAACGAGAGGTCGCTTTGGAATATGACACCTAGATTTCGAGCTGATTCAACTGGAGATATGCTGGCAGAGCCAATTTTGAGAGTCAGCCTTTCCAATCTCTGGATCACACTGGGTTTGCCCATAACTAGTAAGTTAGTTTTATCATCGTTAAGTTTTAGAAAATTTGCTGCCATCCATGTGCGGATGTCATCAATGCATGCAGCTAGTGAGTTTAGAGAATTTGAGGTGCTCGAAGGCTGGGAGGGATCAAAGCAAAGGTACAACTGAGTGTCATCTGCATAGAAGTGAAAGCCTAGATTGTGCTTGGCAATCACATCAGCAAGAGGCAGAGTATAAACCGTGAAAAGAACCAGACCTAGCACTGAGCCCTGAGGTACTCCATATTTCAGAGGTACTTCACATGATCTTTGTCCATTCACGTCAATACTCTGGAGTCTCCCACTGAGATAGGACCTGAACCACTGAAGAGCAGTGCCAGTGATGCCCAGGCGAGATGAGAGGCACTCTAGAAGAACTTTGTGATCGATGGTATCAAAAGCTGCCGAAAGATCAAGCAAAACAAGCAGAGACACTCTACCCATGTCTGCATTCCTAAGTAGGTCATTGTATACCCGAAGCAATGCTGACTCTGTGGAGTGATTAGCTCTAAAGCCAGACTGGAACTTACTAGCAAGGTGTGAGGTTTCGATATACGAGTTCAGCTGGTCTGCCACGACCCGTTCGAGTGTCTTTGATAGGAATGGTAGAAGGGAAACTGGGCGGTAGTTGCTCAAGTTCTCTTGGTCAAGTGTAGTTTTCTTGAGAAGTGGCCTGACTACAGCTTTTTTGAAAGGTGCTGGGACATGACCTGAGGCTAATGACATATTAATTATGTTAGTTATGCATGGCAGCAGCAGATCAATGCAACGTAGGAGCAGGACAGTGGGAATAGGGTCCAGAGGACTTGTTGTCTTTTTTGATTGAGATACGAACTTTCAGATTGTGTGAGCCAATGTGGCCTTACTTCAGCTTTTCAGCCATGCTCTGATATGCTTTCAGGAGGGTGCTTCCACCTTGGCTGGCCTATGAGCTGCAGTGCAGTTGGTCAGTAGGGCAGCAATTAAATTTAATTGGCTCAAGCTTTCCTACTTTTAAGAGGCCGAAAGCATTTCAAAGCGCCTAGAAAGAGATTAAGTTCTCTGAGGGCGCTTTCTCGAGTGCATTGTTATTATTATTATTATTAAATTTATTGTAACCCTCATAAACCTGATGCAAAGGCAGTGGATGAGCCAGGATTTTTATGTAGGGGCAAGCCCTTCGGACGATGGTAAACACAGTGGGAATGATAACCTTTTATTTGACATGCGAGCGGTGGCCTCGAAAGTGCTAAAAGCGTGCGATGATCTCACCACTCGTCACTACTGAGGCCGTTTCGTTCTCAACATACAACAGCATGTCATCGCTAAGTTAGTACGAGCCAATCGCCGTTTGAAGGCGTGTCTTGATAAGTGTGAATGCCCTGAAGGCACGTTTGGCCTTGGCGGTTGACACTAGTCTTATCGGAATAACTCGTCCCAGCTCATACAGTTATATCGGGCTTCGGCTGTACCGTCCTCTGCCAGAACGACGGCAACATCGAGATGCGTCCCAAAATTCCTCAGTGCCCAGTCAGTATCTATTTCCCACCTGAGTATGTGAATTTGCATTCCCAAGAGATCGACTCAAAACCTGAAAAATCTCCCGAGTGCCACATTAGTAATGTCGCTGACCATATCAAAGAAGCTGCCGATGTCGACCGAACTACCCGTACCGACCACAATCAATGCTACAGGCGCTTACAGCTGGTGCAAAAACTCTGCAGCTAGGCTTGTCTGTCGTGAGCTTCGAAGTTGGGACATCACATAACTTCTCGCCGACCTACACTGGCTATCAATCAAGCAACGACTTCAATGTTTTGTCACCCACTTTCAGATCAATTCTTTCTTTGGCTCCAGCCTACCTATCAGATCTTCTCCCCACCAGCATAAGCATCGTTTCACCAGCTTTTTTGAATCTAACTGCTTAACTTTACCTCGTACAAGCCTCAAATCCTTTGGAGACCATGCATTCAGCTCCTATACTCCTAAAGCTCACTCCGACTTGCGTCACGACATCCCCTGACTGCCACATTTAAAAGAAATTTAAAACGCCCCTATTTAAGACACCATCTAGTGGGTTCCTGTGATTCGTCCTTTATGTGCTTATGGGGGCAGACATTGTCCATGCTGCCACTAATCACGCTTACATGCTGACCCTATGCACGTCACCGGTAAAGCAAAAAAAAAGCTAATGCTGGGCGAGCAAATAAAACTACCGACTCGTCGTGGCACCAAGAGGATATTCACTGGCTGATTAGATCGTATTGCGGCTTTTCCTTCTTAATGGCCGTCGGTTCCTTAATATCATACTTTGCAGCCATAATGGGCTCTCCCTTTTCTTTCCGGTCAATTGCAGTCTGCACTGGCTTGATGTAGCAGGTGACGGCTGACTTGATGAGCCAAACAGTGCCATCTCTGCAGCTGACTATTAAAAGTTGCCGTACCCATGTGCTGTGCATTTATAATAAGACATCGCAGTGGTGCAGACATGCCTTTATATTATTATTATATATATATTATATAAATATATATATATATATATATATATATATATATATATATATATATATATATATATATATATATATATATATATATATATATATATATATATATATATATATATATATATATATATATATATATATATATATATATATATATATATATATATATATATATATATATATATATATATATATATATATATATATATGTATGTATATATATCCACGAGGATCACTGCAGCCTCGACCCTTACATGTCCTAATGTAATGTCACAACTTTTCCACCTGTAATTTTTCCCTTAAGATGGCATGTGGATTTATTCAGTTACATAAGTACGTAGCCATGGTTACATAGCCATCGTAGCCGATAGTTTGCAGGGACCACTGCATCTAATACAGGCTTTTGAGGTATCGGCTGAACGATGGCTGGTTTGAAGGACTTGGGTACAACCCCTTTTTTAAGAGAAACATTAGAAATTGCCTGTGGCTGGGCTAAGTTGTTCTGCAGGTGAAGACCACAGACATGATGGCTTAGGGGCTTCAGGAGACGAGCTCTTTTTATTAGTCCTTATTGAGGTAACCACATCGAATGCAGGAGCCTTGGACAATCTTTTGAGGAAGGTTACAGGTTGAGATTCTGCAATTGCTTTACTCGAGAAGGCTGTATGGAGGCACGAAAGTGCACCATTGTTTCAGTGAGGACGTCAGAAAAATGTTCAGCTGAGCCATTAATATCCGAGAGTGAGACCGCTCAGCATTGGCAAGCAAATTTTTTACCGACTTATAAATCTATTTTGAGGTGACATGTAGGACTTCTGTTTTTGAGTGTAAAAAGAAGCTCTGACTTTTTTAGGCTTCCGGGTGTAAACTCAGAGGAATTCTTTGAAATTGACTAGATCTGCAACAGACCCCAATTTCTTAAAATGGCATTCAAGACTTTACTTAACACCGTGCATTTTTTGAATTTGTTTGTAAATTTGATAGGAATCTCCATGACTCTGTACACGGACAGAATGCACGGGAGCATGCTCGTTAAGAGCATTTGTAAGTGCCTTGTTCACTGCATCTGTGAGGTTATCAAGACTGACTGTAGAGACTACGTGAAGGTAAAAAAATAATTGCATTGAAAACAAATTTCAAATTTTGTCAATGTCAATGCTTTTAAGTTGGGCAAACTCGACGTTACCCTGTACCTACAATGGAGCAGGGAAAGTAAACGAGACCAAACAATGATCCGAGAGATTCAGCGAAAACACCACAAATTCGGTGGGGCAGACATCCTTAGTGATAACGAGATCTAGGACATGACCACCGACGTGAGTGGTATGATTAATGTATTAGACCAAACCAAAGTTCTCCAGACATTCAAGAAATGAGCTGACCTGGCTTTTGCTAGGGTTGTCAACGTGAATATTTAAGTCTCCGAGAATCAGTAACGGCCTGTCACACACAAATATTTTAGCAAGGAACTCCGAAAACTCCTCTATAAACAATTTTAGGCAGCCAGGAGGTCAGCATATCACAGCAGTGATGCTATGCATCGTCATTTTTACCCGTAGGAATGTGTTCTACATTAGCCAGCTGTTTTGATTTTTTAAAACAAAGCAGATGGTCATGGTGCACTGCGAAGGGTCTCATTCTTAAAAATTTTATTAGATACGAAACATCACTTGCCTTGCGTTGAACGACTTCACTAGAGATGTTGTATATTGGGGCCGAGAATATGTGACTTTTGACAGTTCGGCTGCAGCATTTTCTCTTCGTCTTAAAAGGACGCAAATTTAACTGTCATAGTTTTTCCCCTATTTTGCCGATCTTGATGCAGTTTCAACTGCTTGGCCACTGTGTCTTGATCTTGTTAGATAAGAGTTATGTACTCATCACAGCTAATCATTGTGGCTGGTGAGGAATCTGAGCTGTCTGGGCGGTACAGTCTGGCTCATGTTGCATCAAAAGGGATTCGAATTGTCCTGAGCCTAAATATTACTTCATATGGCTAAGACTGAGTCGTTTTAATGTCTAGAGATGGTATATGCAATTTATACCAAAGGTTCACACGAATCCCAATCCTGCTGATCTAAACGTACAATTTAGTCCGATCAGGTCGTCAATAGTTCGGTAGCTCTACACATTAATTACTGGTAGGATGGGCAATGCAAGAGCATTTCTTTTTCACGTTAAGCAGTCGGCAATCGCCACTTTGTCACTGTACAGGTTCTTATGGATGCCATTGACGAGCACAAAGTCTGAGACGCAAGCTTCCCTTACCATTTCCGCGAGCTTGTTCTTTAGGGGAACAACAACCACGTACATTAAGAAGTAATCCCATACGAACCAAATAAGCCTATTTCAGGCTAAATTTTCCGGAATGTTTCATTTTAATTCTATCTGAGCGTCTAGCTTGCGTTGGCATCTGAACAAGTAAAGCCTTTGTTTCAGAACTTACAATATATTTCATTTGTATAGTGCCCCAAGAGAACTTAATCTCTACTTAGGCACTTCACATATGCCTCGGGGCTCGAGCCCATGACCTCAGCCAGATCTTGGTCAGGGCGAGCACCTTAACCGCCGGACCAAGCCAACTTACGGTCGGCGTTCCTAACAAGTCAAGCAAGATATAAAAATCATCCGTGTTCTTTATTCTTAAGGCACCCCTCCACGTGATCGGACTGGGTAACGAGACCGAGAAAAAAGTCTCCTGGCTCCAACGCCAAGTATTGTACTGTCAGAAACCTTGCCGGCCAAGTCTACTCTCTCTCTCTAGACAGCTGCGAGCGTTGAGGAATCTAGCACTCTCCCGTCTTCGTATGCCTCCGGTAGCACCTATGTTCCATGCATGCATTATGCATGCATGTGTTTGCACTGTCGAGCAATTGTTCGTTCCGAATCCTTCGACAGCTGGCGGCAGTTTGTGGTAGTTGGAAGAGCTCACAGATGCCGCCAATGCATGGATTTTTGCCGGACTGACGAGTCATCCACCAAGACCCAACCCGTCACCCGTTCAACCGCTCGAGAGCCAGTGGCTGCTTAGGCAGTCTAAGCTCTGGTAGAGCCTCAGCCCGAGGCTGGCAAGCCGCTGAGTCACGTTCCATCATAATTCCTTACTAGGAGAACCACTAATACATCGTCAAGAAAGTCTTCTTCGTAACACCGTGTCCTGCAGCTCGTTGTCATGAAGAGCCCTCAAAGCACTCCGTTGCAGTTTTGGGGCAACATGATTCGAGTACAGTCTACAATGAGCAGCCCTGCTGCTGTGACCTCAGAAATTATGGAGAGCATTGCTTGGAATCGCCCGCGGATGGCTTTTCGTCCCAGCTCCGAACGTTAAGAAGTCCTATCGGGATTCTAATCTTGCGTGTAATTGATACTTTTTGGTGAGAATTCAAGCCACAAAGTAGTATCTCCGGCATGATAAAAAAGTACCAACCTAAAGCATCAGCAACAGTGCAAGCTTTACCGGGACTTTGTAATACCTAAAAGTCAAACTCACTCAACTTAAAGCCCCAACGCCAACGACGTCCGTCGGTTACTTCTGCATTCTACGCACGAAGTAACCATTTTACACCTCCTAGTCAGTTTACAGTGTGGACATAGTTTCCAGAATGTAGGGTATGTACACTTTCACTGCCTACACTACTGCAAGGCACTCCAGTTTATTTGCCGAGTATTTCGCCTCTCTGGAATTCAGGTTCCGACCTCCAAATGCCACTGGCTGGTGTTCCTCAAGCTTATCTAGCTGTCCGTGGATAAAGCCAAGCACCAATGAAAAAAGAGAAAGTGTCCCAACTTAAGATGAATGAAAGGTCCAGCAAAAATCCAAGAATTTCGAGAATCTACACAGCGTGAGATGAAGTTTTGCGATTCCACTGATGGAGCGGCTCCCTACCCGGCATCACCTGTAAGGCTCCTCGATCGTTTCGGCATGCAGCCAGCTGCTCCGTTGTGGTGAAGTGATGTGGCATGCGAAGGCTGTCGCACTGGTTAATCGATTAACCGTGGGGGAGTCACAGGGAGGCTACGGAGGAAACCAGAGCATGGGAGCGCAGGATGCCGGGCCGTGTGCAATCCTGTGAGAATGCTTGAGTTCCGCCTAAATAAATGAGGTATTTGCCGTCGCTGTACTTGACCATTTTAATCACTGCAGCCTACCCTTTCATGTCCCGAAGTAATTTCACCCATTGGTCCGAGTTGAGAGAGAGGAGAAAGAAAGCGTGAGACTCAGTAAAAATTATCGGTGATCACAAAATACCCCAGCCACTTAAATATCAGAAACTACGGTGGCAGACAGGGACACGCGGTTTTCACATTACTAGCTCGTGCATTCACCTCAATTCGACGCATGTGGTTGTGGACTGAGCCGGCCCTGAAGCTAGTGTGAAAGGCTGCTCTCATCGACAATGCTGAGGTCAAACGTCGAAATGGCAGGTCTCGATCAAAAATCACGATCGATCGCGTGGGCCCCTTGAGATAGTAAAAAGGCATTACGAAGTATCAATTTGACCTTGCTATACAGATGCAAATGATGAAACCGAATGTAGTTCAACACTTTGTGGTGCTAAGACCCTACCATTAGGTTTCGGCTCGCGTAGTGCGGCTGCGGTATTGGCAGCCGGAGCGTGATCAGCAGCCGATTAATTCCGGAAAAACGACAGAATTCTGTTTGAGCAAACGATTTCTTCAATGGCTGCTTTGGAGCGAATGGGGCGAATGTGATTAGCTGGCAGTGACTGAATACTGCATGCAACGTCAAGAGGCCTCGGCAAGCGCCACCCTATGCTAATGAAGCTTGTTTCTTGCATAGAATGTACATAACTTACTTTAACAGCGTCGACAAAGCTGGCGTACCACCTTTCCAGGTGGACCTTGCTTACTGGGTCAGGTGGATTTTAACACCCGATATCCGTTTATTATGTCCCTTTTGAACTGGTAGGTATCGGGCATTTGTAGCAGCTGGAATAATGCTGGTGCTGGTTACCGCAGCTGTCCTGTCATGACTGCTGCCATGTACTATCTAATGCGTCTGAGATGGAGACAACCCCAAAGGACGTTGATCTTGTATACGCTTCCCCCTCCCCCACGCAGCACTAGCAGAGGGGTGGATGGTAGTACCCGGTAGTTCCTTCTGGACTTCTGTACCTCACTGCTTGCTGGCCTACCGGCATGTGCAATCAGTCGATTACAGCTGGTGCCAAACTCTGCAGCTAGGCTTGTCTGTCGTGAGCATCACAGTTGCCACATCACACCACTTCTCGCCGACCTGCACTGGCTACCAGTCAAGCTACGGATCGACTTCAAGGTCTTGTCGCTCACTTTTAGGTCACTTCATTCTTTGGCTCCAGCCTATCTCTCAGATCTACTCCCCCACCAGGCCAAGCATCGTACCACCCGCTTTTCGGAATCCAACAGCTTACCAATACCTTGTACAAACCTCAAATCTTTTGGAGACCGTGCATTTAGTTCGTATGCTCCCAAAGCCTTGAACTCCCTTCCGACTTGAACATCCCCTGACTTGACCACGTTTAAAAAGAACTTAAAGACACACCTATCTAGGACAGCATTTATTGGGTCCCTGTGATTCGTCCTTCATGTGCTCATGAGTGCTGACACATGCTGCCACCAACCACACTTGCATGCTGACCCTGTGCATGTCACCCCTAACCATGTTATTCATGTTTATCAAGCATGATATTACTCACCATTCAATCCGCTTCCATTTGCAGCAAATATGAAGCGCTTAGAAAGAGATTGAGTTCTTTGAGTGTGCTTTATCAAGTGCATTATTATTATTATTCCTGGCAGCCCGACACGACTTCTTACCGCACGAGCGTCTTCCTTCCCTCCATTGATGCTCTGCCGGGAGACTGGAATATGGCACTGCTGTGAGGGTTAGAATACTCTGCTACAACTAGTCACTAAACTACTGCTACAACTAGTCATTAAACGTGACAGCTTACTGTGGGCACATGTTAGTAGAATGATAGACGTCGGTGCAAGCTATGCAGGCTGTGCGAAGATGTCCAACCGGTTTAAGCTGACAGAACCTCTGAAACAGACTCTTCGGTATTGTTGCGATTGATAGCGACATTTCTTACCCTGAAGGTGCTTTGCTACACCTACACAAGATACGAGCGTTAATTTAATTAGCCACGGAAACACAACTTTCCACTAAACAAAATCTATACTTGTGTGTTCGTCGCCATCAGTTAGGTATTTCGCTCAACCGAAGAGTAGTCTCTCGCTTGAGCTGCTGAAGCTGTGGACTCGAAGTGGTCCACGGAGCTCACTTGTATTCCTTCTACCGTCTGAAGTTTTGAATTCTGGCGTCGTGTATAGTCTCTCTTACCTGACCCTTTCACGCGTCTTGTTGATTCGCTTCCAACTTCAGCTGCCAACATTTTTATAAATATAAATGTAATTCATTTGTATAGCGCCCTAAGAGAACTTTATCTCTACTCAGGTGCTTCACATGTGCCTCGAGGCTCGAGCCCATCTCAGGCAGACCTTGGTCAGGCGAGCACCTTAACCACTAGACCAAACCAGCTCAGAAATTTAAGACTTACATACTTCGCCAAGCATCCTGTTTGATGTAACAAGTTAGTCGGCCTACTTCCTAGCCGCTGACTTCGTTCCACTTGGTCACTACTAGCTACAGGTTATTGTGACCTCTTAGTAGGTCTCGCTTATGGACTCACCATGTCACTTGTTTTCACTCTACTAATAGGACCTAAGCAAATCTGTCAGGCTAGATTTGCACCCCAGGTTGTTCGATTAGAGCTTGTTAAAGCCCACTAAAACAATATCCCCTGCAGCCTTGCATAATTAACATCATAACTATGTCATTAGCCTCAGGTTATGTGACAGCACCTTTTAAAAAGGCTTTAGTCAGGCCACTACTTAAGACAGCAGTACTACACCAAGGGAACTTGAGCTACTCCTGCCCAGTCTTCTTTCTACCGTTCCTGCCAGAGACACTGGAACGGGTCGTGGCAGACCACCTGAACTCTTATATTGAAACTTCAAACCTTGTTAGTCAGTTCCATTCTAGTTTTAGAGCCGATCACTCCGCATAGTCGGCATTGCTTCGGGTGTATAACGACCTACTTAGGAATGCAGACATAGGCAGAATCTCTCTGCTTGTCTTGCTTGATCTATTGGCAGCTTTTGGTACTATCGATCCCCAAGTCCTTCTTGAACACCTCATATCTCGCCTGGTTATCACTGGAACTGCATTACCATGGTTAAGGTACTATCTCAGTGGGATACTCCGGAGTATTGGATGTACAAGATCATCCTAGGAACCTCTGAAATATGGAGTACCTCAGGGGTCTGTGTTTGGTTACGTTCTGATCACTGTTTATACTCTACCTCGAGCCCTTGTGATTGCCAGGCACAACTTAGGCCTTCACTTATATGCAGATGACACTCGTTTGTATCTTTGCTTTAATTACTCTTATCCCTCCAGTACGTCAGATTCACTCAACTCAACTCCCATGCTGCATGTACTGATGACATCCCCATTGGATGACAGCTAACTTTTTTAAATTGAATGATGATAAAACTAACTTAGTAGTTATGGGAAAACCAAGTGTGATTCGGGAATTGGAAAGCTCAATCCTCCAAATTGGCAGTGCCAGCATATCTCTTGTCGTATCTGCACGAAATCTTGGTGTCGTGCTCCAAAGTGACCTTTCATTGGACGACCACATCAGTTCCACAGTCAAATCTGCTTACTTTCAGCTACATAACATTGCAAAATTTCGTGCCTGTTTAGGCAGGAATTCCACATTTAAATTAATCCATGCATTTTTTAAATCCCGTCTTGACTTCTATAACTCACTGTTTGCTGGTCTACCTGCCTGTGCAATCAGACGGTTACAGCTAGTGCGAAACTCTGCAGCAATTCTTGTCTGCCGTGAGTGCTGCAGTTGCCACATCACACCAATGCTTGCTGACCTGCACTTTCTCTCAGTCAAGCAACGCATCGACTTCAAGGTCCTGTCGCTCACTATTAGGTTCGTTCAATCTTTGGCTCCAGCCTACCTATCAGATCTACTCCACCATCAGGCTAAATATCGTACTGCCTGCTTTTCAGAACCTAATCGCCGACATACACCTCGTACAAACCTCAAATTGTTTGCAGACTTTAACTTTAGTGTGTAAGTTCCCAAAGCCTGAAGGGTGACATGCACAGGGTCAGCGTGCAAGTGTGGTTAGTAGCAGCATACACCGTGTCAGCATCCATAAGCACGTAAAGGATGAATCACACCCACTAAATGCTAACCTTAATAGATGTGTTTTTAAGTTCTTTTTAAATGTGGTCAAGTCAAGGAATGTTGGGACGCAAGTCGGGAGTTAGTACAAAGCTTTGGGAGCATACAAACTAAATGCACGGCCTCCAAAGGATTTGAGGTTTTATAAGAGGTACTGGTAAACTGTGAGGTTCCAAAAAGTGGGTGGTACGATGCTTGGCCTGGTGTGGAGTAGATTTGAGAGATAGGCTGGAGCCACAGAATGAATTGACCTAAAAGTGAGCGACAAGACCTTGAAGTCGATCCGTTGCTTGACTGGTAGCCAGTGCAGGTCGGCTAGAAGAGGTGTGACGTAGCAACTGCAAAGCTCCTGACAGACAATCCTAGCTGCAGAGCTTTGCACCAGCTGTAAGCGCCTGATTACATATGCCGGTAGGCCAGCAAGCAGTGAGTAACGGAAGTCAAGACGGGATGTCACAAATGCATGGACCAACTTAGACTTGTATCCTTATCTAAACAAGCCGAAATTGTAGCAATGTTATGTAGCTAAAAGTAGGCAGACCTGACTGTGAAGCCGATGTGGTCGTCGAACGAGAGGTCACATTGGAGCATGACACCTAGATTTCGTGCAGATTTAACAGGAGATATGCTGGCAGAGCCAATTTCGAGCATTAGCATCTGCAATTTTTGAATCACACTAGGCTTGCCCATAACTAGTAAGTTACTTGTATCATCATTTAATTTAAGAAAATTTGCTGCCATCCATGTGCGGATGTCATCAACACATGCATCAAGAGAGTTGAGATATTTCGACGAGCTCGAAGGCTGAGAGGGATCAAAGCAAAGGTACAACTGAGTGTCATTCCCACAGAAGCGAATGTCAAGATTGTGCTTGGCAATCACATCGGCAATAGGGAGAGTATAAACCGTGAAAGGAACCGGACCTAGCACGGACCCCTGAGGTACCCCATATTTCAGAGGTACGTCGGATGATCTTTGTCAATTCACATCAACACTCTGGAGTCTTCCTCTGAGATAGGACCTGAACCATTGCACAGCAGTGCCAGTGATGCCCAGCCGAGATAAGAGGCGCTCAAAAATAACTTGGTGATCGATAGCATCAAAAGCTGCTGAAAGATCGAGCAAAACAAGCAGAGATACTCTACCTATGTCTGCACTCCTAAGTAGGTCGTTGTACACCCGAAGCAATGCTGAATCTGTGGAGTGATTAGCTCTCAAGCCAGACTGAAACTTACTAGCAAGGTTTAAAGTTTCAATATATGAGTTCAAGTGCTCAGCCACGATTCGTTCCAGTGTCTTTGATAGAAATGGTCGCAGGGAGACCTGTCGGTAGTTGCTCAAGGGGAGTACAGCGGTATGAGGTTAACTTACAATAATACGAACTTAATACCTGCACGTTTTAGGGACTTATCTCTCGGAGGACAGGCCATTAACTTTCCCACGGTGTTATGAGCTTATACTCTTTCCCTAGGTGAAAATGCTAAGATGACGCCTTATTGCTTAAATTATTAAAATGTCAGGTTTGCTTTTGTATTCCGATTCCCCTAGGTAAAACGACACTTGGCGTCCGTATCTAATGCTTAGGGCTGCTAGGCACGGTGGAATTTCTGTAACTCGATCACGTACACGTTTCCTCATTGTCCATGCTTGCAGTTATCTCAGCTTGCACATTTTTATATCTATCCTTCTCACCTGCTTAAAGATTTGAAAAATATAGTGCTCCGCCGGACTAATTCGGCAACTCACCGGCATCCTTTTGTTAATCCTGATAGCTGGTAACGGTATTTAATCGCAAGTAGTGCAATTCGGCTGACCTAATGCCAGGTAGGGGCTCTATTTTGAAGTAGAGAACCGCTTGTCAGTTAACATTCACTTAAGCTGACTCTTCCAATTCTTCGATGTATATTCGCTGGCAGATGTGCTAGTTCCCTTGGTCTTTTTCTCCTGCTATATGCATTCCTATTTTATGGAAATGCCCACTAAAAACGAACCGTAGATTATCGTGCGAACTGCAATATGCAGTTTAAATGTGTTCGTCACTATTTAAGACGACCTTTTGGAAGGCTCTGCTCGAACTGATCGGGTTTACCCTCCCAATTACATCGTACAGACCTGAAGTTGCTGCTAGAGAATATATTATCCTTAATATTGACGCATCACCTTTGCCTGTTCTTTCGTATCGTTACAGAGCCATGGAGGCACCAACCCAACTGGTATCCCTTGATTTTGGGGCGGTTCTGACGCTCGTAATCACGTTAGTCAGTGCATACTGGCTATTCTTCAACTACAATATTAGAAGATACCCTCCTGGACCGACTCCGTTACCCGTGGTTGGCCATCTGCCAAAACTAACGTCTGGCTCTCAAAAAGGTCAGCATTTTTTCACAGCGTGGCCGACCAATACGGTCCGATCACGACTGTCTGGCTAGGCAAACAGCCTGTTATTCTGCTGAACACACCAGAAGCAATAAAAGATGCTTACGTAAACCAAGCGGACTTCTTCAACGAGCGACCATTTTCATACACTATACGCAAGGTCTTTAACGGCAAGCGTTCTGGTGAGTGAGAAGGCATAGCAGCAGCTTGCCCTGTAGACACGTCCCTAGTAGTATACCTGTATGGCCACTGCAGCACCCCTACGTTCAAGCAGCAGTATGACCAGAAGTGCAGTGAATTTCCTCGCGTTTCAAAATTCAGTTCATGCTCCTTATCGTTGTGCTCCGATTGCCTGTAGTAAGTTCATATGTGACCTCGGCCTACAACTCCCGGTTACCAAGTCAGGCTTTGAGTGCAATACAAGCGAGCAAGTCTATGCAGTTCTTAGCTGTCCATAGCTACAGGAGTTATCTAAACTATATGTGCATGCAGTCCTTCATCTATCATAAAAATGCAAAAGTATGCCTGGTTGTCAGAGCACAGTAGAAAATAATACAATAGTAGGGTAAGATGGTCGCCTCGCCAAGGTAGGTCGCATATAAATGCACTGGAAGGCCATATTTTTCATTAACAGCCACTTGAATGGCACGTGGCTCCCGTGTCTTGCTTCGCCACCTACGTGGGGCGCCTCATATTCGATATGCATTCTTCCCGGTTTCACTGCTCATAGCACTGCTGATCACTGAGCCTAAGATTCCGTCGCCATCCAGATCTGATGGCTTCCGATACGTACCTAATGCTTTTTTGTTGCCATACTTTGGGTTAATTGATATTTTTTCTTCGGGAAATGTGATTACTTGCAAAGGGCACTAGTTCTATTTTTTACCCCAACCTCTTCCTGCTGAGTGCTTTAATAATAATAATAATAATAATAATACACTTGATAAAGCCCCTTCAGAGAACTCAATCTCTTTATAGGCGCTTTACAATTGCTGAAAAGGAAACACGATCGAATGGTTAGTGGTATCGTGCTTGATAAACAACCTGAATAACATGGTTAGGAGTGACATGCACGTGGTTAGCATGCAAGTGTGATTACTGGCAGCATGCACGGCATCAGCACCCATAAGCGTATAAAAGACGAATCACGGGGACACACTAATTTGTGATGTAAGTAACTGCGTTTTTAATTTCTTTTTTGATGTGGTCAAGTCAGGGGATGTCGTGATGCAAGTTGGGAGTGAGTTCCAGGCTTTGAGAGCATGTGTTGTGTGACACCGTAGATGATTCAGAATTTTTGATATGGATACATAAACTTAGCTGGGATAGCATGCTAACTGCCCTCGGTGCAGGTATTGCTGACAATTTTTGACACGTTATCCACCTCCGTGCCAGCAATTTTAGACAAGCAATCACCCTTTGCGCGAGGAATTAAACCTAGCTACTAAACTTAATTTGGTACTAATACAATCAAACAGGGAGACCAGGGGCTAAAAAACATGGTGCAGTATTAACTCGCTAAATTCTCCTATGACCCCAATAAATGATCTTCTTGGGCAATTTTGTTCAGCTTACTAAATTTGTTGTCCGTTGTATGCTCTAACTGCTATTTATATACATCCAAACAGTCCATCATCCAGACGACAAATGAAGCTATTTTTTCATCAAGCCAACATCTTATTAGTGTTTAAGGTCGCTTTTGGCTAGAGCTGCTCCACTTTGAACTCTGATATCGATCTCGAATTTTTTCCATTTTGAATAATAATATTAATAACAATAATAATGCACTTGATAAAGCACCGTCAGAGAACTCAATCTCTTTCTAGGCTTCACGTTTGCTGCAAAGGGAAGTGCGATTGAATGGTGAGTAATACCATGCTTGATAAACACGAATAACATGGTTAGGGGTGACATGCACAGGGTCAGCATGCAAGTGTGGTTAGTGACAGCATGCACAGTGTCAGCATCCATAAGTTTGTAAAGGACGAATCACAGGGACCCACTACGTGCTGTCCTAAATAGGTGTGTTTGTTTTTAAGTTCTTTTTAAACGTGGTCAAGTCAGGGGATGTTCTGATGCAAGTTGGGAGGGAGTTCCAGGCTTTGGGAGCATACGAACTAAATGCACGGTCTCCAAAGAATTTGAGGTTTGTACGAAGTATTTCTAAGCTTTTGGATTCCAAAAAACGTTTGGTATGATGCTTGGCCTGGTGGGGGAGTAGATCTGAGAGATAGGCTGGAGCCAAAGAATGAAGTGACCTAAAAGTGAGAAAAAAAGACCTTGAAGTCGATCAGTTGCTTGACTGGTAGCTAGTGCGGGTCGGTGAGAAGTGGCGTGATGTGGCAACTGTGATGCTCACGACAGACAAGCCTAGCTGCAGAGTTCTGCACCAGCTGCAATCGCCTGATTGCACATGCCGGTAGGCCACCAAGCAGTGAGTTACAGAAGTCAAGACGGTATGTCACAAATGCATGGACCAACTTAGACTTGTATCCTTATCTAAACAAGCCCGAATTTTAGCAATGTTATGTAGGTGAAAGTAGGCAGACTTGATTGGGGAGCTGATGTGGTCGTCTAATGAGAGATTCCTTTGGAACATGACACCTAGATTTCGAGCTGATTTAACAAGAGATATGCTGGCAGAGCCAATTCTATGTTATACACACACATATATATATATATATATATATATATATATATATATATATATATATATATGTGTGTGTGTGTGTGTGTGTGTATATGTATATATATATATATATATATATATATATTTATATTTATAAATAGGGGCTAAGCAACCCGGACCCTGACCATGTCTACTTCTGTCCATGTAGGGTCGCCACCAGTGCCCACCATCTTGGTGTGCACTCAGTCCTGGCCAATTGCCCCCACTGTAATAATAATAATACTAATAATGTACTTGATAAAGCGCCCTCAGAGAACTTAATCTCTTTCTAGGCGCTTTAAATTTGCTGCAAAGGGACTGTTTGCCCATCATGCATCGCGCTCTTCATCCAGATACACTCGTTATCTTCTCAACTTGCTCCTAAACAAAACCCCAAGCTTCTCGGCCGATGCCCGCTCTGTCCCTTCGTCTATTCACCCGAGGCTGTACTCAGCAAATACCTTCGCAACACGCCCTTCACCTCCTTGGGGGAAACAACTTCCTCCTCCCCTGATATCTAGCTTGACTCAGAGAAGCGCCCCTGACCTCCTGCCATCGTCGATGACGACATTCTTTTTTGAACTGCTCCACGTGCCACTCCATCTGAGACCCATTGCCCTACCCCGATGCCTTGGTGTCTTGCCTCTGCATCACTAGTACCTGTACCTCAGCCGTCCACGTTTGCCTCAAGAGTTCATCGAACTATAGCTGCCCGTGTACAGGATAGTGTGTAGGCAAATGACTGGCACGGCTTCGTGGCCTTCGTCCTCCTAATTGAGGACTTAATGTCGTTTTCTCGATGCCTGGTCAAGCAAGGATCACGAGCGAAGGGACTGCCACACTCGTCATGAGCCTCCTCCACCTCAACCGGACGGACGGCTCTGTATCCGGCGGTCCACGGCCGTGGGACGCAAGGTGGGCCTTGCTTCTGCAATGCCTCTACGTGTCCAACCACACCAAGGCCGTCCGCGAAATTCTGCTGCCAGAGCCAATGTACTTGACGTATGACCTAGCAGCCTGCGGCCCCACCGGTAGGGTGAGTCACAGGCCCGGCCTGTCGAAAATCACCTATGGCACACTCTACTTGCCCAGACCATCCCTTCTCACCCGACTCAGCAGGTCATCCTTATATCACTTCTATCGGAGGAGGACACGCCGGTAACATCCGCCTAATCACCCTCTTGCCCACGCTATACAAGCTGCTCTCAGGGCTGGCTGGCCACGAGGCTGTGCAAGCCCGTCGATGGCTGTGGACTGCCGTCACCGAAGGAAAGAGGCATTTTTTGGGTGAGGACGACTGCCTAGAGTAGTCCTTCCTTGTGGCTAGGCCATAGATCGGCAATTGTGTACTCGGTGTTCCACGACCTGCAGAGCGCTTTCGGCAGCATCCCGCATGTCTCCCTGCTCCGTGTGCTTCGGCATGCCGGAGTGGGTAAGAGCTTCTGCAGGTTTGTTCTGCGCCTCTATGCCGGCTCGCTACTGGAGCTTCGGGTGCATGACGAGACGCTGGTGACGTTTCCTGTGACTGCCAGCGTCCGGCATGGTGACCCTTTATCGCCAATCCTCTTTGATCTGGCAATGGAAACGGTCGTCAGACACTCTGCCAGCATGCACCAGTCCTGCTTTCCGTTTGGCAGAACCTCCTTGTCGGTCTGTGCCTTGGCAGATGACCTCACCTTATTCTCAGGCACGTCTTCTGGTCTGCAGGCCGTTGTGTCTGCAGCTGGACAGGCCGTGTCGACAATGGGCAGGAAATCCAGGCCGGCGAAGTGCTGCATGGTCACGTGCAAGGGTGCGAAGACCTTGCCCGGCTCAACCATCCTGCACGGCCGGCAGATCTCCAAGCTGCTGGAGAACAAGTCAGTGGCTTACCTCATACTCCCATTGGGTCTCGGGACCCTAGGGCTGAAATAGAGCAGGCATGATCTTCCCTCGCGAGGGACACTAACCTGCTGCAGGCCAAAATTCTCGCCCCATGACACAAGTTTGACGCCCTGTGGACTTTCTTCCTGCCACGGCTCGACTACCATTATCGGGTATGGTTTGTTCTTAAGGCTGCCCTGCAGCCACCAGAAAAGGCTTTGATGGAGCTACTCCGCTATGCTTTCGGTCTGCTGAACCTTTCATTTCCGCTAGCACCTTACTCTTCGGGCCGCCTTGTCTTGGTCCGTTTAGGAAAGAACGCCTCCATCTTACGTGCTATGCAAACCTGTCGTGTGCTTTTCTTGCCCGGCACGTGCGTCGGCTAAGTCGCCTGTCACCGACTCTACCGACCCGTCGCTAGCTTGAATGGCATGCTGTCGTCCTACGAGGAGCGTTCACGATACTTGAGCCCAATAGCCTTCGGCCCTGGCAAAGGGTCGGCCCGATGTCACCGTGGTCGGACGTGCGTTAGTGCCTCAAGCAGCTTTCGCTCGCTGGCTGGCACAGAAGTGCTGCCTGTGTCCACCGACCCTGGTGGCATCGAGCCCTGTGTTTCACCACGTGTGGTTGCCACGAAGCTGCGGTAGTTTGCCAGGCTTGTGGAAGGCCGGGCTTGGGCGGCCCAGCCTTCACGTGGCTGGGTCATCCACTGCCTTACCACCAACAGATTCACCACCGACAGTCACTTCCAGACCAGGGGTCTTGGCCTGCCGTTCCAGGCCTGGCGGTTCGTGTACTGAGCGCACCTGGACGTGCAGCCAGTGGCTGCTGCTAGAAGTGGGGCATATCCCAGAACGGTTACCAGCTGCCTCCTATGCCACATTAAGGCAGACCGTTTTACCACATGCTGAGCTACTACCGTCCAACGCTGCATGCAATCACGGCCCGGATACAATCTGGATTCCGGACCACCTAATCCGAGCTCTTCCGGCCACCTTGCTCAATTGCATGTTGGTTGGTTGCCACTCCTGTTTTCCGATTGTCTGGCTCTCAAGCCCGACCTGGCCTTTGACAACGGCAAATATATGGTAATTGTTGATGTGATAGAGCCAATTGACGGCAGCGATGATGATATGTTGGTGGTGACCCAGAACAAGATCGACAAGTATGCAGCCATTGCCCGGTCTTTCCTGACCACTGGCTACCGGTCGGCAGTGGTTAGGTCCTTTGTGGTCGGGGCTATCGGCAGCTGGTGGCCAAACAAGAAGCTTGCTTGGTGGACATCGGCATCTCATGCGTTCAAGAGCAAGGCATTGAGGCGGCTTAGCGTGTCTCTGACGCCATAACCATCTGCGAAGCCGCATGGTCCCTGTTCCTGAACCGGGAGACCCGAGTAGCACCCACGACCGCGGCAGGGCAGGGAGCCGCCGGCTAATGTATATATGCAAGTTAAAAATCAATAATATTTGCATATATATATATATATATATATATATATATGACATACATTGTATGTACATATATATACTTATACATGGCGTCGCCTTGAGGTTGAAGATAATTACATCTTCCTGCAGCATCAATGCGGAAGAACTGTATCGCCTGCTTGGAAAGATATTTAATCAAGTTTCACATAAAATATTAATGCTACGTTCAGGCATAATCTTCAACGTTGGTGAATCACATAAGGCTATGCGAAAGGTGGCTCTAATGGCGCTGCATGATTTTGGCCTTGGCAAACACAGCCTCGAAGAGAAAATTCAGAAAGAAGCCAAAGAACTAGCCGAAGAATTACGAAGAGCCACGGACAACCAATAGCCAACATCAGGATGATGATTCAACTCGCTATATCAAACATAATCGTCAGCATCTGTTTTGGGAGCAGGTAAGAGAACCGCCTCAACCATTAGCAGTGTAGATCTATTGGTTTTCTACAGCTATGCCTGCCGCCCTTGCCTCTTCTGCAACAATCCTAGCCCTTGAATAACCTGTCTCTATCGGAACTCGGTTGCAATGTGACTGCAATTTGTATTCGTCCTTAGTGAGATGGCGATGCTTTCGCGACCATTTTACACACACAAATTTAAAGTAAGCGATAGAAAAATCCTGTAACGTTATTAATCTTCCTTTTGTGAACGACTAATGCCAAACTAGTAAATATGTTTCTATCCATCTATGAATTAGCGCTCTTGCTTTACTTAGTTCTCAGTGCTCCAAATGATCACCTAGGGATCTGGATATGTAGGTAATCAGTCATAATAAATCAAACCGGCCGCAGTTGAGAGCTCTAACGAGTTGCATGATCATTGGTGAATGCGTCGCTTTGCTGGTTTTTGTACATTTACATGTGACTGCAAAAGCATACATCTTTTGAGTTATGAATGAGCACATTATTGCACAAAATCTGGTTCTTAGACTTAGGTAAGGTGTTTGTAATTAATTACCTTGGGTTGAGAGTTTGAGTTCTGAAGCAGGAAATTTTTTAGTCCTCACTACAAGGCAGAGTGTAGCTGCAAAGACTCGTTTTCCCGCTGCTTTATGAACGATGCTGTTAAACCAGTTAGCCTTTAGTTTTTCTTTCCAGTGTGTCAGCTTTTGCCATCAATTTACCTGCCCACGTTCTCTACGATTAAGGCAACTGCTGGGAGAAAAAAAGTCGATAAGTTTTGATCTTTCTTAAGACAAATCCTGCCAGATTGTCCAAATATATTATCCTGTCAGAACACTTTTTAGCTTCCACTCCATGTCTTCTCAGAAAAAGAACCCTCTGGGAAAGTTAAACCGTTGACTAAGTCTTCAGCCACATTATCAAAAGCTGCAGCGTATGTATTGACCGATACTAAGGTACTAGTTTTTCAACTCTACCGCGGTAGCCATGGATCTCGACTTGAACTAAAAAGTTGAAATAGCTTCTAGAAGAATAAATAAGTTTTCTTCATATAAATTATGAACCAAATTTAAAAAGCGAGCATTTTTACCCCTTGAAAAGACGCTCTACTTCCTTGAGATTCACTGGGCTGCTTTTTATCTTAATTTGATGCCAAATTCCGGTTTCGTCGCGGAGCAGCTCTATTTAACTTACCCGATAGTGCAACTTTGCTCGCCCAGTGGAGCTTAGCCTAGGGGTACTTTGCTCATACCTGGCGTACCAAGGTTGTTGCGTCAATCCCGACAGTTGGAATCCCTTATTAGTAATAACAAGAAATAAGAGCAGGATAGCCATTAAGGCATGTCGGCCAATATATAAATGAGGTCACTATGTCAGTTTACCAATATCTTTACTTTATTTTGAAAGTTGGAGAATCGAGAAAACGTTGTAATTTTAACCCATAGCTGCCAGGAGAATAAAAAATATGGCATATGACTGTAGTAAAGCGTTTAATAATTAATGGCTTCGTATAGCGGATTAGTTCTACTAAAATAAACATGTATATTTTCTAACCACTAAAATAGGTGATTCGGAGAAAGCAGCACTACTAATATTTCTGTTTAAGCCTGTCTAATTCAGAATATGGCGGATATGTCCGCTTGACCCTCACTGATTTGGGTAGTGATACATCCCAGGCATTGTAAGACCTGACGCTCGCGATACGATAACTAAAAAGACACAGTACTTCATATCCTGCAAGCTGTGCTACAAGCAAAGCCAAATTTGTAAGCTCACAAAGAAGTGCGAGTATAATACAGCCGTTAAAACAGATTACTTCTGGCAGGCTTTTTTTATTAAGCTTACGGCGACTAAAGCTCAGTTACGTATGAACCGACTCATGTATGTTTTGGCTAACCTTTTCGCCAAGAAGGCGACTGCAATCGGGCTCATGGTCTATAAACTAGCCATGTTGTAAGTCATGCATAAATCTAAATTAATACATATTAAGTTATTGAATATCGTGCTCCTAAGTCGTGGCTTACTGTGGCTATTTTAAAAGCACTTCTCAGTTCTATCCTAACTGCGGTCAATCTACTATTCCTTCTTTTGAACTATTGTGCAGAAAATTTGCACATTACAGCCTGGTAACGCTTGATTGGGTTTCTCAACGTCAGTTGATCGTTTTGCGACCACGTGTTCTCCGAATCGCTGAGGTAAACTGGAAGTCGGATAATGCTAGAATACAGCAATTCCTTTCGTGTGGCTGCCTTTCCAGGCTTCGAATTTGTTCCCATTTAATGTAGTCATAGACAGCGAACCTAGCGCGACCACATCTACCATGCGAGAAAAGTAAAAGCAGAGAACAAGAAAATACCGATGGCCTTGCTGAGAAAGCAGATAATTCTGAACTATGGCTAGTTAATAATAAGGATGATAATAATACGTTTGCTGAAGCGGCTAAAGAGAACCCAATCTCATTCTAGGCACTTCACATATGCTGGAAAGGAAGCGTGATTGTATGGTTAATGGTAGCATGTTCAATGACAACAAGCATGACACGGTTAGAAGTGACATGCACAGGACCAGCATGCAAATATGGTTAGTGGCAGCATGCACAGCGTCAGCATGTATAAGCACACACAGAACGAATCACGTGGACCCACTATTTTAAATGTGGTCAAGTTTGGGGATGCCGTGACACCAGTCGGATGTGAGTTGCATGCTTTGGGAGAATATTAACTAAAGGTGCGGTCACGTAATAATTTGAGGTTCGTACGAGGTATACATAAACGATTAGGTTATTCCGAAATGCGAATTGGTTCCATTTTTAGCCTAGTGGGGAGTAGATCTGATTGTTAGACTGGAGCCAAAGAATGGAGAGATCTAAAAGTGAGTGACAGAACCTTAAAGTCGATGCGTAGCTTGACAGTGAGCCAGTGCAGGTCAGCTGGAAGTGATGTGATTTGGCAACTGCGACGCTGACGACTGACTAGCCTAGCTGCAGAGTTTTGCACAAGTTGTAAGTGCCTGGTTGCACAGGCCGGTAGACCAGCAAGCAGTGAGTTACAAAAGTCGAGACGGGATGTCACAAATGCATGGACCAATTTAGATGTGATATCCTTGTTTAAACAAGCCCGGATTTTAGCAAGGTTACGCTTATGTAGCTGAAAGTAGGCAGACTTGACTATGGAGCTGATGTGGTCATCTAATGCAAGGTCAATCTCGAACATGACACCTAGATTTCGTGCAGATTCAACAGGATAAATGCTGGCAGAGCCGACTTTGAGCTTTAACCTTTCCAATTTCTGATTCACACTCTGGTTTTTCTATGATTAATAGGTTAATTGTATCATCATTCAGTTTAACAATGCTTCTGCCATCCGTATTCGGATATGATAAATGCATGCAGCACGGGAGTTGAGAGAATTTGACGTGCTGGAGGGCTAGGAGAGATCAAAGAAAAAGTATAACTGAGTGATCTGCTATGAAGTTAAATGTGCCTTGATTGCGTCTTGCAATCACATCGGAAAGAGGGGTAGTATTAACCGTGAAAAGAACCGGACTAAGCACAGAGCGCTGACGTACCCCATACTTCAGTGGTTCCTCGAATTACCTTTGTCCGTTTACATCAACACTCTGGAGTTTCCCACTTGAGTTAAGACCTGAACCATTGCAGTGCAGTACTAGATACGCCCAGGCGACGTGTGAGGCGCTCCAGAAGGACTTGGTGATGGATAGCATTCAAAGCCTTCAAAAGATCGAGCTAAACAAGCAGAGAGACTCTATCTAAGTCTGCAAAAATACCAATACAGCTATTTTTAAGGAATCAAAAAAGTACTGTCCCTTCCCTCTTCAATCATGCGGTGCAAGAAGGCAAGAGAAGACAGAAATATGGGCTGATAATTTAGTAGAAAAGGCAAGCGGAAAAGGAAACGTTGGCATTCATAAATTGCAAAGCCGGCCAGCCCTGCTAAGTCATTCCTATCGTACTCACAAAACATTGCCTGTGCTAACGACTTTCTCCGTGTCTAAATCATCACGCTCGCGTTAATATCACGTCCTCTAATCATTTGCTTAACCAACACAGAAATTTATCTTTAGACCGTCATCTTGTGCGAGAATGACTTCTGAAGGCATACGCACGAGATTTGCAACTTTGACCTCACCTGAGCTGGCTAAATTAGCTTCGTTCTCACAATGCTCTAGGTAAAGCAGCCGCCAGTCACACGGTATTTCTGCAAGCGATTAGCATACACACTTTAGTTTTTCACTTGTGGTATATCGTGAATTTGAAAGGTCATTACTCGAGGTCAATATTCATAATCACACCAATCTTTCCAGTGACTTAAAAGTTTTCTTGAGAGTCCCTTCTTTTTTCGAAGATTTGAAAGCGAAACCCAATCACTTTGCTGCAGCGAAACCTTGTGGACATTTAAATCAGCTTGTTGCTTATTTTCATCTGAAGAGATGGCTACATTTTCTCCAACCTGGTAATAACATCTAAAATTAGTTCTAGTTTATATCAGATAAAAATCTATAACTAACGCCACGTGCCGCTCACAGGGTGTCATCACCGACGATAGATTTACTGGTGACTTTAATTTCATAACCAGCATCAATCTGGCAGAATTAACCAGTAATCTCATGCTGCGCTGATTGGTATGCCATCTGCAAACTCGGCAACACCCGAATCCCGATTGCCTTACTGTTTTTCACAGGGCTCTGCAGTGCCCGGCGCCACTATGCGATTACATTGTTCTACCATACCATCTGACTGGGGATGTAGCAACATATTACGCTATTTTACGGGTACCTAATAGCTCGTGGCTTTCGAAAAATGTAGTCTATTTAAAATGTTTATCCTTGTCAGAATTTATTTGGCGGGCGTGCCAAAAACAAACAAAATTAGGCTTTAATATTGGAAAGCATAGTCCGGAATCTCTTAAACTTCAGGACACTTATTTGCAACAAGATTTCCTGAATGCTAGCAGTTAGTAATACTAGTTGGTGTGCTCATGTGTCCAAAATAGCTGTGCTGAACTAATTGTACAAAACATTGGATACCAGTGTAAATAAACACGTGACTTCATTTAAATATTAATGATCGTTCAATTAGTGGCCTTTTTTGGTAGTACATGTAAAACTGAAGGAAGCACATTTAAAGCACGGCAATCCAGCATGAAAGTCCGAACATGGAATGCAAGCTGCATCGGTGTGGCTTGAGTTCCATAGAACTGAGCCACAGTCATTGTATCTGAGCTTTATTGTGGTTTTAGAAAAAATCCCTTGCGGCACACCCACTTCCAGATTTATTACTTCTCTTACTGAAAGCTTGAACATACTTAAAAAGAGGATTTGCAGCCTACATTTTAACCTCTCGGCATGCCAACAAGCGATCAAGCGTGTGTACAACTTTTAGTTTATCACTGCCATGTGCGTTGTATACTTTTACTAGGTTACCAGTAATGGACAGCTGAAATAATCAATCTCAGTTTTTATAAATAAATGGCCTGCGGTTTCAAATCGCTCAGTCTGTCAAGATTTCGGAGAACTGTAAGCCTAGCTGTACCTCCTTGGTGCAACTTAGTAAAAATGCCCAGAATATAGGCTCTCTCTCTCTCTCTCTCTCTCTCTCTCTCTCTCTCTCTCTCTCTCTCTCTCTCTCTCTCTTCACGTTTCACTTTAAAGCATGCGCATTTTGTACAAACTCAAACACCGTACAGATGGTGGGATGAACAGGAATAATGGTTCATGCTCAGCTATGACTTTGCACACGATGAGCATCTGCTCACGGCTCGTAGCATGTTTTTTGCAGTTTTTTAGCCTCCTCGTCACTGCCCGCGACCCGTTGGTCGCATAGTCTATGCCTGCACGCCCAGCAGGTGAGACGCTTGCCTTGAGCTCAAATTTTTTGCTCAACATTCGACAGTTATGGATGAGAGCTCGTGTATTGACCTTGCTGGTGTGAATGCCCTTTCAGTGCCACGCATCGAGAGCTGAATTAGCCCACCTCAGCTAAGGATGCTCAATATGAATCTGTTTCTCAATAAACCTAGGGATTTCTGTCTACACCTGGCATTAGTAACAAATACCTTTGAAGACTATTTTGAGACGTAATTATATAACGCTTTACCATCGGTCCTCCAGCTCAAGTTCAAGAATGCAATTTCTACGAAGCATTATTGGTTTTCCAGCTAATAGCTCACTATCATGAGACTTAAAAATTGTGCTTTATTCTTTCAAAGATTCGAAATACCATAAAAAATACCTGACTTTTTAACAGTTTCCCTTCTCTGAAGAGCACTGACTGAAAGTAGTTTTTAAATTGAAGTCTTTCGATTTTCTCTACTGTATGCCTTTCTGTGCTGTGGCTATAGATATATTTCATGATCGGAGACTCTTACTCTATAGAGCAACCACTGGCTACTGTGCCGGCCAAGATAAAAAAATGTACTGCAGTTCTCTGGTGTGTTTGTTCAAGTAAAGCTCACCGCTCTAATTTTTCTTTTTCGGTCACTATTTGCTTGCTATCTAAGAAGGAAGTCCCTTGTGGATTGAGCTTACAAAGCGTAATGCTTTTTAGCTTCTGCCTTGAAGTCTTGTCGCTATATTTGACATAATTTGCATTAAAGATGAGTTACTAATGCTACCGCTTATTATCCTCCTCCATTGTATACCCCTTTACCGTCCGTGATACTTGCACGTGTATTTGGAGCACTTAGCTCGGCTGGTGTCGGACTCTTTATCCGCGACAGACACTTTACTTGAGAGTGGACGTCGTTAACCGTTACCCTATATATAACTTGCGGTCTTTCACTCTTTTCGTCTTCATGTGCATATGTATGCCTTTATCTATATGTGCATATGTATGCCTTTATCTATATGTGCATATGTATGCCTTTATCTATATGTGCATATGTATGCCTTTATCTATATGTGCATATGTATGCCTTTATCTATATGTGCATATGTAACCTTTATCCCGTTCCTGGACCTGGAGCTGCTCTTCAATTCCGCCATTCTAATAGGCTTGATCTCTCGGTGCAGCTTGCATACTGAATATCCGAATCAAAACTATTAGAACGTTCCATTTATTTTCTTTGAATTGAATTCAAATTTAATTACGACAGTGAATTTTTTGTTTGAAGCAAATGCAAATTGCACTCGCTCTCCTCGTTCGTTCACTGGGCGGGTTTACGAGTGAGCAGCCACTTTTGCCACCTCGCAGATATACGCAGTACTAACGCACTCCTGGTCTTTTGCAGTGTCTGTCCTGTAGCTTCTCCGGGAAACTTTCCATGCAGCCGTAAATTCCTCTGGATAAAATTGAACCAGCCTTTTGCGTAAATAACGGCGGCGCATTTCTAACGCTGTCACATATACCCATAACGGTGGAGGTTCAACATTCTAATTACAGAATGTCAAAATGTAATCGTTGTATCTATTAACAATGACTTTTGGCCAGTAGAAAGCACGAAATAATAACATTAATTGATGACATTGACTCAATCCTAAGTAAAATATTAAAGTCTTCAGTTATAGCCAATGCATAGTTAATCACGAAATCAGCTCAGAACGGTAACGCTGGGCTCACCACCACTACGAAGCACTCTTCTCGGAATTTCGATTTATTTTCTATCGCCCTGTTTTGAAATTCTAAACGCCTGCTTGCATTTCTAAAAAACATGCATAAATACAAACTTGAGACTTTCATTGACAAGCAGTTACTGTGCTCCTAAAAACCATGAGGGTGGGTCGAACAGATCACTGTGATAGATGGCGTTCCCACCCCTACTATAAGCCAAGTACGTTACATAGTGAATCAGTGAGTTGGTCACAGTCACTGAAGTCTCGCTTGTACTATGCACGCTGCGGTATTTATAGTACTACTATGACCGTTCAGCAATTATTAGTGTCAATTTCAAGAGAAGAAGTATAATTTGCCAATAGCCACAATGGGCACTCTCTTAGTTGAAATTGAACATGCCTTGCTACGTCGGCCTTATGTAAGCCGTGGACATCCATAAGTAGAATCTGCCCGTTATTCCTAATGTAGGCTTACCATATAGTTGGTATAACTTTGAACATGGTCAGCGCGTCTGTACGTTCCGTGCAAGCAAATCGATGCTGAATAAGTTTCGTAAAATTAGATTACTGTTAGTTTTATAAGAAGGCTTTCGCACAATATTTTGACATAAGCTTTTATTTTTCCTCCTACACCTATTTAACTGCATTGAATGAGAACTCAAAGGTTGGCAGTCCGTGAGGTGGGCTCACCAGCTGGGTCAGCGCACATCCGGGCCCGCCTTCGAAAGCAAAGTCGGAGTTCTCCGTGGTTTTTTTAAAGTGAAAGCTGATTTCCGAATAAAATTTGTTTTTCTCGCCCGCCAGTGTGGACCGATAGGTTTTCGCAGCAGCGAACTGAGGAGAGAAAACTAAGCAGCCGCGCGCAACGCAAGCACGTCTATCGCAAGTAGCAGCGAGAGACAAACGAGCAGCAAAGAAAGCCACTCGGTGCCGAGACAAGAGAGAGCCTAAGCGTTAGTCTGGATTGCAGTAGTCGTTTCCGATTGACTCATTTTAAAACTGATTCGACTGACGTCTGCTCGCTCAGCACAAGCGCGACGGTGCTACCTCTTGAGACGTGCAGCCGGAGAAAATGCGCGTTTTCTAGTAGAACTACAATTCTGCCGTCGCCAGGATGTACGCCCCGCAGCGAGAGAGCGAGAGACTTTTTTCCTACGTACGCTTTACCTGCGTAGCGGTTGGGCTGCTGCTGTTCCACTTTCGCAGGCATGGAACGTTCGTCAGAGCAAACTTCGTGCGCTTCATACGCTAAACTTCAGCCGCTCGTTATTGCGACATAAAAGGATCGGATTCGCTGGACGTGCGAATCTCTTCTGCGTATTTTATTGAAAAAGCTCGAACCACTTTTTTAAATTATTCAGACTATTCCGAATGCTGCTGTTAAAGAGATTGGTGCCGGCTGACATACGAAATCCGTTGACTCAACGAATTAAGTTACGGCCGTATGCTTATAGAGACCTGATTTAAGGCAGCAGCGGTTCGTCTTGTAGCAGCAGGTCAGTGCAATGCTACTGACCGGCTGCTGCACGTAAGCAGACGTCAGCAAACGTAATGCGTACCTCGGGCGGCGATATAGAGGCTGCCCAACGGCCTATCAAGCCAGCTAGATAGGCTCTGGCTCGTTGTAAGATAACATGAGTTTCTGCTCTCAACGTGACCGTTTGAGAGCCATCGTGTCCTTCAGCAATCATATTAGGCCGTTCAAAATAACAAGCCATCTCTCAAAAATCCTTCAGAGAGAAACATAGCTTATTCTACATATACTTCACCACAAGAAATGCTTTTTCCATACGCCGGTAGACACCACTATGACAAACAAGAACCCAGAGCTCGGCAGCATGTAACACTAACTCAATGCAATGTAATGTATTGTATCTCCGTCTGTAACATCACAAAGTCATAAAGACCATGTGGGTGTTACACAGGAGAGTTTTGTGTAGCACACTCAAAGCCTAGGTGGCTTTGGGTACGCATTCGGTAGCCAACAGACCTCATCTCACGCAACAAAGACAAAGTGGGAAGCATAGCTGAGTCAGGAGAGCATTTGAGGTAGTGAGAGCACAGAAGCAGCAGCTCAGACGTGGATGTGTTCCCGTGTTAACTATAAAGCAGTAGGACGTGCAAAGTTTCTATCAAAAGTTTCAAATGTTCGCGAAGACATGGAACATAAGTTTCACAAACCTGATACTGAGCGAACAGACAGAGGGCACGACAGACGCTTTCAGGCGGGACTTAATTTTCGCACCTGATGTGGCAATCGCAACTGAAGGGGATTTCTCGTGATGCTGAATATTTCGAGAGCCGTCGCACTTTGATAGTTTCCTTTTCCGTATGGCAACGACCGACTTCAGTCCCTGAATTGAGTCCTTCAGAAACCTTTATGACCGAACAGATAGACCAGGTGCCCTAGCAAGAGCATCGAGATTTGCTCTAATCGAAAAAGAAAGTTTAATTACGAACTGGATAACAACACTATGGATTCATTATTCAAACGGCACTAAAACTTTAACCAGTGAGTAGTAAAGGTAAATGAATATTAAAAACTGACTCGCAGGCATGGAAATTAATTTCCTACACTTTTGTTTTGGCACGCATATATTTAGTCATCGAAAAGCAAGCAAAGAATGATGCATATTTTGGGCAGGCTTTTATTCTGCAATTGCTTGTGCTAATTTGGCCCGAAGCTCTTAGGAATGTGCTAGCCGTATTCAGCCTGCATATGTCTATGGTTTAACTACCATTTAAGTATGGTTATCAATTTGAATAATTGAATTAATAAAAATTGTTCCGTTCGAATAAATGATATGCTGTCCCAGTGGCATACATTCGGCGTGGCATATTCTAGAGAAGGCTCATAGTAGAAGCATTGATGAATACCAATTTCCTTGAACTAACCCTTATTTTATTCTTTTCAGGATGTCCTACGATGACGACGTTTTCAAGAAGCTCATGAACCAACTTGAATTTTTCCTTACGAACAACCTTCTCTTCCAGCCGATTAATGTATATCCCGTTCTCAGATATCTGCCAATTAAAAGTAATGTAAGTATTAAAAATAGCCACCGTGGCTTTTTTAAATCACTATCTGAATACAAATAGAGCTTTAAATTGTTGATTGGTATAACAGTAATAATCATAATAGTGATAGTACTAATAGGTCACTTGTATCGTGCCCAAAGAGAGCTAAGTATTCATCCAGGGCCTTCAAATTTCCTGACAGATAAACACTAACCAAACGTTAGTTTTATGCACGCTACCAACTGTATAAAGCAAAAATAGCATTGTGCTTAGGTCAGCCTGCAATATCAAACCCGAAGATACTCGTGACCAACGGTATGTGAGACCTCTTAACGTTAGCATGAACCTAATTGGAAAGCATGCAAAGCACACAGGAACGAAACAGACACTGGGGCGAAGTGTTAGCTGACCGGAAAAACGCGTCGTTAGCCAAGACTTATAGGATGCTAGGCCATTGCCGCACACGAGCTGAAGGCACAGTTACCAAAACTGGGGGAGACGGGAATGAAAGTAGACGCTTAGGAGCGGGTGGTTCTGAATCACAGGAGCTGCAAAGAGGTCGGATAGGTCGGCTGGTGCGAGCCAGGGAAGCGATCTTTAGGTTAGACTGTGGATCTTGAAGTCGATTCTATTCACGATACGGAACCTGTAAAGTTCTGACAGTCGTCGTGTGACGTGGCGTTATGCCAAGCTTCAGATGTGTGCACCAGTGGCACGCAATTAGGGCTCAAGTCAGGAGTCCTGAGTAAATGGGATACGCATAATGTAGTCGCTATTTCACGAATGCATGACATCAGATGTCAGATGAGAATGTCAGATAATTAGGCTATCTCGGGCGAGTGAACTGATCTAAAGGCCAGAGAAAGGATCTTAAAATCGATTCAATTAATGGTAGGGAGCCAGTGTATCTTACGGACAGAAAGGGGTATAGCAACTTCCCCACTGACGAAAGACTCGACGAGCTACTGAGTTGGAAGCGCTGGCCACGAGTGAATAAAGATTATTGCAATAATATGATACGATGCCAAAAAGCCAAAAATTCTACACAACTCTGCAACTGCAGTGAGCGTATGTTCATGACAAAGAAAGGAGCGTCAAGCAAGATATTCCTAAATGCGTGTGGATCTGTAATTACACGCGATATATTTGTGATAGTAGTTGCCACTGGAGCTTTTTCGGATTTCCTTTGCTATATATGCAAAGTGCCTAGAAGGAGATTAAGTTCCCTGAGGGTGCTATACAAATTTAGTGTTATTATTTCATGAGGTGAGAGGTAGGTCATATTGAACAAGTATTCTCCTAATTACAAAATAGGACCTTCAGAAGTGCTTCAAAGTCAGTCTCCGCAGAACTTCAGACAAATATCTATTAAAAACTAAATAGATACGACATGATAGGTAAAGATTTTTTTTAATGGATTGCTGTATCCAAGATAATGGTAAGGATCTTCTAAGGCTATCCCTACAGGATAGTTCCATAAATTCTGTGACTAATAGCATCGGTTGAACAGCTGTATGTGCGAAGCGAATAAATTTTTTAAAATCAACCTGAAAACTTGTGAATATAAGCGTCCGTGAGTGATTTCAGCCATGATGAGTGTCATTTAAATAATTTTAGGAAGATAATTTATTAACTCCCATTTATTGCTAAAAGAAATTACGACAGTATATTAATTTATCGCATCTAAACTTTATTATTGAATCGTACATTTTGTAACCAAATATTGATGAGCGTGCTGTTGAAGAGCTCGTTATTAAAGAAGGAAAATCGCTTGTGAGCGAGGTGGGCAATCACATCATGGGATCATCATAGGCGTAATGACACACATGCATTACTTCCTTTACACCTGATTTCAGGTTTTATTCTGAATCGGCAGACAAAAAATCAAAAATATGGAAACGAGCGTGAGGACACGGTCACTTTTGGAGTATCTTTTTTAGTATTCTCCGTGAAATGTGAAGAAGATCTTGACTTTTGTTGAAGTTTCAGTTTTGCCTCAGGGCACTATAAGAGCAACTGAGCGTTGACGACGTTAAAGTTAGCAAGCCGGAAGTGGTAGCCTCGGCAAAAACTAGCTGAAGACTTTGGGAGTGTAAATTTCTATTTTAATGCTCGTCATTTCCGTGCTAGCAAGACGCATGCCTCACTTGAAAGGAATGCTCACGAAGCCTTCAATGCTGCATTTGCAAACTTAACTAGATCCAAATCTCTCTCTTTCTCTTTCCCTCTCTCTCTCTCTCTCTCTCTCTCTCTCTCTCTCTCTCTCTCTCTCTATATATATATATATATATATATATATATATATATATATATATATATATATATCTCTCTCTCTCTCTCTCTCTCTCTCTCTCTCTCTCTCTCTCTCTCTCTCTCTCTCTCTCTCTCTCTCTCTCTCTCTCTCTCTCTCTCTTTCTCTCAATTCCGCGAAGCTCTCTCGTCGCCCTACTAAAGTACAGCTGCCCACGTTCTCATCGGTTTCTCCTTTACTTTTGATATGTTCGTAGGGTTCCCACAAGAGCATCTTGTAGCGTAGATGGCTTGACAATAATTTTTTTTAATAAAACTGAATCTTTTAGTCTTCAAAATACTTTATTTTAGCATGTCAATAATGCTGTCCTTAATGATTAACTTAATATAATAGAATTTATTTACTTATGTTTTAGATTAATCTATGCTCTGGCATTTCTTTGGTGTTTACAAAATTAGTTGCTGCTTAGTTAGTTCACTGGACGCCTGGAAACGTCCTAATATATCGCTTGTGTACAGTGTTTTTGACATGAAAGCATATCATCGTTTGACTTTTAGTTCCTTTATCTGAATTATAGCAACGGAGACACAGAATTACATTGCTCTCATTTTAAATTATTCTTTTCTCAATTGTGAAATGGGTTCACACACCTGTGAGAGTATCTACTTTTATTCAACTTAAGCTAGTTTCTGTCTGACAAGTCAATATAAACACTAACACAAGAATAATAATAATAATAATAATAATTCACTTGATAAAGCGCCCTCAGAGAACTTAATCTCTCTCTAGGCGCTTTACATTTGCTGTAAAGTGAAATGTGATTGAATGGTAAGTAAAATCATGCTTGAAAAAAACAAACGAAATGAATAATATGGTTAGGGGTGACATGCACAGGGTCAGCATGTAAATGTGGTTAGTGGCAGCATGCACAGTGTCAGCACGCATAAGCACATCAAGGACGAATCACAGGGACCCACTAAATGCTGTCCTAAATAGGTGCGTTTTAGGTTCCTTTTAAATGTGGTCAGGTCGGGGATGTTCTGACGCAGTTCGGGAGGGAGTTCCAGGCTTTGGGAGCATACGAACTAAATGCACGGTCTCCAAAGGATTTAAGGTTTGTATGAGGTATTTCTAGACTGTTGGATTCCGAAAAGTGGGTGGTACGATGCTTAGCCTGATGGGGTAGTATATCTGACAGAAGAACAACTATTCTCGTAAAAATATTTTTTATCTAATTCTCAAAAACTATATTGGCATTGGTTGCAAGAAAGCTTAAGATCACTATAAGTGCGGTTTCTAGAAAATTAAGTTCCAAAATCGCTAATAAACTTTAGTTGCAGTCACAATCCAGGTTCTAGTAGCAGCAGCCAGCGATTCAACTTGACCGGTCACCATAACGCAGGTCATATGTCAGCTATAAATCATTTCTAATGCCTCTTAAGAAGAGAACGATCATTTCTCCTAGCTTCTGGAATAATTGAAATAGTTTTCCAAACCTGCTTGCATTGCTTTTGGATGCGATCGTTGGCTAGTTCATTTGCCAGTGGTACCTAAGGGCTTAATTCTCTACTTCTTGCCGAGAGTACTGCTACGACTCCTTGCGCAACGGGCAACTGTTCCTTCATATCTCTAAAATAATCGGAACAGCAATTGATTCTTAGTGTGACACTGCCCCAAGCTTCGAAGCCGAGACCACAATATTTTGGTTATGGTTTCTCTTAATTTTGAGGTTCACTTAGTAATTCCTTAAGCACAGTTAGACTTTGTGTGCACCCTCGGTTACTCGCACAGATACTTTGCCTGAATGCACCTGCACATAATCATGTACAGGTAGAAGCCTTGTTCAAGTGTCAAGACGATATCAAGGAATTTGTGAGCAAGCAAATTGACACGCATAGAGCCACGTTCGATGCCGAGAACGTGCGAGACTTTGTGGACCTCTATCTCAAAGCAGAAGCCGAAAAAGATGAACACTTTAATGGTGAGCAGGCAGCTTATATGGGCAACTCATGCAGTCTTGCACGGGCAAGCAACGCTTTTCATAAAATTGAAAATATTTGTGGTACTTACTAGAGGTTCAATAATTCTGGGGACTTGCGATTTTTCACTCTTTTTTTGCCTGTGGAAATAACTTGGAGATTTCTTCGCCGTGTGTACTATATTTTCAGTTCTGCCTGCTCTGATGTTTTCCACACAGAAGTACTACTTCGCTCATTAGAATCAGCTACTCACTTCCAATTATTAACTGTCTTATTAATTCCTCCATACTTTCAGTTTTCTCCATAGGAAGGGAACTATAGCACCATATTCTACTATTGGGGGCTTCTATTCACACTGCTAATACTGGGCGAAAATAAGTCTCCAGCTTAAGGGTAAATGTCAAGAAAGTACTGAGAATATTACTCCAGAAATTGAAAAGTTGTTTATGGTACCTTTCAAAAGACAGACATAATATAAACGAGATCTGCCAGCCTGATTTGGCACAGGCGCTAAGGTGCTCGCCTTTGATGACCGACGTCAAGGTGAATGCTTTCGATTACCCACATCTTGGGCTCGAGTCCTGCGGCGCATGCGATGTGCCGGGATAGAGACTAAGTTCTATGAGGGCTCTATGCAAATGAATTATAAATTTTATGCATTTCTGAAGTTTTGATGATTTCCACGTAAATGAAACGCACTAAAAATAATTAGGCAAACCTTGTCAAACCCGAAAGTAAAGCGAAGCAATACATTTATTAACCTCGTGATACATGTTTGAGCTTTTTGAGGTGAATGCTTTGACTTGTAGGCGGTCTCATTTACAGTGTAGATTTTTGCCTTGTAAATTCCATGACTCGCCCAATATTTGACGGATCAACATGAAATTTCAAGCGAAACTTTAGCTCTACTGGTATACCACTGCAGGTCTCATATTTAATTTCGTTTGGATAATGTTTGCAATAAATTTGATCACGCATCCTTAAATTTAATATTCTGCATTCCTTTGTATTCATAGCTGATTTTCAAAATATTCTAAGCTGTACCTGTGATAAATTGCTTAAACTTAAACTTATTTTAGGATCGCGTCTTGAAATTCTGATGGCCAAGCCTTATGTAAAATCTGTTTAAAAACATTTATAGTTAGCATTATTCATAAGTTCCTACCCATACATGTGCGTTTGTAAAATCTGTGCATAAACGTTTCCCTTTATAATTTATTCACCTATATAAAATTTTACCTAAAATCTGCTATGTAAAATCCAGCCGTCAAATTCCTCGTTATGGTCAATGAGCAAAAATAAATCGACTTGATGTGCACCTAGTGCCAATTCTCAATGAAGCTAGTGTTGCGTGTGACTGGTTTAAATGTCGCGCCCATGTTAGCTTGAATACTACAAGCTTTCGCATTAACTTTTGTCAAGAGAAGTGAGTCACAAACTTTACTAGTGTGCTCTTTTTGTCTTCGAATGAATCATGCAATCTGGCTCCAGCGTTTCTAATATACCCGCTCAGGTCTCGTGGTTAAAATAAATGTCGGTTAACTTGCAAATTACTTACCGCTAGAATGGGTTGAACCTGGGCGTCATGGTTCAAACTGTGACCGTGATCGTGACCGTGATACATCGTTAGCTTAATTCCACTTTCGCTTTTGTACTTCTCCACGATGAAAGCATTACTCCTTCTCACAGTTTTTACCCTGTACAATACCATTTAGAATTAGGTTTTTTGAAGGTGTAAAAAATAGAGCTGTGTAGCTGTGACGCTGCCATGTTAATCGACAGGAAACAATAACCATAATTATTAAGCATGCACTTACACAATAAGGAAACAAAACCTCTTCAAGGCATTTTAAAAATGCTATAAAGAAACCATTTCAATTGGCTAGTTTAAAGCAAAATGTCAGCACTCACATGCAACCCAAAGATTAAATCCCATTTGTGGAGAAAACGCTTTGAGGAATTGGTTTATTTCAACCCCTTTTACATTATCGCAAATATCGTAAAGTTAGAAGGTGTCTTATGTCAGTCAGTAGTAGGATTCAGGCTATGGGAGCAAGCTTACTGAAGGCATGGCCTCAACGATAGTTATCCTTTAATTAAAGCAAAACCAAGTGGTCATAGTAGCTGGTGGTGCGACAGAAAACCTATTTAGAAAGTACTTCAGATGTAGTTTTTTGAATGTAGGTATATTCAGATAGGTGGGCCAGCGAGTAAGTGTCCGAAGGGGCCAAAGCGAGTGATGGAACTTTGAAGTCGATAAGAAGCCGCTTGATGGGGAGCCACTTTTGATCAATGAAATGTCGTGTGGCAGTTGAGACAATCAAAAAGACAAGCCTAGCTGTTAATTTTTGCACCAATTTTATCTTATTTCACAGGTCTGAAGCCCTACGGCTAATGTCACAGAATTCTCAACAGGGTGGCACATATGCTTGAACAGATTGGCAGGCGTATACTTAAATAAGCAAGTCCCAATGTTTGTACTGTGGCGATAAAACCGAACTGCTGCTCATAGGACACCTTAAGCGTGTGGCTGGATTAAAAGGCTTTGCTGTTCTAATAGGTGATGCTATTGTGCGACCATCACTACATGCTCGAAATTTAGGTGTCGTGTTCGACAGCTGCCTCAACTTCAAAAGCTTCATTCAAAAGTCTGCTTCTGCAGATAGCCATCACGTCGGATCCCTATCCAAGATTAGAAGCTGTCTCCCACAGTGGCTTGTAAAAAATTTAACTAGCTCTTTAGTCCTGTCTCAGCTTGATTATTGTAATTCCCTTTTGGCTGGGCTGCCAAAGAAAGCTATTAAGCCACTGCAGCGGACTATGAACATGACTGCAAGGCTAGTCTTCAAGTCCCAGAGGTTAGAGCACGTGTCTCCTTTGCTGAAAGAGCTAGGATGGTTGCCGGTTGAGCAACGGATACAGAGCAAAGTTCTTACGAAGACCCACAAGGCCCGCCACGGCTTGGCTCCTTCGTACCTAGCTGAACTGCTGCATCAGTTTCAGCCTGTTAGCGCCCTCAGATCCTGTGTGGACAACAAATTACCTGTCCCATTCCTCCACTTAAAGACCGTTGGCGATAGAAGCTTTAGCTCTGCAGGTCCTAGACTGTGGAACTTGCTTCCACAATTCTTACGCAATGACAACTGCTCTCCTACTGCCGACTATTGCACATCCTTTTCAGCGGTCCTGAGCTGCTACTTCTATGCTACTCACTACCTCAACTGCTCTCCTGACTCTGCTATGCTTCCCACTTTTTTTTGTTGCGTGAGACGAAGTCTGTTGGCCACCGAATTCGTACCGAAAGCCGCTTAGACTGTGAGTGAGCTATACAAAACTCTCCTGCGTAGCACCCACATGGTCTTTATGACTTTGTGGAGTTACAGACGGAAATACATTACATTCTGTAGCTGAAAGTGTTCGCGTTAGTCTGTGAAGTTGATTGGTTGACCTAATCACGGGCATTTTGAAGCAGGGCCTCCAGATTCCGTAGCGAGACAACAAAATATATGCTCGCCAAGCCCATTTTGATAGTTTTGTCTTTCCAGTTACTGAGTGACACTTCAAAGCCATGAAATTTGAAATCATCTCATGCTATCTAAATGTGAATTAATTTTCGTAATATATGCGGTAAGCGAGTTGAGACATTGACGTACAGGAGGGCGGGAGGAATCAATGCCCTGTAGAGTTCGAATGCTAGAGGACAGGGAGGCATGAAAGCACAGGCGCAGCTATGAGTCATCTTCACAAAATAAAAAAGCATTTTTTGCACTGTGATCATAATGACAAGAGGAGGAATATGAATAGTGAACAGAATTGAACCTAAGGCAAATTCCTAATGGACCACATTCTAGAAACAGACTGTGTATGACCACTGGCCATAGGCCTCTACGATCTAAAATGTTCCAAATAGATTTGACCTAAACCATTGCAATGCACTACCTGTTATGCTTATGTAAGATGAAAGGTGCTCAAGAAGGTTTTTACGATCAATTTTATCAAAAGAAGCTACTGGGAGAGTATGTTGAACGAGAAAGGAAACTTTTCCTATTCTGGGATTACTGAGAAAGTCTTTAACCACAAGCACCAGTGCCACTCTATGGTGTGATTTGCTCTAATGCGGGATTAAAATTTGGTAGATTTAAAGTTTTGATATAAAAAATTGACTATTTTAGGGCTACTCTTGTAAGTGCATTTTATAAAAACTGAAGTATGTATAGTTTTTAAATTCCATTGTTGACTCAATCTTTCATGTTTTAATTACAACTGCATAACCTCAGTTCAAGTATATGTCATAATTACTAAAACTTACTAAAAATCAAAAATAAATTTAAATTAAACTAAAAATTACTTTAAGCTGTGTTGAACTTTTAGATACTTAAGCCAAAGGGTTTGAGGCTTGCGTTTCTTGATTGGTCCCGGTTTCTAGCGCTGAAGTAAACAATTGTGCTTAGCCGATTGTAAGTCGTGTGAAAGACTCTAGGGCTCTTTTGTCGCTGTACAACTAAAGCTTTTGGATAAACTACCTTTTATTTATTAATAATTTTCTATAATTAAATATTTCTGACCGGTTAATCAGTGTAAACTTTCAGCATCTTGGTTGAATCTTGAAGAGCTTAGCAATACCTTGATATCCGTTGCCCTTGATGAAGCATTGCTTGACTTCATATTCTCGTTCAATTTTGAATCAATTATTTCACCAATCATTGTCGGGTCCTTTGGCTCTGCTTGGCTGACCTTCCATAGGTCTGACCTACAACTTGCCGTAGTCGTAGCACTCCTGGTATTCTCAGCTTGTGCGTCTATCAGTCATTATTTATTTTCTATGATAGGCGATAACATGTTTCGGGTTATTGTGGATCTCTTCTTGGCCGGATCTGAGACGACAGCTACGACGCTTGCTTGGGCTATTCTTCACTTGATACGGAGCCCGTCAATTCAAGAGAAAGCTCGAGCAGAAATAATTGCGGTGAGTTATCATTTTGTAAAATATGAAAAAGAATCTATCCGGGGCTGTCTATGAGCTGTATAGCCAAACTGGCTCTGGATCGTGCACCGTGAAATTCATTTGCACAGAAATAGCATCGTGGAGAGCATATTCTTTTCATTAGCTTTTTTTTTACGTCGCGCAAATTTCTTGTGAAAACACTTTGAGTGCAGGGTATTCACTTTGTAGTGTTAGCGTAAGGAAAAACTGTTGTCAAAATAAATCCAACCGTACAGGTGTAGATATGGAGATATATAATAACAACAAAAATAACAGTAATAATATATTGTATTGCGCCTTTGGTGAACTTAATTCCTTCCTAGGCACTTTACAACTGCTTACGTGAAGCATGTCGATATGGTTAGGGATAAAATGCACAGCATCAGCCCGTATAAGCACAAAAATAACAAATCATACGGATCCAACAAATGCAATGAGGAACGGACGCTTTGTGTCTTTTTACACGTCTCCTTGGGATCTAAAGCTGGCTTGACGGACAAGCAGTGACTCTATTAAGACCAGCCGGTACGATGAATTGATTTGCCTGAGTTTTTCTTGATTGGGAATTTATTTGGATAGCTAGGCTGGAGTAAGGGAATAAAGAGACCCTAAGAAAGTACACGTACCTTGCCGTCGATGCACCAGCTTTATAGGGAGGCAGTACAAGTCGTCGCAAAGTGTTGTTATGGGGAAATTACGGAGTTCACGACAAACAGGCTTGGCTGCTAATTTTTACACCAACCGCAAGTGCCTTATTGTGCAGGCCGCCGGAAGACCAAACAGTATGGATTTACAAAAGTATGAAGAGATGTGAAAATTCGTAAAACAACCTGTATGTGTAACCGCAGTCTAAGCACGCCCAAATTCTGCAGTCTCGCTTAGCTGAAGCGGACCAACTAAAGAGCTGTACTAACTGCTCCTCTGATGACCGTTACGTTGACATCAGTGCTCTGGGATCTCTCACTGAGATAGGACCTAAACAATTGCATAGGTGTACACATATATTATATACACATATATATATATATATATACATATATATATATATATATGTATGTGTGTGTGTGCGTGCGTGCGCGTGCGCGCGTATGTGCGTGTGTGTGCGTGTGTACAAGCGCGCACGCCCGTGTGTCTGCGTGTGTGAGCATGTGTATATAAACACTCTTCCCCGACTTACGAAATATATAGGGACCGGAAAACCTACCGCAAATTTTCGTAAGTCGAGAATTGTATTTGATACGCTCTACTGTGAAACGTTCTAACGAGTATATAGTAAGGTAAACGAATTGAATTAATAGTTGTTAATAGATAAACATAAGAAATAAATAAGAACAAGTAAATAAGATTATATCTACTTACCATAATGTGGGGTATTTTGGGGCAAACGGAAGCAAGTATTTTTAGTACTGTACACTGAGTAGTATTGGGTGGAGGGTGAGGAGGAATTGGACGATCTTGCTAGAGGAATATCTAATAAAGAAATCAGCAGTTTTAAATGAAGCAATAAATTACAAGTTTTAAAATCACAGCACAATACATAACAATGCACGAGATCACTCTGAACACGTCTTACCTCTACCAAGTCACGCAAGAGGAAGAGAACACTCGGTACCCACAGTGCATCTGTCGGATATCATTCCTTCCCTATTGTTTTCATCATTTTCAAATCTACTGAGTTCTCGGATTTTTCAAGTTTACCTAGATAAATTTTGATTTTCAATTTTTTAATGACCACGGCCGAGTTCGTATTTCTAAATTTTCATAAGTCGAGCAGTCGTGGGTCGAACTGGCTCATCTACCTAAATATTTACCTGTGTATATACAAAAATTCCTTTATATATAAATATGCAAGTAACTAACATTCTTCCTCGACAGTCTATGCATCTTTTCTAGCCACTCACCCGTTAAATGATGACTGCTGCAGTGCGCTCTTGGTCCAGCAAAGAAATTCTCTGCATCTGTAGCTAGAAAGTGCATCCACAAAACCCAAATTTCAATAAGATTTATCACAGACATTTGATGAAGATAAGCGGGCAACATTTATCCTTTGCTCTGGTGAGCCCTTCGTAGAGACCTCAAGAAGTGCATGTGCTTTAATGCATCCTACAGTAGACCATGCTCAAATGCTGGCTCAGAAAGAATTCATACTCGGTTGATTGTTGCGAGCACATTCGGTTAAATTAATAACGGTAAATCAAGCCTGACATATTAGTCCCCATTTCCAAAAGTAATCCTTTAAAAATAATTACCAATTAAAACTGTTCAACAACTATAAGTAATATTTTTCACAAATATCGGTTCTTACACGAGTCTAACTGCATGTTGAGAGTGGCTTATTAGTCAACAGGCGCATAATGCAAGCACAAAGACACACTCACACGCAATCACACACGCACACAGGCACGCACGCACGCGCACACACACACGCGCGCACACACACACACATACGCATACACACATTACATTTAACGGCTAGTGGCGAGAGCACTTGCCCAAAGCACAGAGCGCTAACTCGCTCATCGTCTAGTCTCGCAAGAGCGAAGGCCCAGTGTTTCGAGCCAGCTTTCCAAAGGAATTTCGGAGTTGCGGCCACCTGCGCAACGCCCCCTCTTTTTGCCGTTGAGTCCGGCTGGGTGCTCGTACGGCAGCAGACGCGCAAAGACCGCAAGACCGTGCTGCTTGCTAAGGGATACCAGCCGACAGCAGTCGCTGTAGCTCTATTTCCAGCTGGTTAAAGGTTAGCTGGTCTCAGAGAGTCGAATCATACACCCATGACTAACCGATGGGCATCTTATCCACTCCTCGGCGTCTCAGCAGACCTGCACGTGATTACTCCGGATCTGTTTTATTTTCTCACATTCAATGTTTTCATCAAGTGCGAGCTCGGCTCCTATTGGCTCACTATTTTTGCTAATAGCATTTAGTTGCATTGAGTAAAGCAGTTGGTTTTTGTTATTACTTATAGGTGCTGGGCGATCATGGCTTGCCAACAGCAAAAGATAGGGACAAGCTGGTGTACATTGATGCACTATTGCATGAGACACTGAGGATCGGATCAGTCGGTAAGGAGCATGACTTTCCTTGAAAGTACGAAACTTCCTGTTCCAGATTGTTCTTATCTTTGCCAGCTTCGATATGCCTTCATTGACTTCCACTGCCGGTAGAGTGGCCATTTCGTTAAGTGTTTGAAGCAACGTGGCTTCGTTTTAAAAGGCGACTACGGATTCGGACTGAGCTAGCTCGCAATGGCTGCTGTGATTAGGATTGAAAAGTGGCCTCCTGTTGCCAATGTCATCTCATTTGCTTGTCACTCTCACTTATCACAGCTCCATTCACGCTTTCTGGGCAACTGGTAAAGAGGCAATTCACGGATAGTGACCGTGTTGGGCGTGCAACCTCCAGAATGTCAGCAGCCATCCTAAAGTGAGCTTATGGGCGAGAAAATGGTGAGCTAGTACCTGATGCATGGACCACATTAAGGTTAATCTGTTTATTTTTGGTAGATGCTAGACTATAATTACCTTAAAATCGAGCTCAATGGTGCTTAACCAGCCAATATCAAAGAATTTACATTTCATTATTGCAATCCCACATAACGTTTTTGTTCGGCATTTCATAAGTTCAGTGCCAATGGTCGTTATTACCGATATCATTTACAAAATGAGCTGGGAGGTCTTGAACTCTTACAAGCATTAATATCCAAATACCGACCCGGGCTCCCTATCCAGAGGGACATGCAAACGCACACGGGGATAATTTTAATGTATTTAGGCAGACTTCCTAATGTTAGTTATAAATGCGTCTACCCGCAAGAAAACTAGATTACCTAGATGCAGTGTACCCTAATGGCTCCCACGATCTAAAATGCATGTTGCAGTATGTTTGATTCTAATGTGTGTTGTACTTAACGATTTCCGTGACTATTAATAATAGCATCAGCTCTGGAAAACGTGCTATAGCATCCAAAGTCCCCACCTCGATCAATTAGTCTCAAGATGTGCAGCGTATCTTCGCATGTTCACTCCTTAGGGCACCTGGCGCCAAATGACGAGTTCGTTCCATTAATGCCTCAATAGCCCTTGGAGTTACATGAATCCTGGTTACTTCGTTAGCTTGGAAATTATTGTAGACACTGTAATGGTGGATTTGTAAACTATGTGTAAACCTAGGGATGATGTCAGAAGGATTTATATCTCCAGTTATGAAACGGTCATTACGTCGTGAGCACTAACAAAGTTGTCTGCAAAGTGACGGTGTCAATAAATTACTGGTTGACCGGCACGATTGATTTGTATACATATTGCTCTGAGACATTATTTTTTTTATTTCAGTCTATCAATCTAAAAATAGTTAGTAAACGCAAAAATCTTATTGTTTACCAATGTGATGAAGCACCATAATTTCTGGTAGGCAATAGTATTCACCGGAGGATTTCTGGGTCTTGAGACTTTCTATGCAGTGCGAGAGCTGCATTAATCGTGAAAAATGACCGTGTTTAACTTGAGCAGTACTTATTTTGAGGCCAACCAGCTTTCAATGAAGTTGTACTTATCAACAAGTCAATAAAGTCCTTCTATTACGATAGTAATTACGAAGGTAAACATATCGTAGGTTGCAGTAATGACAGTATAACACAACATCTGGAGCAGACCTGCTAGTTTTGCTAATAGCATCCCAGGGTAGGATACTGCGGCCGCGTATTTTCAGTTAGTATTCTCCATTCCGGAATCTGCACCTTGAATTTTCTATCGCGAATCTGTAGTTCCGTCTGTCTGTTCATCTGTCCTTTTTACACCTAAGGACACAGAATCTCTCTCTCTCTCTCTCTCTATATATATATATATATATATATATATATATATATATGTCTGTCTGTCTGTCTCTCTCTCTCTCTCTCTCTCTCTCTCTCTCTCTCTCTCTCTCTCTCTCTCTCTCTCTCTCTCTCTCTCTCTCTCTCTCTCTCTCTCTCTCTCTCTCTCTCTCTGCGTCTACCTTGCCTTTTTTTACTCGACGTCGGTCTTTATCTCTCTCTCCGTTGCTCCCTCTCTCTACGTCTCCGTATCTATCTCACAGTTCTACTGTCTCTCCCGCTCCGTGTCTTGTTTGAAAAATTTCTGCGAACTTTTTGAGCATTTAAAATGTTTGCGTTGACCTTGCTTCTTTGTAACTCGAAAGGCCGCTACAGGTTAATCTATCTGCGATGGCTTCCTTCGATTACAGCTCCAATGGGAATTCCTCGCTTCTTAGAGAAGCCGGCAAAGGTTTGCGGGCAAGCGATTCCCAGCGGCTGCTTTTTTTTCCTCGCATTCACCATGTCCAAATGGACCCCGGCTACTGGAAAGACCCCGAAGCATTTCGGCCCGAGCGATGGATCGGCGACAATGGCTTGCTGATCAAGTATGACTACTACTTCCCTTTTTCAATCGGTAAGGATCGTGGGAGCATCTCCAGCCGTTATGACATGCTACACCAAACGTCTTTTCAGAGTCGTAAGGGTTTCGACTGTGCACTCAATTCTCGGTGCAATATAATGAACTCTTATTCCATTTACGAATCCTAAAATCGAGCCCTTTGCAATGATAGGCGCTAACTGTGTAATAATAATATTACTATAATTGAAATGGCGCCCTCAGAGAACTCAATATCTCTCTAGGCACTATATGTTGGCCGAAAAAGGAAGCAAGATCGAATAGATAGGGTTAGCATACTCAATACACAACAGGAATAACATGGTTAGGGGTGACATGCACAGCGTCAGTATGCAAGAATGGTTAGTGGCAGCATGAACACAGTCAACACGCGTAAGCACATAAAGGTCGAAATACAGAGACCCACTAAATTCTGTGATAAATAGATGCGTTTTTAGTTTCCTTTAAAATGTAGTCTAGTCAGAAGATGTCGTGACGCAAGTCGGAAGTTAGTTCCAGGCTTTGGGAGCATACGAACTAAAGGCACGATCTCCAAAGGGTTTGAGGTTTGTACGACGTATAGGTAAACGATTAGGTTATTCCAAAATGTGGGTGGTATGATATTTAGTCTGTTAGGGTAGTATATCTGCTAGGTAGGCTGGAGCCAAAGAAGGAAGGGACCTAAAAGTGAGTGACAAAACCTTGAAGTCGATGCATTGATGACTGGGAGCCAATGCAGGTCGGCGAGAAGTGGTGACATGCAGCAACTGCGGAGGTAATGACAGACAAGCCTAGCTGCAGAGTTGTGTACCGGCTGTAGACGCCTGATTGCGCAAGCAGGTAGACCAGTATGCAGTGAGTTACAGAAGTTAAGACGGGACGTCGCAATTGCATGAACCTTTCAAATTTCTGAATCACACTTGGTTTGCCCATAGCTAGTAATTTTGTGTTATCATCATTCAATTTAAGAATGTTTGCTGCCATCCGTTTTTGTATGTCATCAATACATGCAGCAAAAGAGTTTGGAGATTTTGACATGCTGGAGGGCTGGGAGGGATCACAGGAAAGGTACAACTGAGTGTCAGCTGCTTAGAAGTGAAAGCCTAGATTGCGGCTTACCACTTTGTCAGTCAGCTAGAAATTCTTTTCTAAAACTCACACGCTTTTATGAACTCGTTTTAGGTCGCCGAGCCTGTCCAGGAGAGATGCTGTCGAAAACGGAAGCGTTTATCTTTTTAGTCGTCCTTTTGCAACGCTTTCGATTTACAGTGCCATCTGGCAGTAAAATGCCTTCAGTGGAAGCCGTGCTTGGAATCACTAGTTCTCCTGCTCCATACTCAGTGTGTGTTACTCCGGTCGCATGAGTGTTCTACTGCGATTTTGCAACAATCTTGACCTTGTATAGTGATTTACTTTGTTGGAATTGGTTCCTTATATTATTTAGCCAGCACTAATTCTTTTGAGTGCACTTACTTAAGGCTTGGGAATTAAGTTTTTGGTATTAGCCAGCCGGTACGAATTCTTGGAATGTTAAAGTTCGATATACAGATAGTTTTGATCTTTGTGGATATTTATGCTATTTTACTCAAAAATATACGTGTGCTGTTGTGCGATTGCGTATGTCAAGATAACTATTTCACCTAACTAAATTTTGTTTATAGCCAACTTTATTTATGCCTTTCTTGTAAGAACGCACGCTTCCATTGCTGAATTTTATTTGAAAAATAAAATGCTTTTGTCAAAACCCTTCAAACTGGATTTTCATGGAGGGGATTCTCTGGACCGCTGACTTACCAGCCAAGCAGCAACACCTAGTCACGCCAGCTTTGAATTTTGTCGGCCATTGAGTATGTTTTTTTTAGTGCTGGCTGATTTGCTGCTTCATCTACTATTAGTTCGTTGGCTGCCTTTTCAACTGGTTTCTTTAATGGTGCAGTTTCCTTTCTTCCCAGCGCCAATGTTACTTCTATTTACGGATATTCGCCGCGTATTTGGTCGGCTTTGCTACCTCTAAGCATTAGTAGCTATTTCAGCCGTCGACTAGGAGAATGCTCGAGTGCTTATATCTTGGTCCCAATCGTTGATTTCTAGCAGCCTTGGCGTGCCACTCTGCTTAAATTGAGTTGTAAGCTAGAATACTGCATGCCGTTTGAGTATTTCGATGGATGGATGCAGTGTAAGACAATGAAAGGAACACGATAAGCAGCGCCAGATGAAACCAAGCATAAAATGACTATCGCACAGACATGAAGCCCGGACCTGCACGCGTCAAGCTGCCGATGCAATCTCTAGTGGCCTAGCACAGCAGTCGTTTATACTCTATTTACATTTATTTATTTATTTATTTATTTATTTATGTACAGTACACTGCTCGCCAAAGGTTTCTACGCACCTGCTACCAGCACACTGTTTTACTTAAGAACACTCCAGATTTAGATTGGATCTAACGCAGTAGCAGTTTCTGCAATGCGTACTAGCTAAAAACAGATATATAATTAATTACATGTAATTTATTTGGTACAATCAATAACTTGTCATGGCAACATGATTTTTTTGTATAACCACTCAATCGTTTCGGCATTCACTCCACCACCTTCCGGCACTCATCTGAAGGAAGTGACACACAGCAATCCTTTAAAGCCTCAAAGAAATCTCTTGTTGTCAGTCGCTTGATAACTTTGAACCTTAGAGAGTGGTCGGCTTGCCCCATAGGTGTTCTACTGGGTTCACGTTCGGGTTTTGGCTTGGCCGCGCCGTCACCTGTATTGGCTGGAAAACCCTACATCAATGGGGTTCGTAAAAAGCTCTTTAACCTATACAGCAATGTGCTTTGGATCGTTGTAATGCTGCCAACAGAAATTGACACCTTGAAGAGTGTTTGCAGATGGTAAGCCGATATTCTGCCCAATTTCGAAGTAGACATTTTGATTCAAGAGTCCATGAATCCTGTGCTGACCCCAAGACCGGAAGTTGAGAAGCAACTCCCACACCATTACACTTTCAGCACTGAATTTTACGATCTTTTGTTGTCAATCCTCCACGAGCACTTCACTCATTCACCGGAGAACGTAGTTCATAATTTTGTCGCAGTTTAAGATGATTTGACTCATAAGTCCACAGAACTCTGCTCCACTGCGAAGCTAACAAGGCTGGTAACGGCAAGCAAAATCCAGCATTGATTTGTTTATGTTCTACAGTCAATAATTGTTTGCAGTTGAACATCTGTGCATTCACACCTTCTTCGTTAAGCCGTATCCTCAGTGGCGTAGCAAGGTGACGGAGGACAGATGTCCCAGAGCCAAGGTCAAGGGGGCGCCAAAAGAAGGCAGCCAGCAAAGGTGGCGCCCAGCGCAGAAATGACAACTTGAGGAGAAGAAAGAAGCCAGCAAGTTCAGCAAGATACTAGGTTTCTTGACAAAGGCAAAGCTGAAGAAAGGTGAATACCCAGGAAAAGCCAAGAAACTGTTGACAATCACAGAGGGAATAAGGAAGAATAGTTTGAGGAGGAAGAAACCAAGCAGATTGAGAAAATGACAAGAACTGGAAGAGGGAATGATTAAAAGCAGAAAGCACAACAACACTTTTGAAACAAACACTCTGCTGTGTTAAAGTTTGATTAAAGAATGCTTTGATCTGTGAAGACGAAGTCAGTCGCTATTTGGACCTTTTGGGTGAAAGCACTCCCGAAAGAGATTAAGATACGGAATCTACTGCGATTTCCCTATTGCTCACCCTGAATGATATTGGCTAGTTGAAGTTTGACCAAACATCTGTTTTACTCGTCATTCCGCAGCACCTTTGAGCAGAACTAATACTGCGATGATCACGCCTGTTTCAGAACAAAGAAGGTCTATTTTCTAGAAAAGGTGGTCAACCGATGAGCACAACCTGGTTAAAGTGTATACTTTCTCATGAGTATGAAGGTAGCAGGACCTGGCTGGTCTAATCTCCCACAAAACATTCGGCTTCTGTTGTTTGTTCTTCTGCCCCACGTTCACCCAAACTTTCCGACCGCCACATGAATTGACAAATGGGTTTAACCATTGGGGGAAAACTGAAAAACTAATTTTGCATGAAAACAGCCCTTCTCGCCGTCAAGCTTTCAACACATGGAAACAAGCTGAGAGGAGACTTCTCAAAGAGGAATGAACACCGCTGTTGAGGTACAAATCTTATCTGAAAAATATGGTGGCAGTAAGTACTAGGCAGTGAGTTACACAAGTCAAGACGGGATGTCACACATGCATGGACCGATCAAGTTCTTGGTTTCTCAAAACCTGGCATTGCGTAGTCACCAAGAGAGTCTGGGCCTGACTGGTGATAAAATATTGGAAACTTCTTGGGACTTTATCTTCTAGCTCAGTATGATTCCCTTCTGCAATCACACCTGGACCTCGCGAGAAAGAATCCAAAGAATCCAAAGTCTCTTGTCTGTCTCCTCAAGCCCAAAATGAGTTCCTCAGTATAGTTGCATTCACAGTCAAAGTCATGCTGCCCAGTGGCATATGCCGAAACAAGTAATAGGAAAATTATTTTCTTAGATATGTCCATGTTAATTTTGCCAACTAAAAATTCATCATCAAAGAGTCTTTCCCGGGCTTTCTTCAAATCTACGTCAAAGGTTTTGTAGCAATTAAGGGCCTTGTCTTGGACAAAATCGAATCTGAAAAAAAATGTCCTTGCAAGATTACAGGTCCCAGTACACGAAAACGCAGCAGTCATGTCTGAACATTTACCAGATGCCCAAGATAGAATACTGTCCAGAAATTAGAAGCCAGTGTTTTTAAGCTATGATAATCACAGCTTGAACCAGCAAGGAGTTCGTGCTGCAAGGCAAGATTCTGCTCCCATTACATTATTGGAACAAAAGAGACTGTTACTGTACTTATTCTCTTCAAGATCAACTCTGAGGTGGGAAGAACTGAAGAAAGTCCTAGCCATCACTGTCAAACGTGACTCTGCAACAAGGTGGAGTGCACGAGTGGAGGCTGTGAAAGCTATCAACGATGGACTGGACAGCATTGTGGGTCTTGGGAGCAACTTTTGAAGGACAAAATGGAAAAATTAAAACAAGAACTTTGAAGCTAAAAGTCTCCTAAATTGTATTTTGAACTTTTGACTCCTCTGCCATTTTGTACAGCATCTTAAGGAAGATTGACCGCTATCAGAAAAGACGGCAGGATTTACTAATGAACTTCAAAGACGCCTCGTGTGACCTCCACTCTCCTGAGATCTCGATTCGTCAAGACCAACCTATGGCAAAAACCACAACTTGACTCCAAAATGAGATGTGAATTGTGGGAAGTTGCAGTTTTCCGATCTCCAGATGTTGGTCTCACGGCAGGAGACTTCAAGAATAATGAAGAACAGCATAGACTACCTCCAATCAGAAATTACAGCATTGGTTTTTTCTGGCTCACAGATCTTGATGCCAAATTTTGTTTCTTGTTGGAAGTTAGGCAGCTTTTGAAGACACTAAACCGGACCAGACTCCGCCAGCAATGTCTAGATCTTGGAGGCTTATTTTGTTCATACGTTGGTGGAACAGAACTGTACGACAAAATGTGTGACTGTAAAATGCTTTTCGCCCGCTTCACGACTCGGACCAAAGACCCCACTGGAACTCATGTAATGCATCTCCGTCTGTAACTCCACAAATCCACAAAGACCATGTGGGTGTTACGCAGGCGAGTTTTTTATAGCCCACTCACAGCCTTAGCGGCTTTCGGTACGCATTCGGTGGCCAACAGTCTTCATCACACGTAACAAAGAGAAAGTGGGAAGCATAGCAGAGTCAGGAGGGCAGTTAAGGTAATGAATAACACGGAAGTAACAGTTGGGGACCGCTGGAAAAAATGAGCCATAGTCGGCAGCAGGAGAGTAGTTGTCGTTTCGTAACAATCATGAAGCGAGTTCCACAGTCTATGGCCTTCAGAGCGAAACTTTGTCGCCAACGGCCTTTAGGTTGAGAAATGGAGCAGCTAATTTACTATCCATATTGGACCTGGGGGAACGAAGAGGCTGATACTGGTGCAGCATTTCAGCTAGGTATGGACAAGCCAGGCCGTGGCGGGCCTTGTGGGTCAGCTCAAGAACTTTCCTCTGTATTCGTTGATCAACCGGCAGCCATCCTAGCTTTTTTAGCAAAGAGACACGTGGTCAAACTTCTGGGACTTGAAGGCTAGCCTTGCAGCCATATTCGTGGTCAGCTGCAGTGGCCTAATAGCTTTCTTTGGTAACCAGCCAAAAAGGAATTACAATAATCAAGCCGAGACAGAACTACGGAGCTAGTTGAATTTTTTACAAGCAACTGTGGGAGACAGCTCTTAATCTTGGATAGGGATCGGACGTGATGGCTAGCTATAGACGCAGTCTTCTGAATGAAGCTTTTAAAATTGAGGAAGCTGTCAAAAACGAAACCCAAATTTCGATCACGTGGTGATGGTCGCACAATAGCATCACCTATTAGAAAGAGCCAAGTTTTTTAATCCAGCCACACGCTTAGGGTGTCATATGAGCAGCAGTTCGGTTTTATCATCATTTAGTTTGAGGAAGTTTTCCGACATCCAGGATCGAATATGGGCAAGGCAAGCATTCAGTTTCTCAGTTGCTGCAGCAGATTCCGATGGTTTGAATGACAAATACAACCGAGTATCGTCAGCCTAAAAGTGATATCCGATTCCGTGGGCCTTAATCACTTTTCCGAGAGGTCGGGTGTAAATGGAGAGCAGCAACTGACCGATGAAGGACCCTTGCGGGACTCCACGGGTTGCTGGTCTGAAGGATGAGACCTGACGCTCACACTACACGGATTGAACACGATCAGACAAGTACGATTTAAACTACGCCAGTGCCTCGTCTGCCAGACCGATCGTTGTTCTCAATCGTTCAAGTGAGACATCGTGATCAATGGTGACGAAGGCAGCTGATAGATCTAGCAGAGCTAGGGCAGTGACATTACCGTCATCGTTGCTGCATAGAATGTCATTGTTAGCAAGCAGGAGTAGTTTCAGTGGAGTGATGCTTCTTGAACCCCAATTAAAATTGTTCTGATATTTCATTCTTTTCAAAATGTCCAACCTGCTGCTTAGTGACAATTTTTTCAAGAATCTTTGACAAGAAAGAAAGCAGGGAAACTGGGCGATAGTTTGCAAGGAGCTATGTATCTAATTCAGGATTTTTAAGTATGAGTCTAACAATTGGCAACTTGAACGACTCGGGTACGGTCCCTTTTTCCAAATAAGCATAATAAATCTCGGTTATGGCAGGGCTAAGTTGATCTGCCAATGAACATCACAGAGATGATAGTATAGGTTCTACAGGAGACGATCTCTTTTTATTAGACCTTATTAAGGCAGCCACAACTCATGGAGAAACCTCGGAAAATCTGTCTCAGATTGTGATTCTGCAATCGCTTTACTCGGAGGGGGCTTTATGAAGGCGCGAATGTGCACAATTTTTTCAGTAAAAAGAGGCTGAAAACTTTTTGGCTGAGCCGTTAATATCTGGGGAGTCAGACCTCTCAGCATTGGCCAGTAAATTGTTTAGCGTCTTATAAATCAGTTGTGCGTCTGACCTACAGGAATTCAGTTTTCGAGTGAAAAAAGAAGCACTGGTTTTTCTAAGCTTCCTGGTGTAGGCTTGAAGGAAGTCTTTGAAATTGACTAGATCTGCATCCGACCCGGTTTTTTAAAACAACGTTCAAGCCTGCGCTTAGCACGGCGCATCTTTTGAAGTTTTTGTAAATTGAAAAGAACCTCCACAACTCTGTACACGGATAGAATGAATGGAAACATGCTTGTCAAGAGCACTCCTAAGTGCCAGGTTCATAGCATCAGTGAGGGTATCGAGGCTGTCGGTCAAATCTGGGTGCAGATCAAGAATACCTGCATTACAGATTTAAAAAATGTGTCTTGGTCGATGCTTTTTGCGTTACGTCGCTGGACAAGTTCAATATTATCCCGTATGTACTAGGGAGCAGGAACAGTAAACGAAACCGAACAATTATCCGAGAGTCAGTGGGCACACAACAAGGTCAGTGGGATAGACATCCTTTGTGATCACGAGATCAATGATATGGCCACCGACGTGCGTGGTATGATTAACAAGTTGGACCATATCAAAACTCTCCAGACAGTCAAGAAATGAGCGGACATGGCTGTTGATAGGGTTGTCAACGTGAATATTGACGTCTCCAGCAATCAGTAATGGCCTGTCACACACAAATAATTTAGCCGGGAACTCCGAAAACTCCTCAATTAACAAGTTTAGACAACCAGCAGGTCGATATATCACAACATTGAGAGACACTGTCTTTGATGAAGACCTGATTGCAACTGATTCAAACGACGGCCCATGCGAAAAACTGCATATCTTACAGTCAAACGATCCACGAACAACAATTGCACCCCACCCACCAACCTCGTCAGAACGCATGGACTGAAATAATGAAAACCCAGGTGGGTGGTCTCAGATATACAGCTACTGGAAAAAGGCACCATCCAAGTTTCGGTTAGCGGTTGTAGGGCATTTCCTCCCTGGACGTTCCCCCCCCCGACATTCTCCCCCTCCCCCGGCGGACCCTAGGATATTTACCTCCGGACATTCCCCCCCCCGGTAGGACATTTTCATCCTACTTTGATGAAAACTAAGAATGCAGATATATATAAATATATATATTTATTTATATTTATATTTATATATGTGTGTGTATGTGTGTGTGTGTGTGTGTGTTTGTGTGATTAATTGAAGTTCGTGTTCTATTAAAATAAAATCAACTCAGCATAATTAGAGGTATAGATGGATTGGAAGGATGGTTTCTAATGGAGCGAGCGGCGGCGGTGGTTGCTGCGGCTGCGGCAGCTGCGAGCTATGCAGTTTGGTCCCGCGAAGTTAGGTCCCGCTCGACGCCGCCAGGCACGCGTTCGTACCCGTCACAGCGGGCGCGTACTACGGCGTGTCGCGCATTCCTGTAAATGAGCGCTAAGCCTCAGAGGTCTACTGAGTATAGCTCGACCTCAAGAGATCTAGTTACGCCATAATACGTACTAACTTAAGCGCGGACTACGAGCAAGAGTGGATTTAGGCGGCGGAGGCGCAGCCCTCCCTAAACCCTAGAAACATTAACCCTAAAAAATAAACAATAAGCCACAAAACCCTAAACTCTAAACCCTAAACCCTAAACGCTAAAGTCTCAACCCAAAAACCCTAAATTCTAAACTCTAAAACCCTAAAACCCTGAACACTAAAGTCTTAAACTTAAGCCCTAAGCCCTATACCGGGGGAGAAATGACCTATCTCCAGGGGGGAATGTCCGGTGGGAATGTCGGGGGGGGGGGAAACGACCAGGGGGAAATGTCCGTACCCCGGTAAGCAGAAATGCATCTAGCTTCTCCAGGACAACCTGATCGCGGATAAGTAACCCCTTGGGTTTTAGCGAGCGGGCATTTAGTAGGCGGAATTTTAGCGGCTGTCCAACAACTGTTCGACGCCGATGAAGTGGCTTGCATTCAACTTGGCGTGTAGCCGGCCTAGCAGACGCGGCCCCTTCGAATTAGAACTGGATCCTAATAGCGGCTGCCGGTCGAAGTTTCACGACACGCTGAGGCACGGCAGGTGAGCTACTACCGCAAAGAGTGCTATTCAGCGCTTTAAACTTACGGGTCATAGGTTTGATAGCCGAGCTGTTGATAGGGCGAACGCAGCATGCAAGGAGGTTCTCACTGACCCGCCGAAGAAAGACCGCCGGTAGGTATCGACTAATGACGACATCGCAACTGATGCTAAGCAGGTCTTGTTTTGTGTAGTATATCCGAGGACAGCTCATAAGTAGCCGCAGCGAAGATAGAAGCGGAATACCCGAATGTATCACGGAGAAATCAGGTAAAGGTCCACACAACGCTATTAGTCGCCCGAGGCCGCTCTCTAGCGCGGGGAGCTCATGTCTTTCATTATCAGTTGCGGAGAAGATGTGCTTCCTAATTTGACAGTTGCCTTGCAAGTTCTTATCACCCTAGCTGTATCCTTTCCTAGTTGTGAACGTTCCTTTAGCAAGCTGGAGATAATCCTGTCTTATCTGAGAGCATCAATTCGGCAAGATTGACTCTCTGATTTGACCTTGTTAAGGTTAGAGAAAGAAACACTAGAAAATATTGACTTTCAAACTGTAATAGACCAGTTTGCCGCGTTCAAGGCCAAGAAAAATTCACCAAAGTTATAGCTGTGATAGGTACCTTTACTACATTTAATACATCTTTCCCGACTCGATATGCTTGCTTGCGTATTTTGTGCATTTATTCTGTAGTGGAGCTATTTTGCAGCAATTTTGACACGGTGAGGTAGGCGCCATTTGTAGCTTGTCGCCTGGCGCCGAAAGGTCTCACTAAACCACTGCGTCTGCTCACGGAGTTTTTGGTCTACGACCACACCGGCAGATTAGCAAAGGCTCTGGCAGTGAATTTTAGCAGAGGCAAACCAGTCGTTCAGAGCCCTGCTTTTGAGGAGCCGGTTCTCCATCGGAGCAGATAATCGAGAGCGAGCTAATAGTAGCCCTAACAATACCCTCTGAGATATTCAGTCACCTCGCGATTTCTCGGTTTGAATGGCGGTCTCTATGTAGCGACATCAAAACCACCCTTGTACCATCCGAAAGTTGCGCAATTGGAGACATGCTCGGGTCGCTCACCGTGCGCCGATAAGGTAAGGACTGGATTTCCCCCCTCAATGCGATCGGGGAACATGCGGGTACATTAGCTCATCATTGTTTGAGGCATCGTCGGTGACGGAATAGGCCAAAAATAGGTTCTGCAGGATAGGCTCCAAGAGAAGGTGGGTGGTCACCTGACCACGCCTGCCCGTCGCTTTACGCGGCTATCGTTGAGTCGGTGGCCGGCAAATGCCGCACCAAGCCAAACGTAGCCAACTGCGACTACGGCTACAATTGTATTGGCAGATTGCTACAGGTTAACAATTAGTATTGTGCGATGATCTAGCCAAATACGGGCATTAGCAACAATGGAACTCAGATCGATGGATCAGGTACAAATTAAAGTCGTTTGGAGGGCAGTGTGTGTGTGCTTGTGCTTGTGCGTGTGCGTGTAAAACACACCCATCTTCAAACAGTACAGCGGGATTCAACTTTGGCTCGTAATATAGAGTTTATATCAAGGACTTCTAGACAAATCAAAGACTCACCGCGGTGAGAGCAGGGGTGAGGCGTGCCGATAGTTCGGTCGATATGAGACGATCGATTTGATCGATAGTTCTGTCGTTAGGTGACGGACCTACTAACCTAGACGGTCGCCCTTGTTAGAGGCGAAACGCGTCTGCTCGACAGTCCCACGGCAGATGACTTTTGTCGTTCCCCTCTTGCAGACCATTATAAAAAATGTGCCAATTACGAGCCAAATTCACTCATCTGTTATAATTGCAAATTACAGCGTAGGTTTTGCCAAACATGGCTCTCTAAATTATTTGTCCCGTGTGCATCCAGCTGACTTCGAAGAGGCTAAAACTTGGCTGCAATTTAGATCCTGGGCTGCGTGGGAAATCGTTCAGTGCAGCATTGGACACTACTGCAATGTATTTCAGCGACTGTTTTCCAGCTCACTTGTTCACTACTAAAGGGACCGGGGATATCCAGTGGAACACTCTTTGCAAGGACCATGTTAGCTACAGCATGCCCATTGACTGGACCTGCGACCATTCATTGGCACATATCCTGTTGTTGCAGCAGTGCTTACGACCCTAGTAAATTGGTGTCGATAAAAAAGCCCTGTTGTATTAAGGAGAACTAAAGATTTGCAGTGAATCTTCTTTAATTTTTTGAATTCGTACTGTTTTAATTAAGGCCTTCAACGATTACGAACGATTTATTGCACGTCTATCCAGCTGCTTGCGGTCACTTCTAGACGAATACTGGAGAACCTTGGCAGTAAATTAGAGGCCAGATATGAAAGTAAAAAAAATGGCCAAGTAAACACTTAAGACCAGTAGCAAGAGGAAGCCGTTCAAGGCTCTTTGATGCATCGCTAAATTGCGAAAATATGGGCCAATTTGTTCCCATAAATTCTACGGGAGTACAATAAACCTGCAATAACCTTTGAGACTGTGTCTTTAATACTGAGTACGCTGCTAGAAAGTTATAACCTACGAGGGATTAGCATAGGTCAAATTATGTTCGCGGCAATGCACATATTTTTCTATAAGTTCTCGATATGTAGTGGCTTAGAAGCTTATACTTAGAAAGCAGTCGTGCTTTCATGCTACCAATGCGCTATATAGATCAAAGTCATTCAAACAAACATAGCGGCTATAACCGATGTTATTTATATCAAACAATGACCGATACTTTTATAATTACGGCCTCAAATCTCAGCTAATGGGTCGCAGAACCTAAGCCGATGGACTAAGGTATGACGGCTATAGCAGAGCACGACAGCAATTAAGAACGCCTATACGTTAATCACAAGTACATGACCTTAATGCATAGTTTTAATGCTCCTTGGCTACAGCTACACGTCGCTAAATGCGTGCAGGACGCGAAATTAAGTACCCATAAGCAAGCCATCATGTCAAAATATCCTCCGAATTGACGGCATTTAAAATTAAATACAAATCGACTTGTCTTTCGCCGTATTTGCCCTGCTAGCTGGTGTGAATTGCCCTTTGCATCCTTATGTAGCTCATGATGAGAAAATGTTCAATAAACTAATTGGTTTTCAATAAACATAATAATAATAATAATAATTCACTTGATAAAGCGCCCTCCGAGAACTTAATCTCTCTCTAGGCGCTTTACATTTGCTGTCAAGTGAAATGTGATTGAATGGTAAGTAAAATCATGCTTGAAAAACAAACAAAATGAATAATATGGTTAGGGGTGACATGTACAGGGTCAGCATGCAACTGTGGTTAGTGGCAGCATGCACAGTGTCAGCACGCATAAGCACATCAAGGACGAATCACAGGGACCCACTAAATGCTGTCCTAAATAGGTGTGATTTTAGGTGCCTTTTAAATGTGGTCAGGTCAGGGGATGTTCTGACGCAGGTCGGGAGGGAGTTCCTGGCTTTGGAAGCATATGAACTAAATGCACGGTCTCCAAAGGATTTAAGGTTTGTACGAGGTATTTGTAGACTGTTGAATTCCGAAAAACTGGTGGTACGATGCTTGGCCTGATGGGGTAGTATATCTGACAGATAGGCTGGAGCCATAGAATGAAAGGACCTAAAACCAATGCTCTTCCAGCATATGTAATTTTCTAGAAAGGGATGTATTTCTCTTGGAGCATGTTACATACGTTTTTATTTTTCAAAAAATAATTAGCGTTATTATTACTAAAGATGGTATCCTATTATAAGGTATAATGCAAATAAAATAGTTATTAGACATCCGATTTCAAGTAATTCTAACTTAGGAAACGCTATTCATCTGTTTTACATGACCTACATGTCACTACATGACTAATTTGGCACACTTAAGCTTCACTAATCACTTAACTCTTGCTTATTTAATTTACGACACTATCCAAGCATTTCAGAATTTTCTGCAGAGCTATTATCACACACCTGGTGGCTGTTGCCGTCACAAGCACTAGCACCTGCCTTAGAAGAAGTAGCGGCTTGTTCAAGGTTGGTTCCTTGACGAAAGTGGTGCAAAATCGATAAAATGTATGCAACTCAATATTATTAAGAAGTTTTTAACGAGCAACATGATTTAGACAACATTGCAACCCGTACATTTTGGCAGACACATTTTTAGGGTGTATGCGTAAATTATGAATAAAAACAATATTTTTCTTACGTTCATTTAGAAATGATGGTACTACGGCATAATTACATATGGAGGTAAAATAAAAATAATAATAATACATTTTTTAGAGCCCTCTGAGAACTTAATCTCTTTCTAGGCACTTAGCATTTGCTGCAAAGGAAGCATAATCGAGTGGTTAGTGGTAGTATGTTTAATGATAACAAGCATAGCACATTGTTAGAGGTTACATGCATAAGGTCAGCATGCATGAGCACAGGAAGAACGAATCACATACACTCACTGAATGCAGTGATAAATAGATGCGTTTTTAGCTTTTTTTAATGTGTTCAAGTCAGGAGATGTCGTGACGCAAGTCTGGAGTGAGTTCCAGGCTTTGAGAGCATACTAACAAACGGCACGGTCTCCAAAGAACTTTAGGTTCGTACGAAGTATAGTTAAACGATAAAATTCCAAAAAGCCGGCGGTACAATGCTCCGCATGGTGGGGGTAGATCTTAGGGATGAGCCAAAGAATGACGGGACCTAAAAGTGAGTGACAGAACCTTGAAGTTAATGCGTAGCTTGACTGGGCGCCAGTGCAGTCTGAAAATATTGCTAAGCCCATGTACACGTTATAAAATCAAATATGACTTGATTATGAGCACCGTGTACTGAAATTAGCCTTTTGAAATATGTCCAATTTTCGCAGTTTGATAATGATTCAGTCCGGAATATTGTTCTAAATTGTCATTGACCTAACCTAATCTTCGCTTCTACTGCATCATAGAACTCTATGTCTTTAAACAGGTACAAGCTGCTGAAGCAGAATACTGCTGCCGATAGGCCTCACATATTTGCGAAAATATTTCGCAATGCAATGGCCTGGATACGAAAACCAATTATCCTACGGTTTTGAGACTCGCTGTGACTGGTGGTGCCTGCCCGTTTGGCCTTAAAGACCTTAATGACTGGCTAAAAGCACCTACCGAAGCCTAGGCATTTACAAGATTGGCACTTCGATGCTTGTAATTACAGTCAAACAAACTTTCGGGGTCATCAATATACGAGCAATAAGCAAGAGCAGGTTACACCATATGCTGAAGTGCTGTGCATTTAGTCCTCTAATCACCCCCCCCCGTCTATTGGTGTGTTAACCTAGCTGAAAATCATATTCAAAACTCCGACCTGTTCGAACGAAACGTAAAGTGCTTAGAAAGAGATTGAGTCATCTGAGGGTGCTTTATCGAGAGAATTGTTATTGCTATTACGATGGCTAAACGGAAACGAGGCATCCTATCTCCAATCTTGCTTTTTCCACGATTCTTTTGAAATTTGAAATCAAATTGGCTTGATGACCAAATTTGTAGCATTTTCAAGTCTGCCTATTTCAAAAACCAACGCAATTTATTGCGCATGTAAAAGGAGAACAGAAACCGGCGCACACTCGGTTGCCAGGTCGGCGACCGCCCGAAGCCGCGCCTAGGTTGACATTGCGGTTACCCACGGCCTGCCTTGACCGCGAGCGACCTTGAACTCGCGCGCCCGTCCTAGCCGCTCGTGGGCTTGCCTCCTGCTGCCTGCAGCCAGCTCCGACGTTCGTGGTGCTGAGAAGCTCCGCCGTTGCCGCGGATACTCGTGCCCTCGCGAAATGGAGTCTGCGAGCGAGCAGTGCTTGGCTGATCGGGTCTCGCGACTGGAGAGCTCGGTGGAGGCTCTGAAGGGCAAGCTCGTGCGCAGCGCCCACCGACTGTCGAAAGCCGCTAGTCGCCTCAAGAGCTCCAGGCTCCGCAACGAAGACCTCCGCCTACAGGTAGACACCCTGCATGCGTGTTTGCCGCCACCCCAGGAAATTTAAAGAGCTCGCTCTCCGATCCGCGGCGGGGACGCCTTGCGTCTGCTGCGGTCAATTTTTGCAGCGCTCAAGACGCGGGTGCACTGCTGGGCATCTCGTTGCTCGCGTTTGACGCGATGTCATCGGGGTTCTATTCAGGCGCACTCTCGGAACGGAACTTGGCTCGGAGCTCAGAAGCCCGATGCCTTTATCCCAGGCCCTTGCACAATCGCTGTCCAGGCATTGTGGTGCAGATATTGTGTAGCAGCAGCACCTGGACAACTCAGTCCGGTCGCTGCGTCGCTGTCCATGCGCTCGTTTCTTCCCATGTCGTTAGTCATCCAGTAGTGACTGTAATTGCACATATTCAGCTATGCAATCGAGTGTTCCATTTATGTCAGCTCGTGTTCTTCAAAAGACTAGCGATCAGTCCTGACGACGCACTGCTATGTGCATTGCACTTACGCTACGACTAACCGGTTTGATTAATCCCATAAAGTGAAAAAGTTTAAGTGCGTGATTCAAGGGTCTTATTTCTACAAAGTCAGGTGAGATTTTGTGGCCCTCGCCTCACCTGCACTGAGCAGTGGAGAATTGCGGGCTACATTTACTCTTACCTGCGACCTTGGTGTGGCTTGGTGCTGGCGTTTGGACTGTTGAAAATGCTGGGCCTGAATTTAGTAACATTCTGCTTTTCTCGGACCTCCGATCTGGGTGTGGCTTGGCACTGGCGTGTGGACAGTTGAAAATACTGGGCCTGAATTAAGTAAGTTTGTGCTTGCATATGTTTGCATTTTGGTTTCCCGTGGTTCTGTTTTTACTTATGAGAGACCTCCTCTATATCCATCCGTTTGACTACCATTGCTGCAGTCTGTGACCACAGGCAAGGTACTGAAGCTGGTATTGGCAGCCCACCCCACCGATCTTGCCCGTTGCGTATACCCTAATAGCAAACGCGGTAAGCAAGCACTAGCCGCTGCAGGGCCTGGCTCGAATGATCGTTGCAGGCACTCTTTGGGCTGTAGAGATATGGGTCACATGGTCGGTTTGTGGTCCTTCATTTCACTAATGTAGCATTGGAGAGACCCTGGACTCGTGATTTGTATCAACTGCCCATTCGTGAACTGAATGTGCAGAATGACTGGAAGCAGTGAAAACAGATGCTTAATGATGATAATAATGATAATGCATTTGATATAGTGCCCTCAGAGAACTTAATCTCTTTCTAGGCACTTTACATTTGCTGCAAGGGTAGCGAGATTGGATGGTTAGTGGTAGCGCTCAATAAACTACAAGAATAACATGTTTAGCTGTGACATGCACAGAGTCAGCATGCAAGTATGGTTAGTAGCAGCATGCACCGTATCTGCTCGTGTCGAGATGTCGTGATGCAACTCGGAAGTGAGTTCCGGGCTTCGGGAACATACGAACTAAAGGTACGGTCTCCAAAGCATTTGAGGTTTGTACAAGATATAAGTAAAAAATTAGATTCCTAAAAGTGAACCGTACGTTACTTAGCTTGGTGGGGAGTAGATCGGATAGGTAGGCTGGGGCCAAAGAATGAAGGGACCTAAAAGTGAGTGACTTAACCTTGAAGTCGAAACATTGCTTGACTGGGAGCCAGTGTAGGTTGGCGAGAAGTGGTGTGATGTGGCAACTGCAATACACACGACAGACAAGCCTAGCTGCAGAGTTTTGCATCAGCTGTGGGCGCTTGATAGCACAGATCGGTAGACAAGTATGCTTAAGTAACGAAGGCAGTTGGATTATCCAAACTTGCTGTTTCTATCGGTAATTCTTTCGCCCTGTTGTAATGGTGCAGTGCAATGCTGGGTAAACCACTGGAATTCCCTCTTATGTAATCCAGCCTCGATGTAACTTGTCCTTGAACCGGTTGTCGGATTGGGAACAATCTAACCTGTCTCTGATTACGGCAAGTTGAAAGCTGAAGTGCCATCTAGCAGGTAGCCTTCTTAATTAGATGCTTGAAGCTAAGATCCTGGCCAAAGCTATGTCGTGTTTGGTTTAGCCTGCTGCTTAGCTCGTTTGTGTGTCACCAACTGCTCTTACATTTACCATTCACTGTCCCTACCAAGGTTATGTACTACCATCTGCAGTTGAGGTGTATTGTGAGCAGCGCGTGTTTTGCTGCTGGCAGCAATGCCATCTCTCATAACAGGTTGAAACACTGAACTCGAAGGTGAACCACATTTGCCAGCACATGCAGAAACCTCCTTGTTTGGATTCTGCAGTACAGACAGATGATCTTGAAACAAGCATGACACCTGCCCATGCTCCTGATGTGTCAGTCGTAGGACAAGCCTGTGAGCACTCGACCAACCTTTGCTCGGCGGAAATTGCTGTTCCAGAGGAGCTGCTACCACAGCCCCAATACGCAGAAGTACGTGTCTGTGGTTATGTGCAAGATGAGGTTTCCTCATATTTGGTAGGAAATCCATTGGTCTCGTTGGGTATTCGAGGTTTGAATGTCTCAAAATGTAAGGACTAGTTGTATATGACACCATTATCTTGGTCACTTCATGTGACATTTACTTGAATCATTATGCATTTTTTCTTCGCATGTCTGGTAGGTCTCTGACTCTGAGGTACACGACTGTAAGCATCTTATTGCCCTTGCAGAAGACCTGCATTTAGTGCACTATAGAAGTCTAGACTGGTTGTTAGAAATGCGTTGTCTAGCTTGTCTATGCTATCCTTATCTAAGAAACCCCGAATAATTTGTAATGTGAAACAGCTAAAACTAGGCAGACTTGAATGTGGAGCTGATGTGGTCATCAAGTGAAAGGTTGTTTGGAGCCGAAAACTCAGATTCAGCACAAATACTTCATGAAATAGGCTGACCGAGCCAAGTTTGAGGTTAGGTTGTCCAAATTCTAAGTAAAGCTTCGTTTTCCCATACCTATTAAGTTGGTTTTCGTCATTCAGTTTGTGAAAAATAAGCAGCTATCCATTTGCAAGTGTCAGCAGTTAATGCTGCAAGATGCTATGAGATTCTGAAAGGCAGGGAGAGATCAAAACGAAAGTATGCTCTGCTATCTGCATATAAATGAAACTCTAGATTATGCTTAGTGATTTCGTTCAGATAGATTCTTGCGGTATCTCATACTTTAAAGGCTCACTGGATGACAGTATCCTATACTTTAAATGCTCACTAAATGACATAATATGTATACAGTACTGACTCAAGGGACTTTGAAGACCTTGCTCTTTGGCTAAATAGTTTGGCCATGCACAGTAAATCGAAGAAATGCAAGTCTGGTAAAATGATGCGCTCCAGAGTGAAATTGATATTTTATAAACAAAACTCCTTGAATTTTTCAACAGCCGACCTTTTCCTGGGCATTAATCCCGATATATCTGCACACATATTGAAGCCGATGGTACTCCATTTATTCTGAATAATGTTATAGAATGGGTCCGAATTTCTTGGCAGGAACGATTGGTCTAGAAGTCTGTTTTGTGTGATACAGACGTCCTATTGGATTTTTATCTTGGCTGTGACCCGAAAACTTGTAATCATGAAATACAGCATTTGTTTATGGTTGTATAACACCCACACTATTCTTTAGATAGTGGCTCTGCTGCCGATTAGCATGTAGTACTCAAGTGTTGGCCACTGACAAAATCTCAATATTTAGCAATCTCGAAATGTATTCCACGGTCATTATTTCTTCCACTTAGCGCAAACTTTCCTAAAGTGCTGCGCTAAGGCATCCTTGTACAGTAACTTCACTCCCACCGTATCCCATGGTCTTTTGGTGACAAACATCCAGCTACACTGCATGTTTCCGTTTCCACATTCGCTCGTCTTCCTCGAGATATCGCCCTAGTAGACCTATCTTTTTTCGCCTGCTTTGCTTGGTTTGATTGAGTGATAGCTTTTAAGTGATGGGGTCCTCCTAATCAGCAGACACAGTCTTTTGCGCCTGTTTACTTGCATGTCTTAGTTTGCGCCTGTTTACTTGCATGTCTTAGTTTGATAATTCTGTACTTTTACGTGCTTGCCTAAACAGGCTAGCTAGCTTGTCATTAAGTGTTGGCCTTAGCTTCTCTGGCAGCAAATTGTAAAGCACTTGTAAGGAGATCAAGTTGACTGTAGTCAGCATATCAGAAAGGTAGTGTTATTATTTTTAATGTTAGTAGTACAAGTAGTATGCTGCTGACCTTAAGATTTGTGTTCTTGTAGTTCAAACTAAATTAAAAGAGGCTATTATTTACATTACCAGCTTCATACAAATCCAGTAGATTTTTGAGTAGGGAATCTTGAATGGACCCCTTACTGGGCCCTAGAACAGACTTCGTGGGCTATCCTTACTTCTTTCCCTATAGCTTGCAAGATATAGATATAGATATAGCTTGCAAGAGTGGAAAAAGTTCTGGGTTTTTTAGTAGAATGCAGCTACATTAAGATCCGCCGAGGTCTAGCTTAAGCTGTTGAAACCTGAATAGCTGCTTTGGCCCAGCGGTTAAGGTGCTCGCCCCGACCAAGGTTGGCCGAGGTCTTGGCTCGAGCCCTGTGGCATATGTGAAGCACCTGAATAGAGATGAAGTTCTCCTAGGGTGCTATGCAAATGAATTGTATTTTATATTGTTTACTTAACTGGTGGTGTCCTTCGGAAGCAGGCACCGAAACTACAGCCCTTGAGTTACAGCAGATACAGACTGACCAAAAATAGCAAAAGTCGATTTGCAGCTGGGTTAGAAATTAACAGCTCGTAAAGGATTTGTTTGAATGGTGGGGACAATTATTGATTCGTACTATATTGGGTTCTAGCAAGGTGGTTGTGGGGTGTTCCCGGTGAAGTGTGGGCTACGACTTACTGGGATCTTGGGCTAGAAAGCGCTGGTTTTTTTTACTCGAGAATGAGTACACATGCTAGGCAGGCTGGGCTGCACCATCCTGAGTGCAGACGTGGCTTGGGATATAAAGTGGCAGCTTTGGAAAAATAAGCTAGTGCAGACTCCTGACGTGATGATATCCTCTTATCACCCCACAAACGTGATGGTAAGCTTGGCGGCCAGCTCCCTCTCTTTGGATTTATTATACTTCTAGATGGTGAATCTTTGTTGGTGAAATTGTGGCTGACTTTAAAATTGTTTTCTACCTCACTATTAGGTGGTGTTCCATATATGCTTTGCACTTATAGCTCATTCAGGTGCTTTCTGAGGTCTGTTGCATTTATCTGGATATTGTTGCGTGTCCTGCTGTCTCTGCTAAGCAGAAACATAATTATTCTGTGCTTTTTTACTTGCTTCCGCAGCCATCATCTGTAGCAGAAACTCTACGCACTGCAGCAGAGGAGGCGGTTCGGCAGTGCGGTATGGTATATGATGAAGCTTCTGGGTACTATTACGACCAATCCACTGACCTGTACTATCATCCAGTAAGCCTGTGTGTATCATAGACACTGTATTTCCATAGCACTGTGTATGCAAAACTGAGTTGAAATGCCTGCCATGCAGCAAATGGTCTCATGTTCTAGGTGTTAGTAAGCTTGCTTCCCAGAAGTTGAATGTATAGACAAGCCGTTAGTGAGTAGCACTTCTTACAGGTACAGTAAACGACCACACATTGTTTAGCATATCGCAGCTTGCGAGCCAGGGCGATACTGAGGGATGTGTTAGCACCGGCTGCCATGTGGTCAAAGTTAGAGGCATTGATTTGATCCCTAAAGTGGGATTCAATATAACTGATGCTATATGCTAATGTGTCTGCGACGTTTGCATTTACAAATGTATTGATCTGTATCGTGATTTAATAGCAACCACTCGGCATGCCTTATTCGTGACTAAAAAGCACTTCGAAGCACAGGGTAAACAACCACTCGGCATGCCTTATTCGTGACTAAAAAGCACTTCGAAGCACAGGGTACATCAGCACGGCATTGTGTGATATCCCACCCATATCTGGGATGCTATTATATTGGATCAGCAGTTGCTCATCGCTTGTTGTGTTATCCTCTCTACTGCTTTTGTAATACCGGTAATACTTCATTCCTAGAGGTATATATTCATTTGTGTTTATATGCGTGCTTGTGTGTGTGTGTGTGTGTGTGTGTGTGTGTGTGTGTGTGTGTGTGTGTGTGTGTGTGTGTGTGTGTGTGTGTGTTTGTGTGTGTGTGCTAGCGTGTGTGCAGGTGGTTATCGTAGGTGAGTGGGTGCTCATGCATGTGAGTGTGAGTGTATATGCTTGGGTGTGCTTGGCAGTGAAGGCCAGGGTGTGTGGGTGGCTGGTGCATATGTGTGCATGCTGCGGAATGGTAGGTGCCTGCAATTGCATGCAGCAAGCTGTGCTTGAAATCACTTGCACAAATCCATCGAATGCCATTGGATTCCTATTGCAAGCATGATTCGGTGTAGATTGTATGCATATACCTTGCTGATGAACCTTTAGCAATTGCATAGTCCCAGCTTTGATATTTTCGAATTTTCCATAAATGTCAATTGTCACGACATTGCAACCCCAGCCGTCGTACAATGTTGTGCATAACTATATGCATGCGGTATCTCACTGAGTTAAGACATACAAATGACGAAAGTTTGGCACCGAGCTGACATGGGCACTTATAATTATGTATCTGGCCATGACTGCATGTTCCTGAGTTATTCCATCTTAATTTGATGTTTGAGTTCTTCGATCCAACTGTTTTGATTCAGGAATGGCTACTCGTGCTTGGTATAGATCGTTAGCCCCACTACATTATGGCGGCTGCTGTCCATTGAGTGGACCGGTGCAATCCAGGATTGGCAGTACTAACAAACGATAACACTGATACCGGCATTCTTTTTTGCTAATTGCATGAGCCCCATGGAATGTTAAAGGCCTCAAAGTGTGTGTGTGGCCTTACTCACTCTGCAGGAAGATGGCAGCCCAGGGAATTTGAGGTACATATCGTTAACTAGACCGAATGCTGTCCAGTCTTTATAGTCGCAATGAATGATGCATGCATGCTGGGTTTAGCGTACTTACTCCCAGACCAGTTAAAGTAATAATAATAATAATAATAATAATAATAATAATACACTTGATAAAGCGCCCTCGGAGAACTCAATCTCTTTCTAGGCGCTTCACATTTGCTGCAAAGGAAACGCAATCGAATGGTGAGCGGCATCATGCTCGATAAACAACGTGAATAACATGGTTAGGGGTGACATGCACAGGGTCAGCATGCAAATGTGGTTTGTGGCAGCATGCAGTGTCAGCACGCATAAGCATATAAAGGACAAATCACAGGGACCCACTAAATGCTGTTATAAATAGGTGCATTTTTAATCTCTTTTAAATGTGGTCAAGTCAGGGGATGTCGTGACGCAAGTCGGGAGTGAGTTCCATGCTGTGGGAGCATACGAACTAAATGCACGGTCTCCAAAGGATTTCAGGTTTGTACGATGTATAGGTAAACATTTAGTTTCCGAAAGCAGGTGGTACGATGCTTGGTGTGGTGGGGGAGTAGATCTGATGGGTAGGCTGGAGCCAAAGAATGAAGGGACCTAGAAGGGAGCAACAAAACCTTGAAGTCGATCCGTTGCTTGACTGGTAGCCAGTGGATGTCGGCGAGAAATAGTGTGATATGGCAACTGTGTCGCTCACGACAGACAAGCCTAGCTGCAGAGTTTTGCATGAGCTGTAAGTGTCTGCATAAGCCGGTAGGCCAGCAAGCAGTGAGTAATAAAAGTCAAGACAGGATGTCACAAATGCATGGACCAACTTAGATGTGGTATCCCGATCTAAACAAGCTCATTTTTTAGCAATGTTATGTAGCTGAAATTAGGCAGACCTGATTGTGGAGCTGATGTGGTCGTCTAACAAAAGGTCACTTTAGAGCATGACACCTAGATTTCGTGCAGATTCAACAGGACATATGCTGGCAGAGCTGATTTTGACCTCTAGCCATTCCAATTTCTGAATCACAATTGGTTTTCCCATAACTAGTAAGTCAGTTTTATCATCATTTTATTAAAGAAAATTTGCTGCCATCCATGTGCAGATGTCATCAATACATGCAGCAATGGAGTTGAGAGAATTGGAGGTGCTCGAAGGCTGGGAGGGATCAAAGCAAAGGTACAGCTGAGTGTCACCTGCATTAAAGTGAAAGCCTAGACTGGCTTTGCAATCACATCGGCAAGAAGGAGACTATAAACCGTGAAAAGAACCGGACCTAGCAAGGAGCCCTGTGGTACCCAATATTTCAGAGGTGCCTTGGATGATCTTTGTCCATTCACGTCAATACTCTGGAGTATCCCACTGAGATAGGATCTGAACCTATGCAGAGCAGTGCCAGTGATGCTCAGGCGAGATGAGAGGCGCTCTAGAAGAACTTTGTGATCGATGGTGTCAAAAGCTGCCGAAAGATCGAGCAAAACAACCAGAGACACACTACCCATGTCTGCATTCCTAAGTAGGTCGTTGTACACCCGAAGCAATGCTGACTCTGTGGAGTGATTATCTCTAAAGCCAATCTAGGAATTAAATCTCTGCAAGATGTAGATGCAGTTCCATGTGCCTTTTTTAACCTAGAGCTCAAGGTATAGTAGTTTTAGTGGGTGGCATATGAGCTTAGTAATTATACCAGCTCGATCAGCCCAAGTGATATGGTTTTAAATGAGTCGTTGACTAATGAGTCTAGGAGGTTAGTGTAGAAGGATGGCACCAGGTTTGGTGGCATTATGGAGTTTGGTAGATACCAGTCAGGAGATAAATTAGTCTGATGAATCCTTTATTCTTGTAGCTGGAGTAGTGCTAGAGACACACGTGGAAGCACATGAGACTGATGAAGTCGCATCGAAAACAGTGATGAGCTGGCAAGTTATCTTGAGAATCTGCACAATAGTAGTTCCGCTGTACAGTTTGAGAACCATCAGAAAACAGGAAGTGTCTCCTACATTATGCTGAACTATGTTCTGCTGCTGTTGACCAGCACTGACAGTCATCATCATTATGAAATACTTACCTTGTGATTTATTCGATATAGCACAGCTAGTTCTTTCACTAGTTCTTACTAGCTTTTCGTTTTGGTGTTTCAAGCTTTACTGCTAATGCTCCAGCCAATGCTCTATCTAGTAAGGACCTTCCACTCCCAACATTAAGTGGCCGAGTCCAAAACCTGGTGCTGCCTATATGCATAGCAATAGAGGACGTGCGCAGACCATTAATGTAATACCAATGAAGTCTATTTAAAAATTCACCATGAAGCTACACTTTACCTTTAGTTGAGCTGAAGACTGCTGGGGAATAGTGGAGGCTTAGTTACCTCTTGAGCCGGCTGTAATTACTACATATAATTCATTCTTATAGTGCCCTAAGAGAACTTAATCCTTATCCAATTACTATACGTGGGTAGCATGGCTCAAGCCCATGACCTTGGTCGTTATAGGCAAGCATCGTAGGGGGAGGGATAAACCCGGACGATGACCCTCTAATGTCTTTACAGCATCCACTAAAACTATATGAATTATAGAACCTCGTAAGGAAGTGACTTCCTGCCCATAACTGCAAACGTGTGCCATGATCAGTTTCAGGTCAAAGTCTAGCTAAAGGGTTTCACCATTTGGCTAATTAGGACATTTAATGATTTAATCCCTGTGAAAGTTTCACGATTCATTGGATTAGTTATTTATACTGTTAACAGGAACAATAATTGCAGCATGGACAACTGTTCATCTTCAGTCGTGGACTTCACTGGCTACCTTGGCTCATCGGCTAGCAATGAATATATGTAATATAGTATAATATAATATATAATAGCAATCGATAGTGATGAAAGTATAAGCTGATGTTTAATGAACTGAGGGTATAAAAAAATATTGAGAACCTTGGTGAATGCCCATCATACTAGAACAGGAAGTCATGGTACACCTTTTGCTAATGAGATACAAACCTTAACTACTTACTCTTCAGCGCATAATTAATTTGTATAGCCCCCTAAAAGAACCTAATCGTTATCCAGTTGTCTTACATTTCCCGTAGGACTTGAGCTCACAATCCCGGTCATTAAAGGTGAGCGCCTTACCTTTTTCGCCAAACCAGAGCGATGCACATAGATTTGTATACGTTTATGTGTGCACGCCCATGCGTGTGTGGGCGTTGCATTTGCTGTTTGTTATTGTTGTTGTATCTCCATCTGTAACTCCACGTAGTCATTAAGACCATGTGGGTGTTATGCAGGAGAGTTTTGTATAGCGCACTCACAGCCTAAGCGGCTTTCGGTACGCATTCGGTACCCAACAGACTTCGTCTCACGCAGCAAAGAGAAAGTGGGAAGCATAGCAGAGTTAGGAGAGCAGTTGAGGTAGTGAGTAGCATAGAAGTAGCAGTTCAGGACCGCTGAAAAAGATGTGCCATAGTCGGCAGTAGGAGAGTAGTTGTCGTTGCATAATAATTGTGGAAGCGAGTTCCACAGTCTAGGACCTGCAGAGCTAAAGCTTCTGTCGCCAACGGTCTTTAAGCGGAGGAATAGAACAGCTTATTTATTGTCCACCCAGGACAAGAGGGCACGAACAGGCTGAAACTGATGCAGCAGTTCAGCCAGGTATGAAAGAGCCACGCCGTTGAGGGCCTTGTGGGTCAGCATAAGAACTTTCCTCTGTATCCGTTGCTCAACCGGCATCCATCCTAGCTCTTTTAGCAATGGAGTCACGTGCTCAAACCTCTGGGACATGAAGACTAGCCTTGCAGCCATATCATAGCCAGCTGCAGTGGCCTATTAGCTTTCTTTGGTAGCCCAGCCAAAAGGAAATTACAATATTCAAGCCGAGACAGAAGTAAAGAGCTAGTTGAATTTTTTACAAGCAACTGTGAGAGACAGCACCTAATCTTGTATAGGGATCAGACGTGATGGTTAGCTGCAGAAGCAGCCTTCTGAATGCTTATAAAATTGAGGCAGCTTTCGAAAACGACACCTAAATTTCGAGCACGTGGTGATGGTCGCACAACAGCATTCCCTATAAAAGAGCAAAGCCTTTTATTACAGACTCACGCTTATGGTGTCCTATTAGCAGCAGTTTGGTTTTATCATCATTTAATTTCAGGAAGTTTTTCGAAATCCGGGATTGAATGCCGGCGAGGCAAGCATTCAGTTTCTCAGTTGCTGCAGCAGATTCCGACGGTTTGAATGACAAATACAACTGAGTATCGTCAGCATAAAAGTGATATCCTATTCCATCGGCCTTAATCACTTTTCCCAGAGGTTGTGTATAAATGGAGAACAGCAAGGGACCGAGTACAGACCCTTGAGGGACTCCACAGGTGACCCCTCTCGTGTATGAGACCTGACCCCCCTACGACACGGATTGAACACGATCAGACAAGTTCGATTTAAACCACGCCAGTGCTTCGTCTGCCAGACCGATCATTGTTCTCAATCGTTCAAGCAGAACATCGTGATCAATGGTGTCGAAGGCAGCAGATAGATTTAGCAGAGCTAGGGCAGTGACATTCCCGTCGTCGTTGCCATGTAGAATGTCTTCGTTTATACGGAGGAGAGCAGTTTCAGTGGAGTACTGCCTCTTGAATGCTGATTGAAATGTTTCTGACATTTCATTATTTTCAATATGTTCAACCAGCTGCTTAGCCACAATTTTTTCGAGAATCTTTGACAAGAAAGGAAGAAAGGAAACTGGGCGATAGTTTACAAGGACCTCTATCTAATCCAGGCTTTTTAAGTATGGGTCGAACGATTGCCGATTTGATGGACTTGGGGATGACCCCTTTTCCCAGTGAAGCATTAGAAATCTTGGTTATGGCAGGGCTAAGTTGGTCTGCTAGTGAAGACCACAAAGATGAAGGTATAGGGTCTTCAATAGACGAGCTCTTTTTGCTCGACCTTATTAGGAAAGCCACATCGCATGCAGAAACCTCGGAGAACCTTTTAAGGAAGGTCACAGGTTGTGGAACCGCGATTGCTTTAGTCGGAGGGGGCTTAATGGAGGCACAAATGTGCACAATTTTTTTCAGTAAAGAAGGCTGAAAACTTTTCGGCTGAGCCCTTAATATCTGGGGAGTCAGACCTCACAGTATTGGCCAGTAAATGGTTTACTGTCTTATAAATCTGTTTAGGGTACGACTGGCGGTAATGCCTGTCTTATAAATCTGTTTAGGGTCTGGCTGGCAGTAATGCCTGCGAAGTATCAGACTGCTTTCATGCTTCTCATGACTAGAATTCGGGATCTAGGCTTCGTGGAATCTGGGAATCCTGCATTTCTCACTCTTTAGCCTAATACATGTATTGAACTTGGATCATTGCTGTTTCATGAGCTTATGCATTGTTGGTGTGTAAGGCCTGCGGTGGTGAAAGAAACTGAAACCGTGGCTCAGCAAATAAAACTAAATCCTGATAGCTTGACCTCAAACCCGGCACTATCAGAGGTCCGGAATGCGTGCATCGTAGCACTAACTAGATGGCCACTGGATAGGTCTTACCACTCCTGTGGTTCCTTACTTGCTCTTTGATTTTGCCCGTGGTCTGCTCTCTACACTTGGCTCAAGCTGACTGCCTTTCGTGGTCCTTAGCATAGTCGGATCTAAATGGCTGGTAAATATTAAATCGGCTATTCTTCGGTGCAGCTGAAATGTAAATTATACAACCGTTATGCTTACCAATCCAAGTTTGTTGCATGCAATGACACTCCAGTGCCATGAGCGATTCGTATTCGGTTGTTTTTAATGAATCTTGCTAGCAGGGCCTACTGCTTTGTTCTTGCCGACCTCATCGAGGCTCGATTCAGCCGGACTCGTTGGGGCTAGCAAAGAGTCATGGCTTGCCGGTATCTCTTTGCTAGGTACTGCTCCAGACTATTGCTTCTCTTATCGAGAACATCTGCCCGAGACAAGGTTGTTTGTAGCTCTAAAGAAAAGCTTGTCAAGTTATGTTGGTAGGTTATCCCTCTTTGAGTGCAGTAGGGATTTTTGCTTCTGATTGGAATCATTTATCCTTGTCTTTCACTCCTATTACCACTTTGCAGTAGCAGTGCCTAAATGCTCCTTTGGGGCTCACACTAATGCTCCGTAAATTCATATTAGTATCTGTATATGCTGATGGCTGGTGTAGATTTGACACTCGCGATTTGCATACAATCGGCAGCAGTACGTTACATGTCTCCATAGTAATCAGCAAGCAAAACAAGGTGCATATTAAATAGAAAAGATCATGAGTATGCCGTTACACCTGTTTGTTGGAATGTTGTCCTACTATTCCCACTTAAGCAAGCAGGCTGTTAAGCCATGCACAGCAATTACCCGTCAACAGAATTTGGTGCAAACACACTACTACGCATTGGCAATTCTCACCCCTAAAGTTAGTGCTCTAAATTTTGTATCGAACCACAGTTGCTTGCAGGAGCAAGGTTGTGAATTTTTATTCAGGGGTGTCACTTGCATTCGCTTCCCAATACCCTAGTGACTGAGTGGGTTCGGCATTGCATTATGGAGAAGTTAGTAGCCATAAGTGTATGCTTTAGATGTGATTGACAATCGGCAAGGTGCTTTTTTCAAAACTGCTCTTGTGTATGTGTAATATTTTTTTATTTGACATTGACATGGTTTGCTTAATCTGCATTCTGTAGAATTGCTGTTTCAGGAGAGCCAGCTATATTTTGATCAAAAGAATTGTGCGTACTACTATTTTGACCAGACGACGCAAAAGTATGTCTTCCACTCCCAGCTTGAGTCATCCCAGCTTGAGATGTACAGCAAAGTCGTAAAGTCTCGAAACTCAAGGGTATTGCTTTTGCTAACAGCATCTTTGTCTCATATACCCTACGTGTATATATTTGCTGAATCTTTGATGTGCTTATAGTATAATGCACTACATAACCTGAAGCAGTCCTTAGAGATGAGGAAAATATGTTTGTTAACCTGAGACATCTGATTTTGCATGGGCCTATACTATTTGTGTCACACATACTCGTAGCTGCTGTGAAGTAGCGTTCCGCACTGAAATCGAAAGCCAGGGCTCACAGCATTGCCATATTTTGTAGGATCCTGTCGTTTAATTGCCCTGGTCCAGGCTAATCTTCTGGATTTGAATGTGTGGTGTTAAGTACGACCGTGGTAGACTAAAAGATCTTATTCTCCCTAATGCTACCATAGCCGCTAGGGTTGTTATGGCTATATAAATTGTAGCTTGGCAGCCACATTTGTAATTTAATTGCTGCTGAGTTCGTTCTCCTGGTTAAGCATTGATCTCAAACAATACCGCTGTTAATTTAGCTACTCTAGTTGCTAGTGGGATGCAGAGTATCAGACAAAATCGTAATACCAGCATTTCAAGTAGGTGAGTCCCTCACCATATTTGCCACCTCTAAAAGACTTTCAGTGCAAGACTAATCCTCCTACTCGCCGTCCTCGTTCTCCTTCCCTTGTCATTGTCGTCCTCCTCATCGTCCTCGTCTTTCCTTGTTATCCTCCTCATTCTACTCGTCCTACTTGTCCTTGTTATTTTGTTCCTCTTTCACTTTCCACTGCTTTTTGTCTTTTTCTGCTCCTCTTCTTCCTTGTCGTTCCGGTCATCGTCATCTTGATTCTTCTGATCCTCCTCCCTCCTGCTCGACCGCCTCTCCTTTCCCACCCCTTTCACTTACTTGTCCTCATCCTCTTCCGTGGTTCTTATTTTCCTCTTTTTACTTCTTCTGATCGTCATCTCTTTATACTTGTCGTCATTCTCCTCTCTTATCTTCCTACCTTCTTCCGTGATTTTGCTCCCCCATGCCACTGTCTTGCCTACTCCATTTTTGCCCTGCGTCGCCATATCTCACCGTTACTGACACTGATGCAACGGTCTTGAGACTTCTGTACTGTTTCAAATCGTAGCGCTTGCAGAAAAGAAAGCAGGCTCGGCTACAGCACGGCAGCTCTGCGACTGACAATGATGAAAAGGGTTGTGCTGGTTATGCTTCGGGCTCTTGTACGGACGATGCCAGGGGAAGCAGCCGTCGTGAGCTGAGCGCCGACCGAGAGGATGGCGAATTGTCAGATAGCAGTGGAAGTGACAGTGCAGAGCACCACAGCTGCTCAGCATCGTCTGTGCCGCGGTCAAGGAGAGCCCATGCTGAAAGCAGCGAAGCCGGTGAGTTGGGCACACGAATAAGCTTGGATCGATGTACATTCCAGCTTCTCTGTGATCTTGCTGATAGCAGTTTGAGTATGTCAGTGGCAGCATGCCGGATCCTTCACGATTCGTTAGCATACGTTTTAGCCGTTGCGTTTTAGCCGTTGCGTAGTGAGGAGCTGCATGTTGAATGCTGAGCATGCCAGCATTGAGGCATTAGTGGTACTGGTAGAGTACTCTAGCATGTGCTAGGAATGTGCTGGGCAGCAGCTCACATACTGGAACGGTCAAGCTACTGATCCACCATCGACTGCACCCCAGCATGCGTTATTTGACTCTAGTAAGCAGCAGCGGGACTTAGGTTGCACTGCTGCTGTTATATTACTATGCTGATTACCATCAGTGACATTTTGCATACCAGAACTGCATATGTATAGATGGTCAAAACATGTGCAAGTTAACTGCTGGAAGTACTATTAACTGTGTGGTCGGTTCACTCACTTTGCAGTCGGTTTACTCACTCGCTTCCAGGTTCGTGGCTATCATGAGGCTTGAGCTTAGAGGATATGGTTTCTGCAAATTCTTTAATATGGTTTAGGCAAATTCTGTAATATAGTCAGCCCCGAATTACGAAATAGATAAGGACCGGAAAACCTGATAAATGTTTGTAAATCGAGAATGGTATATGATACTTTCTACTTTGATTTGTTATGTTCTGACGAATATATATAAAGGCAAACGAATTGAATTTTTACAAATATATAGAAAATAAGAAATAAATACGAACAAGTAAATAAGATATTTACATACCATAATATGGAGTATTGTTCGGCATACAGAAGCTGGTAGTTGTAGTACTGTACATTGATTACTATTGGGAGTAGGTTGAGGAGTTGGAAGATCATAATAATAATTATAATAATAATAATAATAATAATAATAATATTGCACTTGATAAAGCGCCCTCAGAGAACTTAATCTCTTTCTAGGCGCTTTACATTTGCTGCAAAGTGATACGCAATAGAATAGTAAGTAAAATCATGCTTGAAAAACAAACAAAATGAATAATATGGTTAGGGGTGACATGCACAGGGTCAGCATGCAAATGTGGTTAGTGGCAGCATGCACAGTGTCAGCACGCATAAGCACAACAAGGACGAATCACAGGGACCCACTAAATGCTGTCCTAAATAGGTGTGTTTTTAAGTTTCTTTTAAATGTGGTCAGGTCAGGGGATGTTCTGACGCAGGTCGGGAGGGAGTTCCAGGCTTTGGGAGCATACGAGCTAAATGCACGGTCTCCAAAGGATTTAAGGTTTGTACGAGGTATTTCTAGACTGTTGGATTCCGAAAAGCGAGTGGTACGATGCTTGGCCTGATGGGGTAGTATATCTGAAAGATAGGCTGGAGCCATAGAATGAAGAGACCTAAAAGTGAGCGACAAAACCTTGAAGTCAATCCGTTGCTTGACTGGTAGCCAGTGCAGGTCGGCGAGAAGTGGAGTAATGTGGCAAGTGCGCCGCTCACGACAGACAAGCCTAGCTGCAGAGTTTTGCACCAGCTGCAATCGCCTGATCGCACATGCTGGTAGGCCAGTAAGCAGTGAGTTGCAGAAGTCGAGACGAGATGTCACGAATGCATGGACCAACTTTCATCGAACAAAAGATCATGCTGAAGGATCATCGACTTCCTCTTCCTCTAAACCCTCGTGAGTGGTAAATGGCTGAGGTGAATCAGCTGCTTTGCTAGTGGATGCTTGGGGTTCACTCGTTTGTATTTTGATGATATACGAATCGAGCTTTGACTGTTTTGTTTGTTTCTTGGAAGAATTCCAGGTGACAGACAAGAGAATCCTTAACTTGCCTTTTTAACTTCAATGTATCGTTCCAAGTTGCAGTCCTTCTTTTCTAAGATTTTTCAAGCAGATTCCTTTTTTTTTGGTATGATACTCATTTTCTCCTCAAAAGAAATTGCTCTCTTCAACTTCTTTTCTCCACCAGCAGGAGAGGTGCCACTTTTGCATTTTCAACCATCTCAATGGAAGCTCAATATCTAATAAAGACATGAATAGTAGTAAATAAAGTAATTAAGTAGCAAAATGTTGAATCACAACACTTAACACGAGAATGCACGAGATTACTTTGAACTCCTCTTACCTCTTGCAAGTCTCGAAAGCAAGAGAGACCCTTCAATACCCACAATGTATAGCTATCAGACATCGTCTCCTCCTTACTGTTTTCAGTGTTGTCAAATCTGCTGACTGCTCTTAGGTCTTGACAGTTTTCTCGGATACATTTTTATTTTCGATTTTTTTTTGCATGACCGTGGCGTGGCGTTCGTATCTCCGAATTTTCGTGAACCGACTCGTAGTAAGTCTGGGTAGGGCTGACTGTTTAGGTCGTGCAGAAACTGTAATTACCTTTTAATGATTGTGAGCATCTTGCCGAAGCCTTTTCACCCTGCAGAACATTTAGTTCAAAGCACTTTAGCGGTTTATTAAAGTCTTGCAGGCATGCTCCTTCCCATCCATCTTGCCTGGCTGCTAAGCAGAAACCTGTTTGAGGCCTACATAATAGAACCTTGCGTCTGTGTTATCCTTACAGCATGCCGACTAGTCTCCTCGAGGCAATTGAAGAAGTTGGCCAATTGTGCTTCTGTACTCTAGAATTAGGTACAAGAACCTTTGATGGGCCAGCCTGACTAATGAAATTTTTTCTGGGCTACTTGGAGGCACCTTTTCATTATTGTTTGGGGGATAGTAGGCAGGTAGGCCCATACAAAAAATGAGTTCTGACGTGTTCAAAACCTTATACAAGTACAATAGAATATAAGAAAATGCTTCTATCTGACGTGATGACTAAATACTTAATCTTTCTAGTAAGCCAGCACCTAGATGGTCCACCCGGCCACTGAGGCACGATATTAATCCAATTCTCCTTAGTTAGGAAGAGGTATGTTATTAGCAAGAAACGAAGACTTAAAGTGGTTGTCAAACGTTGTAGCTATCTCCCTGCGCTTCTGGGGAGAGCCCCAGCTGGTTGCAGCTATAAACCCCTGTCGGAATGTTCTGGAGGGTGTGCAGATCCCCATATTTTAATATGAATGGTGGATGGACTCTCAGAGGGAGCTGCAGCAGAAGTCGCCTTGAGCAAATGAGTGAGCTTTGTAGTGTCGAAAGTCACGGCAGTTGATACTCACGCTGAGCTTCATTGCCTTGCTATGCAAAAATCAAAAAGGTTTGCCAGAAGCAAACTTGCCTTGTCTGTGCAGAATTAGTGTTGTTGTGGTCAAGAGTCTTAGCATTCGCTTCGGGGATTTTCTAGGCTTCCAAGCAAAAAGTAAACTGTGCTTGCAGCTATAATCATTCGATGTTGCCAGCACCTGTAATTTTTCTGGCAGTCTTCTAGTGAGCCTAACTTTTTGTTGTAAGATAAATACTGGACGTAGGGTGCTGAAGATTACGTGTTATAGTCTGAATTTGTGTTTCAAAATGCTCGCTGCTGAGATAGGTCGTGGTTATTAGACAGCTTTGAAAAGGTGTGTTGCACATCAAGTCTCCTGTTGCTAGCTACGCCTGTGGTAGTGTGTGGCACTTAGGTGTATTGCAGCTCAGGGTGCTCTGTTTACCGCATGTGAGCTGAGAACCTGAAACGTCCGAAGCTTTAGTGTTCCTGGGTAGGTTCTTAAGTCCGGGTCTCCTAAGCGTAGCAAGGCGTCTATTTGAATATGTTGACCAGCGCCAACTTGAAAGGTTAGTCCTGTCTATATGTTTGTCTTTAGGTCTGTTCTGTCTATAGCATCCCCATCATACAAATATTGGTAGTGGCCTAAAAATAAAAGGTGAAGGTCAGCTGATTCAACGGCCTCACTTATATAGCTGCTGAAGAATCTGATCGGCCACCACTCCTGCTTTCAGTGGGCTGTAAATAATTGCCTGCTACATTACTCCAACCACAGCCTTCTGTCATGAAGAGCAAGCACTTGACCTATAGGCTAAGACCCGTCACTCTACCGATCAGACCTTCTAGCAGCCAATTTGCTGTTATGTCTATAATAGCAATTAAACATTTGTAGAGCACCCTATAGGAAATAAATCTCGAGGCACTAAACATGTGCTGGAAAGGAAGCTCGTCATCGATTAGTGATACCATGCACAGTGTTAGCACACCAAGAACAGTTCACACAAACGCCAAATGCTGTGAGGAAAAAGTGGGTAGCTTTTTTATAGTTGTCTTCCAGTCAGAGTATCTAATAGGATACAAGTTTAGTTATATAAAGTTTGGTTCAGAAAATTTGAAGACATTTAGAAGTGAGTATGCATTACATTGCATTTATGAATGCACCTTAGTTGTTCTTGAAATAAAGTATCATTAACAAAAGAAAAGCACCCCGTAGCTGCCTCAGTGGCCGGAACCGCCAGGTCAGACGCGGCTCGTTGGGAGGGAACTGGGAGCTGAGTACCTGCTCGTTTGGTATTCTTGGCAATGTTTCGAACCACTCAGCATGCTCCCCCACATGCGTCACTGTGAGTCTCTCTAACTTAGTGGTCATCAGACCTGTTGTAACTCCATCGGCCAGAATTAACGCTTGCCTTTGGAATCCTCGCTCAATGTGCAATAAACCTGTGGTAATAAGCGACCTTATTTCTGAAAATGGTATCGACCTGCTCGCCCTAACTGAAACTTGGCTAAAATCGGTAAACTGCCCGACAATTAAAGATGCTACCCCATCTGGTTTCTCGTTCTTTCACACCCCTAGATCAAGCAAAACTGGAGGTGGAGTTGCTATTATCGTGCGCTCGAAATTCAACTTCAAGCCATTTGCAATACCCTCTAAGCAGTCTTTTGAATCAATTGTCTTCGTCTCATCCGAAAAGAAGCTACCGATAGTGGCAGTAGTCTATCGCCCACCAGGTACCAAATCCTCCTTTATCTCAGATTTCTCCGATCTCATTTCGATTCTGTATGCAAGAAGTTGATCTTTCCTCGTTATGGGTGATTTTGACGTTCACTTTGATAACTTATCTGACACTTTCAGCACCGAAATTCGTGCATTGACTGACTCGTTGTCTCTTGTGGCTCATGTACATGGCCCTACTCACATTAAGAGTCACACACTCGACCAGATTTTTTCATACAACTGTACTTTGTCATCACCAATTATTACCAAATGCTGCTTATCTGACCACATGCAGATCTCATTCAATCAACAGTGTGTGCCTGCCTCCTCTAAAATTCCCTGTGACTCGCTAAACCTCAAGATCCTTAACGTCGATACTGTCCGTGCGAGGAGATCTGCTTTGCCTCTGCTACCTGCTCAGTACCCTCTACGATCTGTCATAATTGGTAGAAAGCTACAACACGGCACTAGCTGACACACTCCACAAGTTTGCACCTCTGACAAAGCGCACTGTGAGCCCTCGCCCAGACGGCCTATGGTTTACCACAGACATTAAACTAGCCAGGTCTACTAAGCGCAAGCTTGAAAAAGCATACACAAGATCAGGACTGACTGTCCATCGACAGGCATATGAAGACTACTGTAGTTCGTACCAATCGATCCAAGCAAAGGCCAAGTCTAGCTTCTGTAAAAAATATTGTTGAAAAACAGATGCACAGTCCAAAAATCCTGATGTCGACGATCAACCATCTCCTCAACCGCTCCCAGATTAGCTCCTTACCTGACGATCCTTGTGATGATCTACCCGACCGCGTCTCTCGATTCTTTGTGCAGAAGATTTCACCTTCCATTTTTAAATTAAAGCTGTCTTCGGCTGAATTAATGAAAAGAACCTAACATAACCATCTATATTAGTTTCTACTCTGTCGTCTTTCAAAAGTATTCTTGTATGATGCTGCCTCTACTCTGATTCGTGAATTGGCCATCCCTCGAAGGAAGCGCAATCTTTTACAGAGAGTCTAGTATACTAACCTCCAGTATTTCTTGTATAGTTTCAAGCTGTCCGTCCTGCTTTTGCTCAAGTTATGCAGTAAATTCGGGTGGCTCTGATAGCCCAGATGGTAAGATGCTTGCTCTTCACGACCAAGGTCATGGATTTTATTCCAGCAGTGGGCGATTCTCAATTGCCAACTGCAAATGGTGGTTGTAGCCGTTAAAGCTCTTCTGCTGCTATACAAATGAGGCTGTTAAATCAGCTAATATTTTTTAATTACTGTGCCGTAATACTCATCCAGTCACTACAGCCCCTGGGGCCACTCTTACAGTGTGCCTTTGGAATATGTGTTATATATGCAATAAATCGTTTAGAATAATTTACGAAATTATTCTAAACGAAGCCTTTGACTTGTTTATATTGTTCATGAACTAGCTTCATTCGATTGTGACCTTGACCTGGCTTAAATCGATCAACCGCTCAACTTTACCCTATGAAACCACTACAGGCATCTCTTTCTTTCGTTGCTAGAGATCAGCTAAAACTGGTGGTGGAGTAACAGTTTGCTCATTCCATCCTGAATGCTAAGCTCTTAGCTGTTGCTTTCAAGCAGGCCTTCGAATTTCGGGTACTGAACCCCTTAGCCGAGCAATTTCAGCTGCCAATGGTGGAAGTCATCTATGCCTCCATTTACCAAGACTGGGTTTATTTAAGATTTCTTATCTCATTTTGACTATGTTTTCCAGAAATCGTCATTTCGTAGTACTCCGTAATTTTACCATAAATTTCAAAAACCAGTTGATCCCTAGGTGCCAAATTTCACTCATTGGCTGATGTATTTTCTATCGTGGCTCATTTACTTGTCCCCACTATTATCAAAGGTTGCATCCTCAATCAGATATCCTTCTGAAACTAACAGTGTCAACTGCTAATAATATCACTTCACACATCTTACTGTATACTGATCTCCTTTATATCCTCTTTAGTATAAAAATCGTCTGATAGGCAAAATCTTTAGACCCAAGATATTGAAGCTCTTTGGACAAAAAATACGTTCCCTGCCACTTCTGCTTAATCCTTCATCTGGCTTACCCTCAGTAGCAGAATGCTGCAGCACTATGTTTGCCGATGTTCTAGGCGATTTTGCTTTTCTGACTAAGCACAGCACACTGTGGACCCTTGCCTTGAAAGCCTCTAGTTTACTGCAGATGTTAGTCTAGATGTGAATACTAAGCACAAGTTTGAAAAAGCATAGAAAAAATTCGGACTTCCTGTCTATCGACTTGGATACAAGGATTACTGTAGGTCGTACCAATCGATCCTAGTTTCAGGTTAGTCTATCATCTACACGAACATAATTGAATCACTGATATACAATCCTGATGTTGCTGTCGATCGTCAACCTCTACTTAAATGTACTCTACTTAGCATCATACCTAGCGACCGTTGTGGCGATCTAGCCAATCATTTTTAATGCTAATTTGTCGGCAATATTGAAAAATCTTTGACCACATCCCTAAAATGAACTCGCTGGAATTTGTTGCTCTACTTCAATTTCCAACGTTAAGCATATCTGTGATGTCTTCATCTCGAAGTTTGTCACCAAGTTCAAGAGGGTTATTAGCTCTTGAGACTCGCTACCTACTGTTCTCTGTCTGGGATGCATAGATTTGCTTCTGTCTTGCCTAACTGCGCTGCTTATCATGGTAACTCTGTCATTAGTAAGTCAACACTAGACCAGGAGAACTTTTGCAACGTCCACTTAAATTATTGCCTTTCCGACTGATCCAACTTTAAACCAATTGAACTCTTATATCGCAACTTTCAATCCAACATGTTCCTGCCAGTTTGTATAACAAATCACTCTACATTGTGAAAAGTGCTGCTAGTGTATGACGACCATATCAAGAATTCTGACTTACATAGTCTCTGTGGTAGTTCTGCTGAATCTCTCAGCAGCTGCTGGTACCATTGACCATCAAATCTTCCCGAACACTCGTCGTCTCGCCTAAGCACCACATGCACTTCACTACATGAGAATGTCTCGTCTATATTCCATCCTTATGTGGGAGAATTCATGGAGTAGCTGTCGGTGCCCATTGGTCATCTCGTGAGCCTTTGAAGAATGGTATGCCTTGGCGATTATTTCTAGGTTCACTTCTTTTCACAATTTATTTCCCCTCTTGCTTGTGTAATCGCCAAGCGCTATCTAGACATTCAAATGTATGCAGATGACTTGCAGCTGTACCTGTGCTTTGATCCTTCACTGCCTTCCATCTCTTAACTTTCTGCTCATGTAATGACTTCCAAGTCTTTGAGTGGACACGTTGCCCATGCTTTTGGCGATTGTGTTCGATGTGGCTTCTGGTTGATGATATACATCTTTAACCTAAACGTCTAGTGTGTGGGCTTCCAGAAACAAACGTACGTGAGTGTTTGTACTCATCTGTATGAGCTGAGAGTCGCAGCTGAAATTCTATCGTAAACAACCAACCTCACGTGATCCACAAATTAATTATCTGTATTTTTCCCTTTTCTGGTTAGTCAACATGTACCCAGAATGGCATCATCTATTAAGTCTCGTGACTCAGTTAGACTGATTATTGTACAGCTCATACAGTAGTAATTCATCTTAGTGGCATGCATCTAAAGTCCATAACTTTCGTTATATTACAAATCTTATTAAAATGACGAATCGGTCGTGTATTCGGGTGGTGTAATGGATTTCAGTGTGGATTAATATGTACCCACATGCAAAAGTATTGGCACGGCTGGGGCAGCTGCCATGACGTTCCCCTACTCACCGACATGTCGAGTAAATATTGAACATTTTTGTAATCAAAAGTATGTTAGCAGACAAGTTTTGTCGGAGCATCTTTCAAAGAATTATTGTCAGGCAACTCGTTAGTTAGTCAACACTAGACCAGGTGAACTTAAGCAACGTCCACTTAAGTCTCTGTATCGCCTTCCCGACCGACACCGGAGCATTTAGTTTTAAACCAATTTTAAATTTAGTCCTACTTGTTGAAGAAGGTCAAAAGAGACGTCTTGGGTCTTGATGCTCGGTATTCGGAGCAGAGCCTAGATGCCATTTTTCGGAAGCACCCCATTCCACGACACCTTTTCCTCCGAACTTGACCGTTGGCTGAAGGCAGTTGGGTGAATGGGTGTGGTTGGGTCGTCGACACACATAAAGCCTTCTTTTGCAGTTTGAAAAGAGCGGGAATTTACTTTCTTCACTCCATACAACTCTACCCCAATCGTCAGCAGTCCAGTGAACTCGAGTCTTAGCCACTGTAAACGACTTACCATATTATTTGCCGACAGACGAGGTTTACCCTTTGCTGCTCGAGAAGGCAGACCAGCCGAATCTAATAGCCTTCTGACCGTGTCACCCCTAACTCACTTCTCTGACGATCCATGCAGACTTTTAACATGAGCTTTTGTCGAAGCAAAACGGTCCTTTAATGCCTCCAACTTTAGGATGGTGTTTTTCCTTACAGTTGTAGATGGGGCCGCCCGATCATGTAGCATGTTCAGGGCTCTAGTCTTCTCTATCTTCTTCACGTTGTACAAACCGTACTCTTCGAGGTTGATAAAGTAGCAGGAATTTGACTGTACTAGTGTCCAGCCTCGCATAGTACCCTGATTGTACCATCTCACGAAACTTGACAGTTCGGCAACCTTTGACATGACTGGTGGGCTTTTCTCTGCAAAATAAGAATCTTCAATTGGTTCTCTGTACAGTTCTGGCTCGTGCACAGCCTAGGTTCCAGCATGAACTGACGAAAGGGTCGTTTCTCTAGGCTCTATTCTGGCAAAAGCAGTGATATTTAAAGGTGTTCCGAGGTTGTTTGCTAATCTTGGGAATATTGTCCATAAGTTGTCCGAGTGTCGTGGTAATTCTTACTTGAGCATCCAATAATTAGCAGATAAAACCAGCAAGCATTCCAGCTCCAGTCTAGTCGGGGGCTTGGGGAAAAATGGTACTCGAGCAAATGTGTTACTGTCCAAATACTTTTACAGTTGAGTGTGTGTGTGTGTGTGTGTGCGCGTGTGTGTGCGCGCGCGCGCGAACGCACATGTGCGTGTATGTGCTTGTGCCAAAGAAATACAGCAATAGTTATCTTTTTTATTGTTCATTGAACCAATATGCAGCTTTACTAGTAGCATTGTAGAGGTCTCAAGTGGACGTGAAGTCCGTTTTAATACCGTATTGTAGTGTGTTTAAATCCCCCTTTTTACAAAATTTGGGGTCAGATAATGGAGAGGTGGCTTATATATAGGAGGTTACTTTATTTAGTATTACTCACTAAACGTATCTGCTTTGAATGCCACCCAACAAAGATTAACTGGTCACCAAAATGTGTTACATTGGCTTGTTGATCAAAAATTTTCAAGAAGTATGGCATTTCAAATGCAAAGGACGGAATGGAAGATGATGCAGTCTATGCAGAGAGTGACAACGACAATTAGGATAACTTGAATTTCCACCAAATTTCAAGCCTGTGATATGAACGAAGAAGATGGAGAGATAGTTTGCCATTCCTGATGCAGAGAATAGTTATAGTCACATGAGTGACTTGTGTGAGCCGTGATATTGTTCATTTCATTCAGCTGGTTCAAAAATTTGGGATGGGCTGATACATCGGGGGGGGGGGCTTATACACAGTAAAATACGGTAACATCAAAGTGTATGCATGTCCGGCTGGCGATTGGACCAACTGCTGCATTACCCACAATTTGCAAATTCGTAAATGGGTGGAACCGGCAACTGGTTTTATACAGTAATGCTTTGTTGGCACACTATGGCTCCGACTTTATAGCATGACGGATATAGCAAATTGTATGTCTCGTTGTCCTTTTCGTGCAATGCTGCCCTGCCCCCACCGATACTACCAGATTAATGGCCATAGTGTTGCGTTGTTGCCACGAGTCGTATGTGCTGTGCAAGAAGACAATGTGTGTCTACATGTAAGATCCCCCGTGTCTTGGTGAGCGAATTTGCTGCGTTAACGCACGGAGGCCTTCCCCTGGCATAAATCTACACAGCCGTCTTTAGGATCATGCCTCTGGCCCAACTGGTCCAACGGCCTGTTATGCTTCCGGCTGCAGGCTGTCAGTGCGCTCTTCACTTCTGCACTTGTGCCTGATAATCTTGATCAAAGGTGCTGAAATACATAGAGCAGACAATTAATCTGGAGATTTAAATGGGCATTGAAAATCCTATTCATAAACGACCAGCTTGCGGAGGCTGTAGGATCAGTGGCAAGCACAGAAATGATGACCGACCCTCGTTTCATTGTTACAGGTACACTTACCACTGCCGTACCCTCCGGTTGGCCACCGTGCATCCGAGCTATCGTGCTGAAGTCGCAGGTGCTCAGACCCGGCGCACTGCACATAATCACATATCCGGGTGGTTCCGTTGGGCTGGACAAGGACATGGGCCATGCTCTGGTCTTGCCTGATGTTACAGTCAGCAAGGTAGCTAGCTTGCTGTGCCGCTGCCTGGCACTCACTGTTTTGTATATATCGCACCGACCGACTGGTCCTTGCATTTGTATGCCCACTTTGACTTCTTATTGCTGCAGGGATTTATTGCTGCATCAGTAGTTACTTCTCTGCTTGCTAACTCTGAAACGTGTCGACATTGCAGTCAGCTGTGCAAGCTCCTCCAACATTTCTCTCTCGTGTTAGAACTTGCTGTTGTTATGTTGTTATGCCAAACTTATGTCGGCAGTGTTATATTGGCAGAGTGTGCATATTGAATGTTTGCAATTCTAAGCTATAACTATGCCTAGCTAAACAAGGGAGTAGCAATGCCTGCTTAAGCAATTCAATAACAGTCTCTTCTTAAGCAAAGCTTGAAGAAATCGGGCCTCGTTAAGTAAGGCTGATCAAGGATTGTAATCAGCTCAGTTAATTAGTATCAAGTGATGTCGAACTGGACATAAAGTATCTTCATCTTCATGTCTTTAGCCATTGATGATGAGAAAAAATTTCATGAAATGCTCTGACATCTTTCGTAGGCACCTGTAATGTGCCTGTGCTTTCTTGACCTGATCAATAATTGTTGACTCCTAACTTCTAGTGTTGTAAAGTCAGTGTATTTGTTGCAGTACAAGCCTGGCCTGTCAGCATTCTTATCTGGTGTTGTCAACTAAGTTTTGCAGAGCAGAATCATCTTTAAGAATCTTATGTAACCTTATTAGGATTGCAAGCTTCCATGTATATAACAATCATTGATGTCGAAGATCTGCAGGGAGTCGCTACCTTTTACTTAAGTTCACTTCCGGTTTTATTCTCGTCTTGTTTTCAGATTCATGCCCAGATCACCTACGATCAAGTGGAGAAAGGTTTCTTCATACAGGATTTGGGAAGCACGAATGGCACATTTGTGAATGGACACAAGTTGGTCACGTGTGTACGTCACTGCTTTTACTAATAGCAGCAATTGCTTCTATTCGTGTTCCAGCTGCTTAAGTTATTCCATGACAAAACCTTTCCCCAGCTCAAGCAAAAAGACAAAATAATATTTACAAGGAATTGGAAGCCTCTTCGACCGTTCAAATCCCACAAAATTAATCTTGTAAATGTATACTCATTCTGCTTTGCAGTGGCTACCATACACGTAAAGCCTAGGTAAACTATTCCTCTTAAATTTCTACCTGCATGTGTTTAATCTGTGCTCTCAGTCCTGTAGCCATAAATTGTGAGAGTAGAATGATGGAAACATAGTGCAGCACTGCTTTTCTCGGCAGACGTCTGCCGAATGGTGACTAGGAGCTGGCTTATCAATTCGGTAGAAATGTTGAGCTGGGTTGACTACCACCTTAGGTTTTGGAGGTTATGGGTTCGCCTCCGAATCCTGTGGTGGGCGATTCTTTATCGCCACTGCAACCGGTGGTGATAGCCGTCAAGGCTCTTCTGTCGCTATACAAAAAGAAGCTGTTAAATCAGCTAGTTTATTTTAAGAGTAGGCTGGACTCTCCTGCTGATTTATATGAATGAGCCTGTTGAATCAGCTTACCCTTGCTTTGAATTTTGTTTAACATCGCTTAGCTTATGGTTCTCCTACCACGGATTATAATGTCACGAGAATGTTATTCTCAGCCATTTGATTTAGATGTTTTCAGAATTTTGATGTGAATAGCAGTAATAACTTTTTTAGTAAATATTTGTCTAATATGGCATTTGGCAATGGCACTCTGGGACATACAGAGCATTAAATCACATAGCCATACTCTTCAGCAACAATCTGTTGATCTCGCAGGTTTGTGCAGCTTGCATTACTGAACAGTGAATGCGTGTGTAGGACCACTCGTCGATCACAGAGGAATCGGTTTCCATGTCTAACCTGGCCTACATTAACCAGCCTTGGTACTCGACTGAGCATTGCTAAGCCACTTGCATATTCAGAAGATGCGTTGCTATGGTAAGAACAGTCAAGCAATACTTGTAGCTCTAGGATAGCAATAACTAACCTGTTGACTCATTAGGTTGTCATCGCCTGATCTTAATTCGTTATAACAACCAGTAAGAACCCAGTGAAACCGAGCTTGCATGCCATAAAAAATTGCTCTGTCTGCTACCAAATTGCTGTGTCTTTTCAGAGACAATCCTTTGAGAACAGAATACTTTGAGCTGTTGGGGGAACAAAAATACCGAAGGGCTGCGAAGAGCTTGAGAAAATGCTTATCTCATTTGAAAATAATTCTGAGAGTTCTCACACAAGCATTGCCTCGCGATGCAATGTTCCCTGTGGTGTGTTTGCTTGCCGTCATGTGTGTGCTTCTCGCTCATCTGAAGAAAATTGTCAAGGGGAAAGTCGATAAAATACTTATAAAATTAGTCTGACAACCCAATATTTGTTTATGATACCTTGCAAAATACAAACGTTTTAGAAATGTGATCGGAAGTTCTGACGACTTCCACGTAAAAGAAAAAGTGATTATGCAAACCGTGTCTAACCCGAATGTAGACCCGAAGCAACATATCTACAGATAAAAACTTTACCAATCTCTGCATCGCTAGAGCTCACTGCCTGTGGACTCACTAAGCCGAGTCTATGCAATACTGTACATAAATGTTTGCGCCTATTACACATCATTTACTGTCATTTACGTGTCTATGTCACTCCTGGAAGTGCTGTTGCCATCTTGCCACGTGCCGGACGGACGAACTTTCTCACTTAAAAATTAGTAGAGATATGCGACTTGTATCCCTGCTTGTTGAACCTTGGTAAATCGATGTACATTCGTAAGACTGGTCGATGTGCGTGATTGTGACTTTTAAAGTGTCATTTTCAGTGTAGTTTTGTAGCTTGTAAACTCCATAATTCGACCAATACTTAGCATATCCGATTGATTTGAAAATTCTGGAGCTTAATAGCCTGCAATCATACCTGGCTGGCTATGTATAGCAAAACCTGTCGTTCCTTCTTACCAAAGAGCACTGCCAAAAGAATGTTCTCGGTTTTGATCGGTTCATGTAAGCAGTTTGGTGAAGGTCTTAGCTGCACCGTGCTGTTGCTCTTCTTGCCTGCTCGGCTGCTTAGTGCTGGATAGCAAGCTCTGTTGCTGCTCCATTGCTGTTCTGGCCGGTGGCAACGTCTGGCAAACAAGCTGCCTGCTGCTGCTGCTGCTGCTGAAGCCGCCTTTTCCTTTGCCGTTCGGATCACGCAAAGCTGCAGATAGGCGGAAGCAGCGTCTTGCCGTGCTGCGTCATGTGCTCGTGATTGCTGCTGCAGGAAATGTTGACGAGACTAACTCTTGCCAGTGCTCCGAAGCCAGTCGAGAGTGTTGCGGTCGATGTCACAGTAGCAGCAGCAGGCTCCGCTGGTGGCGGTGCGGCTCCAAGCGCGACCTCTGAGACTGCTGTGCCTGCTGATGCAGCTGCTCCTGCTGCCCAAGGAGCTGTTGTGGTTGGTGCCGGCAGCCGTCATTCGCCATCCAGGCTGCGGCTCAGTCATCGCGACATAGTCCGATTTGCCACCTGCGAGCTGCTCGTCCACATCCACCCGTCGACGGATACCTGCAGCGAGTGCGAGCCAGGTGTCACTCTGCACCGAGCCTCCGGTGGCGGTGCCGATTCCACAGCTCCCGGCAGCAGCGCTGACGCCTTAGTTGGTGAGCGATGCAGTTTACCACGGTGACCTGGCAGCTGCACAGCTGCTTCAGCTGCCGGTCCTCCGGTTTGTGTTGAGGACATCCTTGCTGGCCGATAGCTGAGATAGATCGCTCTGTTGCAAATTCATAGATAGCACCCGGCAGGGTGGGGAGAGGGTGGCAAGGGGAGTCAGCCATCACCTGCCATCATCACAAGCTCCCTGTCGATGTTGAGGCCTGATTACGTGCTTATTCTTGTACCTAATTCCCAGTCCCAGAGCCCGGCACGGAGAATAATGCCAGTGATTTAGCTTGGGTGAGAGGTTCACTAATGGCAACGAGTTCATTATTGGTCTCGCGTGACCAGCCACAGCCCAGCAAAAATTATGTATTCATCATCGATCACCCAGACAGTGCACTTTTAAACTGCTTACCATGTTGCATCACTTAAAGGCTCAATCGGGTGACTGATTTAACAGAATTATGCAGGCAAGTGTATTAAGGTGGCGACTTGAAGCAACTGGTTTCTATGTGTGTGCCTATGCTTAAGTCTGTCTGTATATTAGGGTGAGGCAGAAGCTAGAAACTTAGCTGAAGTAGAATTAGTAAGAGAGAACGACTATAGTGGTGTCAGCCAGCATTGTACAATGTAGTTGGCAGCAGGTTGAGTTGCATGATGTGCGGAGCAAAGCAATCGGTAGCCTGCAAGCATTCTTTAGACCAGAAGATTGTTCATCTGTTTCCTTTGAGAAGGGTTGTAGCATTCCAGTGCTGGCTGTTCAAATATGTAACATGTCCGAGTTTCTTCTTGGGGCAGTGGCTCATCACGACTGAGAGATTAAAGATCCTTGCATGCTGTTAGCGGTCACTTTACAGTGCTGGTTTCACCCAGTTGTTAAGTTGCTCGCCCTTAAATGTATTTATTGATGGCTCATATCATGGGCTTGAGACCCGTGGCATATGTGAATTGCCTGAATAGAGACTACGTTCACTTAAGGCGTTATAAATAAATAAATATAATTCATTTGTATAACGCGCTAAGAGAACTGTATCTCTATTCAGGCGCTTCACATATGCCTCGGGGTTCGAGCCCACGACCTCAGCCAGACCTTGGTCGGGGCGAGCACCTTAACCACTGGGCCAAGGTGCTATACAAATGATTTATATTTTATGTTTTTTTGCATGAAGCTCAATCTTGGCTGGAGTGTTGGCCTCAAAAGGTGAATTATGAGCTGTGACTTAATTCAGAAAAGCTACTCCAGCCTTGTCATTATGATTGTATTGGGAAGTTGGATTATTTTCTGTCAAGTAGAGCCATGCTAATCAATTAGCAGGGCAGGTGAAGCTTGTGCTTACTCTAATGGTCATTGGTGTAATGCTTGTGTCGTTAGCCAGTGAGTCTGGCGTAAGTTAAAAAGCAAGGCTGTAAAAAGTAATTCAGACTTGCTGTAGATGTTGCATGAATGTGATCATGGAAGGATAATCTGTTGACACTCAGTCGCACATATACAGTATATTAGTGAAGGACCAGATAGCACCCTTTGTTTTTAGTAGTGCGGTGGCATGAGGCCATGTATGCCTAACGCAATGTTCGAGATGAACTGATGTTGATGCTAAGCTAAGGTAAGTGTGGCTGAACCAGCAGCCACGTAATTCACCGACATGGCTAAATGGGTTATTGGGAAACATTATTTGAAAAAGAGAATGCCTGATACTGGTCATGCAAGCTGAGCCCTTTTACTCTAGTACCGGTTATGTAAAGCAGAATGGGTGAAGTGTTGCACCTCATTTCGAATTACCTTACTGATTTGCCTGTGTGACGGAGGATTTTTATGGTTGACGACTATCCTCCGTGTTTTGTATGCGCATATGCACCTCTGCGGAAGAGTGTGTTATATATGCCAAATGTCGGTATAAAAGAAAAAAGGTTTTCGGCAGCGTTTCTGAAAGATACATTGCGCCTACCTTGGAGCCTGGTAGCAAAGACGTTGTTGGTGCACTATTGACACTGTCTTTTTGGTACAGGTAATACCTAGTGCTTCATTGGTGTTGCGCTGATCGCCTTGCTAGTGTTAGCATCAATCGCCGGCTTCTGCCTGCAGGATTCGAGCTTTGATATTAAAAAGAATATACGAACTGATAAATTGCAGTGAATGCTGAATTGAGAAACCAGGTGGGAATAAATTTATTTGAAGCACGCATTGCATGGTGAGTCGCCTTATACTTGGAATTTGCACGAAGCTTACAACGATGTCCTAAAAGCCTATAGGGCGGCAGGCAAAGCCATAGTCAACCACTAGGTGTAAGCAATTATGTGTAAGTAAAGAAAGATAAGCATTCCAGCTGTTTGCTTTTTTAAGATACTTTGCTACCTTGGTTTTTGTGTGCCTTTCTGCAAGATCATCTTCTGCTCACCAAATACGGGCTTATGTCCAACCACCTGTGTTTACTGTCCCGAAGCTGCTAAACAACTATCGTTATGTCAAGTATAACCCACATCATCCCTTAATGCACAAAAATCTTCGAATACGGCTTTCCGGCTAGGTCTTACCTTGATACGTAAAAAAAAACTATAAATCTAGCATCCGGCACCGGATGTGTATCTCCCTCACCTATGTACAAGCAAGAAAGATAAAAATGCCATCTGTCAGGAGATTTGAACCCTGGCCTTTCTGTGTTGGATGCAAACGTCAAAGTCCCTTGCTGTTTCTGACTGATAGCAGATATTGGTGGCATGGTATCTGAATGTTTGTGCAATTTAGACGAGATTATGGCTGCCGACTTGTGTACCTCAGGTTGCCTGACTTTGCTGTGCAGAGACGGTGGTATCTGGCTCGAAGACCAGCGTGGAGGCAAGGAGGAGGATGCTGATGAAAAAGATCAAGCAAAAGTATGGTCTTGAGGTGAGCAATTATGTTCATTGGCTGTTATCGGCCGTCTCTCGGTGCCCTGCTTGCATGTCAACAGACTCAGCTGGGACCAAGGTGCTGATCCTACTCTACAGGATTCCTTCACCTTTGTTTTTTTTTATCTGTTTCTGTGCTGCTGTAGTTTCAATGCTGAGCTTCAAGTGAATATTGTGTTCATTCTGCTTGTGGAAATTACATACTCATTCTACCACATTTTTTGCCTACCTATTACATTAAAATAGTTTAAAAAATTAAGCTGCCTGCTCAGTGAAGTGAGCACCGAGACTTATGCCAACTGCTAACATGTTTGACTCGGTGCATCTGTGTTATCGTGAGCCATGTCTGTACCTGTTCTCTGTAGATCACTATTTGGGGCTCGCAGCGTGGATCCAGTAGCAGTTTTAATAGTTTGTCTAGAACTCCTGCTGTCACTTCCAGAGATGTGACAGTTTGGGTCTCAACATCTCCCTATGTCAGACGCTGTATCATCTAGCCAGACTCGATTCTTTTGCTTTGCTGCATGAAGTATTCCTGTTCTACTAGTGTGGAGTCTGATTTTTGTGCATACATGCTACAGAAAGAAGCTTTCCAGCAGCCCAAGTCCAATAGGAGTGCAAACAACTACATGGACAGGGCTCATCTCAGGAGACAACTCGTCGGAAGTGACAATCCGCACGTACTCGACAGAGAGCCCGTGGCATCCTCAGTAGATCGGTAGGTTCACATGCAGGCCTACATTGGCTGCATATCGGCCCGTAGTGTATGACCTTTAGGTTTCTCAGCTTTGCTGCTATCAACATCTTCTCGGACGATCGATGCTGGAGAATGATGTACAGGTCATTGCAAACTGGATTATTCTAATGTGTCTTCTGGTGATTGGTGAGCAAGTCCACAGAGCTACTGCAGATGCTTTTTAAAGTGAGCAGGTTGTTTTTTAAATCACTTACAGCAGACTTGAAACGTTTAGTCATTGCTGGGAAGTGTGTACCTAGCTTCCTGTCTTCTATATCCTGCTAATCTTGTAAAAGGCTTGATGTCGGCAAGTTGCTGTAAGTATTCAAATTCGACCTTTTGTGTCTGTTTAATCAATTCAAGCATCTTCAGACTGTGGCAGAGTACATCTTCTGCCTTTTTGCATGAGTATTCTGGAATTTTACCAGTCATAGTATTTTTGGCTTGGGAGCTGTTTGCCAGTCTTCGTAGTAATTCATCTTAATTTGAAGAAATGTCTCAGCGTGGATGCCTACAGTGGGGGTGAGGGGGATCATTGGGTGTAGCCGTGCATATGAAGTAGTTGTGTGCAAACTTAGACACTAATCGGTTTCTAGAATTTCTTTAGTTTTCGATCATTAATATATTTGTTTTTAGGTTTAGGTCGAATATCTGTTATGAAACATGGTTGATGAGAAACGTGCACATTCTGCCACATCTTTAGGTCTATGCTTACTCACCCGTCTTTCCACGAGCTTCTTCAGTATGCTGCACTTGCATTTTCGAGCCAATGGGAATATGTGCTGGTGGTTTTACTTTGTTTTGGACACCGCTATGGGCTACAAACTAAATTATCTCTATAACAACGACAAAGCACCTGTTGTCTCGTCGTCTTTATCAGCAGCTGTTACCGTGTGAATGAAAGGTGGGATATTCTGAAAAAGTCACAGCCTGCTTTAAAAAAAATGTTAAAATTTGCTGAGCCGTGATGGCACACTAGGTAAGGCGGTTGCTTTCACGACCTCGGTCCCGAGGTCGTGGGTTCGATTCCTGCGGTGGGCGATTCTTTATCGCCACTGCAAGCGGTGGTGATAGCCGTAAAGGCTCTTCTGTCGCTATACAAAAAGAGGCTGTTTAATCAGCTAGGATTTTTTTTTAATGCCAAAATATGCACACAAAAGGCCCAAGTATGCCCACAAAATTCGATAATCTGCAAAATCCTGACGGGGTTTAGCACAGTGAAATTTGGTTATAAATAATAAATTTCTGGAAAGATCAGCAATCTCACCTTGCCTTTTGATACAATGTCCCCAAAGCCTGAACTACTGCTGACTGACATCATGTATCTGCTGATTTGATACCATCTCAATGACGATAAAAGCCTACATGCCAAAGAATCAGAACATAATCAGAGAACAGAAAACCTCACAATTGTAAAGTACCTATTAATTGTGCCTGATAGGCCTCAAGATGCTTATGGTTTCTCATAGCTAGGGAACATTCGTGGTCGGGCAAGAAGTCAGTGTAAATGGAAAGCAGTCGCTTGACATTAGTATTGCCCCAAGGCGTAAATGCTCGAGTAAGAGCTCTCTTGTGCAGTTGGGTTAGCAGCAAGCTGTTTGCCCTCCGACACCAATCTTCTGCTATAATCACGTGGGCATGGCTGACATGTGATGACACATGCACAGTGCTAAAAATTCTCACATTTTGGTTGCTCTGGTTCTATTAAAAAAAAAAATGGTTAATGGGATGATTTTCTATCATACCAGTCATACTAAAGTAATGTGCCGTCTGTGAATATGTTTATTGACAGCCCAAAAAAAGTATGTGTTTAGTGTGATGACGTCATCCCACCATGATTTGTTATGATCTTGCTTGTCTTGCCAGGCATTGAGGCCACCAGCGACTGTGTTGCCTTTTCTGCTGCACATTCCTCAGAGCCTGAGTATCACTGAAAAGGTCGGCTACTGGTGTAGGTCGAATACCTATCTTAGCCCCCTGTCGATATTGCTCCATGGTCGCTCTATCTGGTTTAAATCTGGTGCCGGACTTGGCCACTGCATCCGGGCCAAATAAGGATTCGTCTAAAATAGGTGCTTTACTCACAAAGTTTTTTCAGTTAAGCAAGTTGGATTTTAAAGCTCAAATGATGTGCTTGGGTCGTTAAATTTGGTGGCAGGATAACGGCAAACAAGGGAAATACTACTTTACGAATTTGACAATCACAGCAGTTGAATGGATTTTTTTTTAAGCGGTGTGTGCCATTTGGCACTTCGCATTGACTCTATGTCTAGATATGTTGTTCATACTCCTCCTCCTAGTGAAGCACAACTGTCGAGGGTCAAGAATGTGCATAGCTCTAAAATACGGGCTTGTCAGAGTGGGCTTGAAGTTGCCTTGCAAGTTTATCTTTCAACTCGCTACATGCATTACGAAAAAGATGGGACACGGGCCATGTGCGGATACACACGTGCACACCGGGCCGATCGCGAGCACTGCTCACACGAGCTGCGGGATTACACTATGCTGAACGCTAGTCGTTGTAGATCATGCTAGCACACCATGGGTCTTAGCTCAGGTGTAAGGTGCGAGCACTTCACGGCCCAGGTCGTTGGTTCAAGTCCTACAGGGGGCCAATTCTGTATTGCTTACTTCAAGTGGTGGTGATAGCCTCTCAGTCTCTCTTCTCTTGCTCTCTATAAATGAAGCTGTTAAATCAGCTAACCTTTACTATTAGCCCGGTCTGCCCATGTTCACTTCGTGCAACGAGATACGGCAGATAGTCATTATCTGTACTACTTGTAAGCAAATAATGACTTAAGTGAATGCTTATGCCATGAGGGTCGAGTGTTCTTCTATTGTCGTGTTGAATAGGTGAATGCAGAATGGATATCGCCATGTTGTACCAGTAACAACCACAAGCCGACAGTTGGTTTAAGTACCAGTCACTAACATGTCTCGGTATTTATTACCTACCCCCTCCTTCCATAATTTGGAGCCTTGTCGTCTTGGAGCCTGTAAACGCTTGCTTACAAAATGTTAAAAACGAATATTAGATTGTTTGTGTATCACCCTGAGAGAATGTAATCTCAATCTAGGCACTTAACAATTCGCTGTAAGAGAATCAATACCCGTGATGTTTGCGACATGTTTGGTATCAAGCAGGCAAAAGCAAGCATCATAGTTGGACTGACATGCTAAAAGAAAACATGAAAACACTCGTGGCCACCGGTTATAAAGGCCGTTGGCTAGTTGTGTGCATTGAATTATCCACGGGACCGCTTGCAAAAAATGGCAAGCTCACCGGTGGAGAAGAGGAAGCTCACCGGTGGTCGGTGGTGTCATATATATATATGTGTGTGTGTGTGTGTGTGTGTGTGTGTGTGTGTGTGTGTGTGTGTGTGTGTGTGTGTGTGTGTGTGTGTGTGTGTGTGTGTGTGTGTGTGTGTGTGTGTGTGTGTGTGTGTGTGTTTTTTAAGGCAACACCCAGCCCAGCCAGTATATGCAGCTGCACCAGTCATGCCCACAGGCATGAACAGTGTGTTGCAGCATAAGGCAGCAGTAGGACAAGTGTCTTATTAAGCCATGTGGCTGCCTAGCCTGACCCTGTCGGGCTTCGTCGAGCTGTGCTATTCTGGAGAAGCCTCTTCCATCAAGTTTGGTCTCACTAGTGGCAGCCTCGCATCGTACACAGAATGAACCTTAACGGGGAAAGTCAAGAAAATACTTGCAAAATTTGATTGACAATCGAATATATGTTTATGGTACCTTTCGAAAGACACATTTGTTAAGAGCTGGGATCGGAAGTTCTGACGACTTCCGCATGAAAAAAATGTGTGTTGCAAACCACGCCTAACCCGGATGTAAACCGGAAGCAACAAATCTACTAATAAAAAGTTCACCGATCTCTGCATCATTCGACTTGTATCCCAACTTGTCGAACCTTGGTAGATCACTACAGATGCTTGAAGCTGTTGAGGTGCATTCGTGTGACGTTTGTACAGCTTCATTTCCAAGGTCAGTTGGTGCCTTGTAAATTAAGGTGAGGACGGGTTCGTAATCGGGCTTTGTCAGCTACGCTTGGTTTCCTGCAATTCACATATCCATTTTCCATTGGTGACGGTCTACGTGTCGTGCTCGTTTAGTTACGCATGCTCTTTTATCTGAGGGGTGCGTGGCTGAACGTGCTCTTGGTCTGTAGAATTTCTCCTGTTATCTTAATGCTGGCAGAAAAGACACTCTTGCTTGTCACTAATGTTCAACCGACCTTGCAGGGCCATTTCGCCAGACAACAAGGGCCACAAGCTGCTTAAGAAGATGGGCTGGAAGTCAGGCAACGCACTGGGGCGCAGCGGCAGGGATGGAGGCAGTGGTCTTGTTGAACCGGTTAGTGCCATTTGTACGCACGGTTACAGTCGGTGCTGTCTCAGAAAACTACTGGTCGCTGCCTTTGAGAAGGGGGCACGTGGCAATGCATACGTTGCCCTGCTTGATGCTTGCTGCTCGGACTTTCGCATAGGTTAAGGCCACGATCCGACTGAATGCAGCTGCTGGCCTAGGAGCCGACACCGCCATCCATGCATCGCTCGACGACGCGGGACTGGCGCGAGTGCTGTCGTCAAAGGCACACGTTCGAAAGAAAACGCGGGAGCGGTTCGAGCAAATTAAGTGAACGGCATCTTTGACGGTGTCGCGAGGCTGCCCAGAGGGCTCGTCGCGCAGCAGCGAAGCTGCGCAATTCGCCTGGTCCCTGACCCATGCAATGCTCTGATCATTTCGGACGACTACCGTTAGCCGATCGGCTAAGCAGCTGCGCTGAAATGCTGTGGGAGTATGGGGCTTTTCTGACCGTGCAGGAGAACTGTCAGCAGGATTTGTGTGACTCGGCTAGTACGATTCGAAGCCAGCTCTTTCCACCTAGGTGTCTGATGATGATATTGAACATGCCTGCCAGCCACTATTCTGCCTATTACCTTGGCGGTTGGTAGATCTGCCCCAAAGTGTGGCAATGCTAACCGATGGCGAATCTGTACGCCGCTCAGCGTGCTCAATGCAGCCCGGCCGTGCATGCTGCCCTGCTTGGAGACCCGACCGGTATCTCACGTCGTTGCTAATAGCAGCAGCCTTGTCGTTGAGCCCTCGAGTGCTTCGTTGCTCAGAGACTCGATGAGTGTGCTGCATTGCAGAAGCTGCTCGTGCAGTGTAGTAACTTGTCCTGAACCGCTGGTGGGACGTTGGCTGCTGTTTTATGTGTGGCTCCTTTTTGTCTCCCATTTTTCTACTGTGGCATACCTCAGTTTCAGTATTAATTGTTTAAGTTGGCGTGATAATATAATGTATAAATATAAATGTGACAGCAAAGTTGCCAAGCTGGTTTGGTACAGTGGTTAAGGTGCTTGCCCCGACCAAGGTCTGGCTGAGGTCATGGGCTCGAGCCCCAAGGCATATATTAAGCGCCTGAATAGAGATTAAGTTCTCTTGGGGCGCTATACAAATAAACTATATATAAAAATTATAAGAGCTGCCGTCATTTTTCCCATTCTTTGCTATGTCTGCATTGCTCCTCCTATGCCAAGCCGAGCTGGCTGGGTAGTTACGACTGAGGACTAAGCCACTCTATCTGGTGCGTTAATGCAATAGATGTCTAGTATTTTTCGTTGTCTTCCATGTCTGTAGTGGCATGTGAAAAGCCACAGAGTAAACTATGCTCTCCTGAAAGTCTGGGCATATTATGTCGTATTTTCTTAACTGGCTTGTACAAGTTACCTTTCATATTTGGTCTCCTGTGGGCATCTTCTTGCATGGTCTCCGGCTGTTTTTAAGTCTTCTTTTTCAAAAGCTTTATTCAGAAGACTGCCTCTACAGCTAGCCATCACATCCGATCCCTATCCAAGATTAGGAGCTGTCTCCCAGTGGCTTGCAAAAAATTTAACTAGCTCTTTAGTTCTGTCTCGGCGTGATTATTGTAATTCCCTTTTGGCTGGGCTGCCAAAGAAAGCTATTATGCCACTACAGCGGACTATGAATATGGCTGCAAGGCTGGTCTTCAAGTCCCAGCGGTTTGAGCACGTGTCTCCTTTGCTGAAAGAGCTAGGATGGTTGCCGGTTGAGCAAAGGATACAGAGCAAAGTTCTTATGCTGACCCAATAGGCCCGCTACGGCTTGGCTCCTTCATACCTAGCTGAACTGCTACATCAGTTTCAGCCTGTTCGTGCCCTGAGGTCCTTTGTGGACAATAAATTAGCTGTCCCATTCCTCCGCTTAAAGACAGTTGGCGACAGAAGCTTTAGCTCTGCAGGTCCTAGACTGTGGAACTCGCTTCCACAATTCTTACGCAACGACAACTACTCTCCTACTGCCAACTATGGCACATCTTTTTTCAGCCGTCCTGAGCTGCTACTTCTATGCTACTCACTACCTCAACTGCTCTCCTGACTCTGCTATGCTTCCCACTTTCTCTTTGTTGCGTGAGACGAAGTCTGTTGGCTACCGAATTCGTACCGAAAGCCACTTAGGCTGTGAGTGCGCTATACAAAACTCTCCTGCCTAACACCCGCATGGTCTTTATGACTTTGTGGAGTTACAGACAGAGATACATTACATTCTCATGCCCAAAAATCGATGCATGCTTAGCCCTACAACAATACAGATATGGCATCTGAAAGTCGTTTGGTGACTCTGTGACATCTGACACACATGTGTCTAGTGGGATGTAATGTCGGTGTAGAAACTGGTTTGACCAGCTACAGCTACACGATCTATAGTTAGATGGTGCTGCTAGTCGAACATTTTTCCGTTTTCCATTTTCCAAGCCTTCATTTTTATTCGGTAAGGAAAAGAAATTCCGGCACCCCCTCCCCCTGGCCTCGAGCAAGTTCATGCATACTGCATTGATTTTACATAGTAGGAGATTCTTGTCCACTCTGCGATTAAATGCGAAACGCTTTTCTATCCCAATGGATGCAGGTCAAAAACATAGAATGGTGGTTGACTCCAGCTTTGGGGTTTTCCAGGTGCCTTGCTATCATCTCTAGTATCGCTATCATCACTCACATCGCTACCATCAGCCACGCTGTTTACACGAATTGTTGATTTAGTTTTTGCTTAGCCAAGTTAGTTTCGATGTTACCGGTTCAGCGATTTTATTCAAGTGGCAGTATGATGCCACCGAAATTTAGGTCGGTTGAGAAATGGCTCTGGTGACACCCATATTCCTTGGGAATTGTCCTAAAATAAAAGATAAGCACAGTTGTAATTCGGTCTGCCCAGCCTTTGACACAGCTCTGTCCATCTGGCTGTACTGGCTGGCATGGTGCTACCACTCGGCTGCTGATGGCTGTCTCACTGCCGGTGGTCAGCCACATCGTTAGATAGACCACGAAAGTGTTAACATCCAGCATTCACAAGACGTCCGGTGTGTTCGGTGATTACTCCTCATTCCTTCACAGTCTGCACGGTTTTAGCTAGCATGTTCCTACCATGGGCTACTACTGCTCTCCTCCGTGTAACCAATAGCATCCTATTCAGTGACGATGACGGAAATATCACTGCCCTAGCATATCCATCAGCTGCCTTTGACAATATTGATCACGATACCCTACTTGAACGATTGAGAACAACGGTTGGTCTGGCAGATGAGAGGCACGGGCTTGGTTTAAATCGTACTTGTTTGATCATGTTCAATCCGTGTGGTATGGTGGTCAGGTCTCATCCACCAGACCAGTCGCATGTGGAGTCTATCAAGGGTCTGTCATTGGTCCTTTGCTGTTCTCCATTTATACTCAAACTCTGGGGAAAGTGAGTCTTGCCCATGGAATAGGCTATCACTTGTATGCTGTCGATACTCAGCTGTATCTGTTGTTTTTACCTTCGGAATCGGCTGCTGCGACTGATAAACTGAATGCTTGCCTAGCAGACATTCGATCCTGGATGTCGGTCGATTTCCTAAAACTAAACGACGATAAAAATGAAACTGCTACTCAGGACATGCTAAGCTTATGACTGGACTAGAAGGCTGCTCTTCTAATAGGTGATGCTGTTGTGCAACCATCACCTTGTGCTTGAAATTTAGTTGTAGTCTTCGACAGCTGCCTTAATTTTTAAAAGCCCCGTTAAAAAGACTGCTTCCACAGCTAGCCATCACGTTAGATCTCTATCTAAGATTAGGAACTGTCTTCCAGTGGCTTTCAAAAATGTAACTAGCTCCTTTGTTCTTTCTCAGCTAGATTATTGTAATTTCCTTTTGCCTGGGCTACCGAAAAAGCCACTAGGCCACTGCATCTGGTGATGAAGATGAATATGGCTGCAAGGCTAGTTTACTATTCCCAGAGATCTGGCTACGTGTCTCCTTTGCATAAAGAGCTTGGATTACTGCCGGTTGGTCAACTAATACAGAGCAAAGGTCTTACGCTGACCCGCAAGACCAGCCACGGCTTGGCTTCTTTATACCTAGCTGAACTACTGCACCAGTGTCAGCCCCCTCGTGCCCTCAGGTCCTGTATAGATAATAAATTAGCTATTCCATTCCTCTGCTTATAGACCGTTGGCGACAGAAGCTTTTGCTGTGCAGGTCCTAGGCTGTGGAATCACTTCCACGATTCTTACGAAACGACAACCACTCCTGCTGCCAACTATGGCACATTCCTTCCAACGGTGCTGAGCTGCTACTTTCATGCCACTCACTACCTCAACAGCTCTCCTGACTTGGCCACGCTTCTAGTTTTCTCTCTGTTGCATAAGATGAAGTCTGTTGGCTACTGAATGCGTAACGAAATTTGCTTATGCTGTGAGTTCGCTATACAAAACTCTCCTGCCTAACACCCACTTTGTCGTTGTGGAGTTACAGACGGGGATACATCTAGGACTAGGCAAGGAGGTGGCACTACCTTGACCATGCTTGATGAGGCCAGTCATATCATGGGCATGGGGAAACTTGGGAGGCTAGCAGGCCTAGTCGGCCTACACAGGATTGGTTACCTCTGGAAAAGTCAAGGACGATTGCCTTGGCTGAATGTTTACTGTGGATTGTGTTATTGGAAGACTAGGGCAGCAGCCTGCTTTGCCGTGCAGCCTCTTAAGGTTAGTCCGTTGAGGGCGTGCCAGAGCAAGTTGTCTCCACAAGGGTATCTATCGGAAGGTAGCAGACAAAAAGAGTGCCTTCCAGCATCTGACTTTGCACTTCCTGGGCCCGGCTCATGACTGTAAAGAACCACGGTGGTCTGACGTTTCTTTGTCTGCCACTTTTCGTATCGGCAGACTAGAGATTGGAAATTCGGCATTCTGCCTCGTTTCGCTCAGCTCATGTAGCTGCCTGACTCGGTGTGGTAGCTGGGTGCCTGTCTACTGTATCGGCCAGGCCTGTCGTCGGTTGCAGGCTCGGCAGGCCAAGACACTAGGACTGGGCAATAGGACCTGAACCATTCCAGTGCAGTACCAGTGATGCCTAGGCGAGATTATTTCACCTTCGGGCAACGGCTGTTGTGAGTTAATTTTTTTGTGAGGTTAGTAAGTTCCCATCAGGTTGCAGAGCTTATAATTCCAGAGTCAGCATTGCTTCGGGTGGATAACAACCTTCTCATGATTGCAGACTTGAGTAGAGTCGCTCTGCTTGTTTTGCTTGATCTTTCGGTAGCGTTTGATACTATTGATCCCCAAATCATTCTCGAGTGCCTAATCTCGTGTGGGCATCACCGATACTGCATTGTAATGGTACAAATCCTATCTCAGTGGGAGACTCCTGAGCATTGATGTGAATGGACAAAGATCATCCGAAGAGCCGCTAAAGTGCTGGGTGCCCTTAGGCTCTGTGCTTGGTGCACTTCCTTTCACAATTTACATTTCTCCTCTTGCTGATGTAATCGCCAAGAACAAAAGCGGCTTTCATTTATGTGCAGACGACACAGCAGTACTTGTGCTTTGATCGCTCCGTGCCTTCCTGCAGGTCAAACTCTCAACTCCCTAGTTACGTGTACTGCTAACATTTGCTCTTTGGTGCAGCAGACTTTATCAAATTAAATTACGATAAAACTAGCTTACAGTTATGGGCAAGCCAGGTATGACTCCGAAATTTTGAGCCTGCCGCTCAAAATCGGCTCTGACAGCATATATCCTGTTGCATCTGCACGAAATCTAGGTATCCGGTTCTAAAGTGACCTTGCACTAGACGACCACATCGGCTTCGCAGTCTTCCTACTTTCAATACACAGGGATAATACATCCAATTTGGTCCAAGCATGTGTAACATCCCATCTCAACTTTTGTAACTCACTGCTGCTGGTCTAGCTGCCTGTGCAATCAGATGCTTTCAGTTGGTGCAAAACTCTGCAGCTAAGCTTGTCTGTTGTGTGCATCGCAGTTGCCACATTACATCACTTCTCGCCAACCTGCACTGGCTACCCATCAAGCAGCGTATGAGGTTTGGTCACTCACTTTTAGGTCCCCTCATTCTCTTGCTCCAGCCTACCTTTCTGAATTACTACCTAATAAGACTAGGTAGGCATCGTACCGTCTGCTCAGCTGACTCAAGTCATTTAGCTGTGCCTCGAAGTAACGTCAATTCCTTCGGAGCTCTTGACTTTAGTTCGTATGCACCTACAACCTCGAACTCACTCCCGACTGATGTCGTGACATTATCTGACTTAACAATATTATTACTTTGGATACAGCTGCTGACCGATATCGTCTATCCCTCATACGACTGTGCAGACTGTCTTATGAGAACTGAACCAGAAGGTTGATTGAAGGTCACACAGACTCTTCTCTAGTAGCATGAGGGGAAGGGAACCGCGATCCGAAATACATCAGCACGGCAAGAACTGTCAAAATGGCTAGTGAAAGCGGCCGATAGCTACTCCGGGGATCATTCGAAGAAATTAATGTCATTTTTCTGCAAACGCGTAGACCAGCAAGCAAGAGTTGCTGGTTGAGGCTGAACGAACGGCTATTTCCGACTCGCTTGCTGCTGCTGTCGCACCCTACCCTAAACAGCGTGCAGAGCACCAGCAGAGTAATTACTACTCTCTACCGCGGCACGAGTCGGGAACGAGGCTCGTTCAGTAGCGCTTGAAGCTAGACAGGAATTCGGCGCAGGGACAAGTTTTTGGTCTCCGAAGCTGACGCGAAAATCGCTCGCTTAAAGAACACGAAATGGGACTTGAGCCAATAAGCCTTTTGCGAGCATGTATGCCTCGAACGGCAGCCCCTCCTCCTCAGTTGCATCTCCTGCGATTTCCTTCAACGAATAAGGATTCGTCGCAGCGCTGGTCTCTTCTTTGGCACCGAACTTGGTCGCGTTAGCAGCTGCCCAATTCCTACGCTCAATGCTTACGGAAGTGTTGAATTGGACGGCCTATCGATATGTACTGAACTGGAATATGTAGTTTCATTCAACTGTTGGCAACGAGTTGCTGTTGCCCTCAGGTCGATCGCCGCCGACATGTCTCCAAGCTCCCAGAGGCCGCTCGTCCTAGCGCGTCTGGGAGCTTGGAGACCGCTACGGCCACAGTCTCTGTACCGCTGGATGAATCGAATGGTCTCACCCGGCACCGAATGCTCCCGGGCAGCGTGACGTCCGCGGATTGCTGCAGCTAGTGAAGCTCTAGAGCAGCGGTTCTCAACCGTGCTAATGCCGTGACCCCTTAATACACAGTTCCTCGTGTTGCGACAACCCCCAACCACAAAACTGTTGTGCGGCAAAATGTGGAAATGCGTGCTCTCCGATAGTCTTAGGCGACCCCTGTGGAAGGGTCGTTCGACCCCCAAAGGGGTTGCGACCCACAGGTTGACAACCGCTGCTCTAGAGGCTCGGCCGTGGCCACCTGAGCTGCGAGGGACGCGCCTGCAGCAGCAGGTCGGGGGTCGGCAGAGAAGCTGCCAATGGGGTATAGAGCGCGAAAAGAGGAGCTGATGCTAAGCAGCGCCTGCGAATGAGAGGCAGCGCCTGCGAGGAGGTGGGAGCACAGCAGCCGCTACGGCTCGTAGCCTCGGGCGGCATTGGTAAGCAGGGTCAGCACTGCAACGAGCAGCAAACGCCGAGCCAGCTGCATCAGACGGTGGCCTGGCTCAACCGCTCTGCCAGCCACCGTGGGAGAATTCAACGGAGCACGCTCCGTTATAATCGCCGTTAAACTGTCTGGCTCTCCTAGATACGCCATGCGAGCCCGGCGGAGGCTGCCCGTCGACGCCTCCGCGAAAACGATTAATCCTACTTGGGCTGCTCGGATCACCGAGTGCACCTACATAACTGGGTTAGCCAGCAGCTGGTTCGAGCTGGCGGCGCCTACCATTATCATCGATAACAACTTGCCCAGTGGCGTAAACGCAGCACGAAGATTGGGGTCGAAGTAGCCCCCCTCCAATCAGGAGTGCCACCACAATGGCGAGCAACCCTCCCATGGCTGTGGGGTGGGGCACTATTGGACACCCTCTGCACCAACGACTCTATGTGCAGCTCCCGAGGGCCACTCAGCAGCCTCACATACATGGGTTCGAATGTACACACATACACACACACACAGAGACTCTCTCTCTCTCTCTCTCTCTCTCTCTCTCTCTCTCTCTCTCTCTCTCTCTCTCTCTCTCTCTCTCTCTCTCTCTCTCTCTCTCTCTCTCTCTTTCTCTGCGTCTCTCTCTCTTTCTCTGCGTCTCTTTCTCTGCGTCTCTCTCTCTCTCTCTCTCTCTCTCTCTCTCTCTCTCTCTCTCTCTCTCTCTCTCTCTCTCTCTCTCTCTCTCTCTCTCTCTCTCTCTCTTAGTATGAATCATGAGCAGTGACCTCGGTCTCCCTCTGTATGCGTTTGTGTCTCTTGAGTCCGTAGATCGCCCTTATGCAGGTGAGTGTGGGATTACCCTGCTCGTATCCAGTTCTTTGTAGCACTGCTTTTACGCACGCAGGACTGCGGTATGGCAAGCACCTTCTATGTTGGTCTCTAGCCGTCTTCCGGCGTTCGAGGCCCAACGGGAGATCAATCGGAATGCCTTGTCACTCTCCAAATTTGCTGGCTTGGCCAGTTTGCACCAGTGTTCAGGCGAACACAGGCTGCCACGGATGATCTCTCTCCTCCTGCTGCACTCTTACCATACCGCCACCAGAAAGATGGCCCACCTGACTCGTTCAACTTTGCTTCTTTTTGCCGATGAAGCGGCTTCACAGAGTGGCTTATTTGGGCCGATTAAGGCCTTCGCACAGTTGCGTTCTCACTATAAAAAAAACCATCGTGTTTTGAAGTGCGTGCTATAGTGTGGAATTTTTGTTCTCGTGCAAAGTGCACGGATGTCCAGGTAGTGCCAAAGCGGAACGGCGAACGAATCCAGCCTTCCGCCCCGGTGCACTCAGTGACTCTTCGACGGGATGCCGAAATTATCGCCCTCCGTGCCATACATTTGCACGTCCAGTTCGGGCATTCTTTCTCACCGCCCAGCAAATTTACCTTATTTGTTGGTTAGACTTACGACGACGCCGACTTACAACTACCGAGGCGTTGCTGAACATTCTATCTGGAAATGAGATAAAAATTCGAAATGACTGCAGTTCACACAGAGGAAACAGTATGGCGAAAGTGGACTCCATTGCTTCCATACTGACGTGATTACTTCAGTTGAGCGGTCGAAACTCTCGGCAACCATCGATTTAACTCCGTAGCAGTTTCAATCAGCGCGTATGCTGAGATGGACCACCAGCTTTCAGATTACTGAGAAAACCTTAAAGCGGCTTCGGCTGCATTTATTACATCTTGATATCTGGCTCGAGGTGCTTAACACGTGCGCACATATAAAACTGAAGTATCGGTGTATCAATTGACTATTGTGTGTACAATTGTAGTATCAGTAGCAAAAGTGTATCAGTGCTGCACGTGCGACTTGTTTAAACCAGTATTTGTTTCTCGTCTAAACGGACTAGCACAGCTGCGAGCACTGATTTGTACCTCTTCCTCTGATTTGTGGTAAGTTAACTGCTCAATGCACTTCTATAGTCTACCAAGGGATGCTCAGCTAAGAGATCAGATAAATGCTGTACAGCGTACATCGCATATTTTCTCTAACTAAATATAAAGCAGACAAGACTGGATTAGTTGCTTGAGATTGGTTGATTGCTAAAATGCCAGAGATGGTTATATTAAATCGCAGTCCCATTCGCATACACGACGATGAGTATGAAATTTCTCCTCCTCGCGTTGCCTGCACTAGTTTTTTAAAATCTTCAAGTATCTATAAATAAATAAATAAATATAATTCATTTATATAGCGCCCCAAGAGAACTTAATCTCTATTCAGGCGCTTCACATATGCCTCGGGCTCGAGCCCACGACCTCAGTCAGACCTTGGTCGGGGCGAGCACCTTAACCGCTAGGCCAAACCATCTATAGAGCAGTTCAGTCTTCGGCGGCATTTACTTTATTTTGATATCTGACGTTAGTTGCTTTATACGTGCACTCCTGTTGAATTAAGCCATCATAATAACAATGCACGGAGCTGCATCTTGGCAGTGATAGCCAAGTGCTGAGGCAGCAGGTACTGTACGCAGGTGAAAGCGGAAACAACCTCTTTTCCGTGTCTGCTAAACGGACACTCTCGGAACTGCTGCTCTCCGAGCTTCGCAGCGAGCTGCTGCTCTCCGAGCTGTTGAGAGCCTTCGCTCACCTCTTAGCCCTTTGAGCGCGGTCGCAGCTTCTAACTCCTGAAGGGGGACTGAAGACCGAAAATCAAGATGGTCGGCTGTCTCCTTATTTGTCCGCCGCTCTACTGGCAAGCGGCTGCACTCCGGTGCCCGCAGCACCTCCCCCCACCGCCACACGATGTGCCCCCCCCCCCGACCCAGTTCCAGCACTCGACGGTAAACTGAACCACATAGTGTGCAAGACTGAAGAGCTACTCATCTGTGTCCATGATCAATAGCGTGCTATGGACGTCTGTCACAGCTGGTCTCTCCTTAAGTCACAGGCGGCCGGCGGCAATCAAACAATATACACCCCGACCAGTCCTGAAGCAAGCAGCCGCAAACATGCGCAGACAGCCGAGCTTCGCCGGTGAAGAAGGTCTCTCTCTCTCTCTCTCTCTCTCTCTCTCTCTCTCTCTCTCTCTCTCTCTCTCTCTCTCTCTCTCTCTCTCACCCTCGCGGCAGCTCAGGTACACGACTCTTGCAGGCGGTCTGGCGCCCGACGGCTACAGGTTACGCCGAGGTCTGACGCTCATCGATCTAGTAAAAAACGAAGGCGCCACCGCCTGCTGGCCAAATACGTCCGGCGCCGGCCCCATCTGGCAAACTAAGTCAGGTACTGACGTCAGCTGCGCCAAGCCAGCAAACCCGTTTAGCTAGTTCCTTGTAGTGCTGAGAGCCTCAGCATTCTCATTCGTGAAAACTTGTGTAGGGACTCTTTCACTGGAGAATTTTGCTAATTCCTAAGTTCTCAGCAGACGTGGTGGATACCTAAATGCTAGAAGCTTGCATGGTTCATCTATGACATGGCTTTTTGAAGTTCGACCACCACAGGGCTTGGCATAACGAATTTCATGCGGTGGCTGTTTCCTGAGGCGATTTGTTCTGCTAAGACGCTTTGATTTGCAAAATCGGCAAAGAGTATTCTTGAATAAGTAAGCGAGCTTCATGCTGAGACTGTCTGCTTAACGTTTGTACAGCCACATGAAGTATCGGCTAGTATAAGGCAGCAGTTTCTGGCTCTTAGCAAAGGCGAATGGCGTTCACTGGTCTGTCTAAGGAAGGAGGAGACTGCGACCCTGAACCCCTTTCCTGCGACGTGGATTTATCAGACTAGCGCCCGACGTGTCCTCCCATCTGCCTATATCCTGAAAGGTCAAGGCCGAACCCCAACTTGGTCGCGCCGGCGGGCTGCCTCCACTTGTAAACAGCATGTCGAGACGCGCATTAGCAGTAAGTCGGTCTCAAATCAAGCATTCAATGCGCCGCGCGGGGCTCGTCAGCTGACCTTTCGCGTATCTCAGAGCAGCCAGCGATGTTCAGCGTTTGCTCTGAGCGTCCCCCGCCGTCGCTCGTACGTGACGCTGCATGCGAAACCGTCGTCACTACGCGGCCGAGACCAAACTATCAGCCGAAGCTTTGCCGCGGAAGCTCTCCCGATGGCTTGGATGACGGCGGATGACGATTTTTTAAGGACGACTGACGCTCTTGAACGACGCACTTCTCATTCCATCGTATCGCCCGGCCTATTTAATGCGGTCGGGCAACCAGTATTCCCTTTGGTAGCTGACTGGTCGCCTATGCCCAGAGCTTCGCGTTTTCTAAGGGAGTCAAGAGGTCCGGGCTCGGTCGTACGAGGTGACGCGACAAGGCCAAGGTTGCGATGGCGGCTGAATCACGTCCTCCGCGGACTGTTTTCCTAGAGCAGTTCGAGCAATCGCGAGGCAAACGGTAAGAGCGCGGCATGGACACGTGGACAGATGGCGACGGCGGCGGCGGCGGGCGTCTGTCAGTCCCAGCCAGCTCTCCTGCAGGTGAGAGATCAGTGCTTCGCGCTGCAGCAGCAGTCTGCCCAGCGGGGCAGAGCCAGGAGGACGGTGCGCCTCGGCGCTCACCCCAGCCTCCCGCCGGCCGGCCCGCCCGCCGTTCAGGCTAGTGCGCACCACACACTACGCTTTGCATGAGGTTTGTCGAGTTTTAAACTACCTCGCCCGCTCGCACTTATTACCCGCGTCGCACTTCGGCGGCCGCTAAGTGCACCGCTAAGGCATTCGTTGAATGGCGCGGCGTTTTGGGCTCATTTAATTTCACGACTCGGAGCTCCTTCACCTCTAGAAAATCTAGAACGATGCGGATTTCATGTGCACTTACGCCCACCTCGCTCCAGTGTGCCTCAGATAGACTGCCGCCTGGGCGGCATACCACTGTTAATGGGTGAGAGATCTTTCCGCTGCACAGTTTAAAAGCCCGCTAGGCGGGCAGTCAGACTAACTTACGAGTCACTCGGGTCAATGTCGTTTCCCGGCGTGGAACTCCTTTACCTCATTGGAATTGAATATATCCCCCGTTAGCCACCGGTTGCCAGAGCGAATACATAGGACAAATGATCAGGAAATCGGACGCAAGAATATACATTCTGAGATGTGTGCACTTCTATTGCACCCCATTTGTGGAAAGTGATCCGTGGTGAAACGTAAGCCCTGAAAGTTTACGAATTAACAGCGGAGACTCTTTTATTTTGGCCATACACCTCCTGTGGAAACGTCCCGATTGCGAGCTACATCCAGGCCGCCATAGGACACGCTGGCGAGGCTCCGTTTAGGGCAAATCCTGGCGTTCGAAAATGATGAGCAGGCGAGCAAGTCAGAAGCATTGCTCGACTGGGCTCGACGCGGCGGAATTTGGGAAGTTAGTAAAGGTAGCGTACGGCTTAGGGCAGCCCACCTTCTGTCGCCGCTAAGGCCGCACGTTGTTTCGTGAGGCTACAGGAAATCTGGCCAACTGCGCCTCGCTGTCGCTCGGAGCGAGCGACAGCGAGGCCCCGCTTTTTTCCTGAAGAACAGAGACCGGGACCCCGGAGCGGCAGGTGCGAAGCAACTGAGACTAATAATAATAATAATAATAATAATAATAATAATGATAATAATAATAATGATGCACTTGATAAAGCGCCCTCAGACTAGTCACCAATGGGACGCGCGCGTTAGCCGGAGGCCGCGCCACCGTCCGCAGCTACCTCTGGCGGTCCGTTCGTCTTTTGGCCTCCACATCTCCTCTCCGGTCAGCATCCGGCCTTCATTCGACGTTTCGCAGCTCTCTCGGACTCGCCGCCACCGCCCCGCCGCAGCCGCTGCTGCCTCGAGCTGCTTCCTGCGCGGCCGCCGCCGCCGCCGTTGCTGCCCCGTCCCGCTGCTCCGCGCTCTCTCTCTCTCTCTCTCTCTCTCTCTCTCTCTCTCTCTCTCTCTCTCTCTCTCTCTCTCTCTCTCTCTCTCTCTCTCTCTCTCTCTCTCTCTCTCTCTCTCTCTCTCTCTCTCTCTCTCTCTCTCTCTCTCTCTGTCTCTAATCGCGACTCGGAGGCCGCGAAGTGCAGCGAAGTCTAGCTAACGGCCGCCTCGACGGTAGCGGCGAGCGGGCGCGCCAGCGAGCAGTCTCGTCGTCAGCTGCTGTCTCTCAGCTCAAGCTGACTGCTGCACGTTTTCCCCGTCACTCTACGCCGCGAGCGGAGGTCTCCCGTGGCGGCGGTGCCTCCGCTCCTCCCTGCTGGAACTCCAGCGGCGCCCACGCCCATCGACCGGCCCTCGCGAGCGCTGCTCGGCAGCCGGTCGATGGGCGAACAGATCACGACCCGCCGCGCTGCTGCCTTTCTTCCAAACCGCTCGCCCGAGATTGAACGAGAAGGTCGTAATGCCCTCGGCCCGGGCCGCTACCGGCGGCTCGCTCGCTCGCTCGCTCGCTCGCTGCCCCACCCCCCTCCCTCGTCCTCGTTTCGTTTCTGTGCAGCCTCTACAAAGTGCCTAGAAAGAGATTTGGTTCTCTGGTGGTGTTGTACAAAGTTATTATTATTATTATTATTAGAGCACTCGCAACGGTGCTGATTTCAGCCACCGCGCGGAGGAGTACTGATGCCTGAACCTCGTAGCAAGGCTAGCAACTTGCACGTGCTACGCTAATGCACGCACGTGTGCCGACAGTAGCAGGACCTTTTGACAGCGATGACGAGCGCTCGACGACCTAAGCAGAACAAGTCCGTATCCATAACGTGAACAAGTCTATTCGACAGCAGCGGAGGATTACAAGTGTTCAACGGGGGCCATGACGTACACCAATGTCTCTCTCTCTCTCTCTCTCTCTCTCTCTCTCTCTCTCTCTCTCTCTCTCTCTCTCTCTCTCTCTCTCTCTCTCTCTCTCTCTCTCTCTCTCTCTCTCTCTCTCTCTGGCCTAGAGCTCAAATCATCTCCAACGCCTAATCTAGAATCGCAACTACCTACCTGTCCATCTCAAGGTGCCGGTTATTATACGGCCTCGGCCACAGATTATCGCACATTTGGCAAGAATGATTATCGGCCACAGTCCGGCTGGTTTCGCTGGCGCTGCCGTTTCAGCGAGCGGCGACTCGGCGCCGCTGCGGGAATCGCTGTCTCGCCGCCGCAGTCCGCAGAGCCAGACAGTCTGCATCGCGGCGAAACGGCTGCGCTCCAGATCGGCCAGCTTAGAAGTCGTGAAGAAGAAAGCCACTTTCGCTCTAGACGTTTGAGCCAGGCAGCAGCTGTGCCCAAGAAATGAAAACTAGAAAAATACTGATCGCTGATCGAAAAGCCTCTTTTGTGTAGCGACAGAAGAGCCTTTACGGCTATCGCCACCGCTTGCAGCGGCGA
>WPIO01000029.1:1435000-1450000 GCA_009760855.2 Cristatella mucedo
TTGTATCCCGCCCCAAGAGAACTTAATCTCAATCTAGACATTTCACATACCTCACAGGGCTCGAGCCTACCACCTCGGTAGTCACAGGCGAGCACCTTAACCCCTAGGCCAAACCAGAACTGCGCTTGTCGTACAGAAACAAGTTTCTATGCTGACGTCTACTGTTTAAACTTTTAATCAGCGCGAAAACATCGGTGCAACAATTGTTCCTGTCAAGAGCGGGAATTCATGCAGGAGGCACTTTCAGTACATTCCTAACGTGACGCCGAATACTTTGTGTAGCTGTGATATTGCGGTTTGCTGTATTCAATTCTGCTGACGCTGCCATGGAAAATTTCTAGATTTTTCCCGAAGCAAAAAAAGGCCACACCAAATCCCTCCTACTGCAATAAACCCTCTTATTTCGCAGCAGATCCTCAGATGAAAACGAGGGAATCACTACGCCAAGAGCGACGTGCCCCGGGCGGAAGCGGTAGCGAGCGGGTGGCTGCGCACGGAGACAGTCGGGCGATCTCGAGCTTTTTGTACGGCAGAGATATTTTGCACCGACAGAGCCTATTAGCCACGAAGAATAGGAAGGCAAAAAACCGCCGCTCCCGCGAGAGCGAGCGGAGCTAAAAGCAAGGAATGGGGCTCAGCTTTAATCTTAGCTAGTTAAAAGTTTGGCTCGCTCTATTTTGGCTCGCTGAATTGGGCTCCTGCTTCGCAATTTGCTCAAGCTACTTGTTATCATCACTGTAGTGCCTGACCAATCCTCGCGAGCTGCGAGGAAAACGTCAGTCGTTCAACTCGTGCTTGCAGTTGGATCAGAATGCAGCCTCTGCCCGTCGTTGCGTAGAAGTGACATGCTAGTTCACCCCCGCTGGTTTTTCGAACTTACGTTACTGCAGCCTATATGTACGACTTTGCATCTCACGCCATAAAGCTGCTGAGCCCTTCTTTACTACTGGTCGCGTGCGTCACGCTATCTGCTAGTCTGGCATGCGTTTTATATTGAAAGCATTCACTTCCCCTAGTTGTATCGCCAGAAGTGGTGATGACCAGACTCGACTCTAAATGCCTTCGCGGCTTCAGGCCCACCGTATCCGTACGTTTAGTGCGGCTCGCTGTTCCTGCTTGGCCAATTTATGGCCCTTTGATTTAGATGCGACTGCCCTTCAATATCGATTTATGGTCGGGGCCCTTTGATGAGAATTTAAGGCCAATGCTTAGAAGCAGAACAGAAGGTTCGAGACATCGGTGTTGAAGAGAGTGCGATAACCCGCTGAGTAGAGCGTAGCCGACTAATTCGTGCTGGCCCTTGAACTCTGGTGGAGCGAATGTGGCGAGTACTGCGGTTTTGGATTTACGCCTGTTCAGCCTTCGTGGACGTGTACACTTTGCCGCAGCGCGTTTCGGCGTGCATTTAGAGCGACATGAAGTAGTCGCACTTTGATCGATACCATTTTGATCCAACTCGCCTGTTGCCGTCCGTGTACCGTTGAGCTTGTACACAATTCTCTCTTTATGGTTTGATACAAAAATCGTTAGTTTAGTCTGACCGAGTTTGAGGCCGCCGATGGTGGAAGCAGTGCGGAGTCCCGATTAAGCAATCCTCTCCTCCTAAGCCGCTAGCAGCAGAATACCTCCGGCATTTTCTTTTAGAGGAGCAACCGCACGTTGCGGTTGTTGGCGCGCGCGCTCGGCGAGGATACGACGTGCACGCAGTAGAGGGAGCGACCCTTCGCGGCGGCACTCTCGCCTGCGAGTTTCCGGCGACTCCGGTGACGCCGGACGCATCTTCGCGAGCGACCTCCGCCGCGCTCCGCGGCGAATAAACCTCGGACGTCTGAAGAGCGAAATGTCGCGCGAGTCTGCCCTCTGGCGAGCAGTTCGTACGGCGCCGACGCCGCTGAACGCGCAGCGAGAATGGCCCGGAAAATGGATCCAAGCGGCCTAGCCGGCTGGCGTCCCTGAAGCTGGCTAGGCCGCGATGAAAGTGCGGCTCGCTAACATTAAGACGTCCGTCTCCATCTCAACATCAAGACGCAATTGAAGAGAGCCTGTGGTATTCGTCAGCACCAAACTAAAAAACTACCCCTTGGGTTCGAGGGCCATTTAAAAATAGCTGGCTTATTGACGCTTCACTTTAAGGTCAAAGTTTAGCTCTCGCCAACGTGAATTCGACCCGATTCTAGGGCGAATTAGAAACGGATTTTCTGTTTCCTGACTTGGTGGGGTGTGTGTGCGATGTGTGCCAGCAGTAATTTAATTCTCTGAAATGTGTCACTTTCTGCATCCGACGACGCAGAACTCCTCCTAATCTCAAGATTCGGATCCCACCCTCGCCGAGGAGGCACGACAGAGATTTATTCACACGTTGAGTGCTTAAAGGCGCTATTTTAAAATATGCGAAGTTAAAATAGACTGCGATCGGCGCGACGGGCTTCGGCGGGCTAATCGTCCGCTTGCCGACAAATGACACTCATCTCGTCCTACCCCCACCTCTCGGAATAAAGGAAATTGTGCCGGCAGTTGTTCGATAAGCCAACAGTCAGTTCTGCTCGTCCACGTTGGAAAATGCCTCGGGAGCGGCGAAAGTCGTGAATGCAGCTTAAAATCGTGGCTTGCGGGTAAAGCGAGTTAGGGCGTTCCCGTCGACAAAACGAGCCGTCCGATCTCGCTGACGGGTTGGCCGGCCATCGCTGGAGCGAGGCTGTAGGTCCACTGTCCCAAGCCACTGGCGAAGTCGGTAGCAATCGCGCATCGATCGACATCGGAGCGAGCAGACCGCACGGATTAGCGGCTAATCCATATACGCGTGGATTAGCCGCTACTCGCTCAATCGCTTGCGAGCGCCAGCGCAGAAGCATCGCGGCGGCTCTTTGCAGCGAGTACTTCCGCGTCGCTGCGGTGTGCGTACTGTCGGTAGCTAAGCGCGAGGACGCACATCCTGCGCCCGCGCGGCGCCAGCGCTGCTCGCGCTCTCCGTCGCCTATTCGACGAGGCGCAGAGCGCCGGCGACGCAGGCGGACGGCGGCGGCGCCCGTCCGAATCCGACAGACAGGCGGCCAGGCGCGCCGGCGTAGGCCAGTAATTATAATAATAGTAATAATAATAATAATAATAATGCACTTGATAAGGCGCCCTCGGAGAACTGAATCTCTTTCTAGGTGCTCAGGCCGGCGAGCGGAGGCGCCTGCCTATCTGTCCAGATCGAGGCTGCGCCGCCGCCGCCGCCGCCGCCGCCGCTGCTCGCTGGCGATCGCGCCGGCTCCCACTCGCCGAGAGCGCGCATGGAGGCGGCGGCGGCGACAAATGCCCGTCGCTTGGCAGCATTCAACTGTGGATTGCCGTCGATTAACTCGTTCGCTCGGCTCACTTGACGATCGCTCTGCTGAGATGTCCGAACGCACGCGCTGCGCAGCGGTCGAACGAGCGACGGAGGCGGGCAGCGAGATTGACGACAATGCGCGCACTCGCCACGCCCGCTTGCGCGCGCGCACCTCTCGTGCGAGCCCGGATCGACGTTGGCCAGCGCGCGAAGCTATCAGGCTGCGGCTATGCTGCGAGCCACATGCGGCGTCGAACGTTCCGCCGAGGAGGCGTTGCCCGGCGCTCGGCAGGCGGCGTAGCCAGCTGCCGAGCGTCGCCGATCCGACGAGCCGAAGTCGCCTCATCCGCAGCGCTTCTGGCGCTATCCGAACTTACTTGAGGCTACCTGCGGGTCGCGAGTTCGTCGGCTCGAACTGGGCCTTGAATATGTGCAAAGCGCGGCTAGCGGTTTTTTCACCGAATTTCATGAGGAAGCGCACCGAATTTCATAAGTCGCTGCGCGCGTCTCGCTAAGTCCCCGAACTGTTCGCGAAAGCGCTCGCCGAGACGAGCGCACGGACCGCGCGGCCCTACGACCGCGGGCACATTCCTAAACAGGACGTAACTGGCAGCGCGCCGGTTCAGGATCCCATTGCAGGCAGGCTCAGCAGCAGCAGCGCCCTCGAGCGAGCGCCCCGAACGCCGCTCTCAAGAAGGATACGACCCGTCTCCTAAACCCCGGGAGGCGATCCTCCTGCCCCGCCGCCCGCCCTCTGGCAAGGAACGGGAATGCCCGCCCGACCGACCGCGCGCGCTCGCTCGCGAGCGTACGCGAAATTGTCGGACGTCCGCCGTCCGCAGGCGGACGCAGGCTCTCCAGCCGACCGCGTGACTCTCGAACTGCTGCTGCCGTCGTCGACTGGTGGCGGTGGTGAGGGTACCTGCCCCGCTCGCAGCGTGGCGAAGGCTCAAACCCGGCACGTCGCTGGCTCTCCGGCTCGCTGTGTCTGGCTCCTCGGCTGACGCTCCCGCGAATCCGTAAAGCCTCGCCCTCGGCTGCTCGGACGCTTCGGCGCCGCGGCTGACGCTCGCCCGCCGCCGCCGCCGCCGCCGCCGCCGCCGCCGCCGCCGCCGCCGCCGCCGCCGCCGCCGCCGCCGCCGCCGCCGCCGCCGCCGCCGCCGCCGCCGCCGCCGCCGCCGCCGCCGCCCTTCCTGACTTATCGACACCACCCCTCTTACTCGCGGCTGAAGCTACGCCACCTTTAAATGGCCTGCCGCTCCCCTCTCCAGGCCAACGTAAAAACACCGTGCACGTGCGAGGCCTCACAGCTTAACCGAAAAACCACGTATCCATAACCCTAAATCTGCCAAACCCGGCTTTCTATGCGAGGCCATAAACCGGCCAGCATTACCTAACCATTAATCTGCTTTCGCCGCTTGACTGCGAGGCCATAAAGCACCGTGCCATAAACCCAGTGGCCTACCGAAGAAGGGCAGGGGCGCGTACGTCCCCGGGCGCTGGATCGGTGGCGCTGGATCAGCAGGGGGCGCCAAAATGGGCGCCTAATACTGCGGCTGGTGGCGCCGTCTGTGTGTAGTTCGTCCCAGGGTGCACAATATGTCACGAACGCCATTGTAGAAACCTAAATCTAAAACGTAAACATGCCAAACCTCTTATCTGCGACGAAACCTTAACCCTAAATCTGTCAAACCGCCCTACTGTCATCCGTCTCGAAATCCTCGCCACGCGGCGATACGCTGCACAAGCGTACGCGTCGCCGGGGACGCTGTTGGCGTAATACTAATCACGTTGAGGCCTTAGTGACACCGAAGCTAATCTCGTGGCATTGGAAAAAGCGGTACCAGCTTTCCGTCTGTTGGCTCGGAGCGCGATATAGAAAGTCAGCACCCTATTGGGAAATTCTGTCCACCTCCCCTCAGACCTCAAGGTTCTGTCGCTCACTTTTGGGCACCTTTATTCTCTTGCTCTGGCTAATCTCTCGGAAATACTTTCTGATGATGCTTCGCGTTGAACCACTCGCTCGTCCAATTTAACTCGCATAGCTGAAATCCCTCCCGACTTGCATCAGAACATCTCCTGACTTGACCACTTTTAAAAATACCTTAAAAACACACCTACTTTGGACAGCATTTAGTGAGTCCCTGCGATTCATCCTTTATGTGCTTATGCGTGCTGACACTGTGCATGCTGCCACTAACCACAGTTGCATGCTGACCCTGTGTATGTTACCCCTAACCATTTTATTCATGTTTATCAAGCATGATATTACTCACTGTTCAATCGCGCTTGCCTTTGCAGCAATTGTGAAGCACCTAGAAAGAGATTGAATTCTCTGATGGCGCTTTATCAAGTGCATTATTAATTTTATTATTATATCTGCGCCTCTATTCAACTTCAAATTCTGTACAGATCGTACTTATTATCGTACTCACCGAAAGCCTAAAACCTATTCAATCCCGACTGACGTCACGACGTGCCCCGAATCGGCTACGTTAAAAAAGAAGCTAGCAGCCCACCTGTTCCTAACAGCATCTAATCCGTCCTCGAGAGTTATCCTCCTTTTAGTGCTCACGTGTGCTGAAAGTGGGTATGTTATCACTAGCCAATTGATACGCTTCGTTTTCCAGCGCATGAAAAGTGCCTGGAAGCAGAAAATTCTCTCTAGGGGCGCTGTGCAAACATCTTATTGTCACGATTAGGAAATGACAGCGAAAATCGAGAAAATTCTTCGAGTCTCTAGCTATAGTTGAGTTTTTTCTTTCGTACGCGACGTATTCTTGAGAGCCTCAAAGACGCGACGCTCCTGGGCTTCTTCTTCTTCATCATCATCTCCTTCTTTGCTGCTACTTTTGCGAGCGACTTTCCCGGCGACTCTCTCGTGGCGAGCGCCCCCCAACCCCTGTCAGTGCGAGCGCCCCCCCCAACCCCTGTCAGTGCGAGCGCCCCCCCCAACCCCTGTCAGTGCGAGCGCCCCCCCAACCCCTGTCAGTGCGAGCGCCCCCCAACCCCTGTCAGTGCGAGCGCGCCCCCAACCCCTGTCAGTGCGAGCGCCCCCCCAACCCCTGTCAGTGCGAGCGCCCCCCAACCCCTGTCAGTGCGAGCGCCCCCCCAACCCCTGTCAGTGCGAGCGCCCCCCAACCCCTGTCAGTGCGAGCGCTTCCCGGTGCACTCGCCGGTGCACTCGCCCGTCGAACGGGCTCTGTTTTCACAAAGTGATATGCACGGATTTTCGTTCCTTTCGGAATTTATTTGACTGCAGGCCCGTGGGTGGCATGACTGGATTACAGTAATATTTCTAAAGGTTATGCTTTAAGTTTGTACAGACCGGAACTGGCAAAGTGCCACAATTTAAAACCAGCGGAGAATTTAAGTGCACATCTGTTCGTTGGCCTGTAGCTTCTGATCATGGCGTTAATTGCTGAGACCCTACGTGCGCTCTTTGATTGTTCCTGGTACATAAAAGGATCAGATAATGGAGCGGCCGTCGCGTGTGCCTGTGCTCGGCAGTGCCAGTGCCTGGGTCTTCTCGTAGGAGTGAGGTGCTCGCACTTAACGACCGACGCTCGCGGGTTCGAGTTCTCCCGAAGGCATTTCCTTATTGCCCCATGCAAGCTAAAGTCATCGCCTTCGAGGTTCTTCTCCGGCTAAATGAATGAGGCTGTCGAATCAGCTGACCTTTACCTTGTAATGCAGAGAAGCAATTAGTGGCGAAAGCTGCTTGCAACGCGCACATTCCAGAAGAATCGTCCTGCAAGCGCGTGGTAATGAACTCGGCACTGCTATTCAGATCTTACTGGGCAACGAATATTGGCTTCGTGTAGCACCAACGAGTCTCACTGACCTTCCGTGCAGCACTGAATACTCAGCGTCCGAATGAGATTAGAGCCTGCTTTCACTCCTGCTCATTCTTCTGCTTCTTCTCCTGCTCCCTATCTGGTTCTTGCTCCTGATCTCACTCCTGCTCCGGTTCTTGCTTTTGCTCCTGATCCCGATTCTGCTCCTTCTCCTGATCCTGCTCCTGCTCCTGCTCCATTCCACGTGAGATTCTTAACCTCATGTGGTTATTCCAGAGATAGGCGGCCCTGTCTGTGAGTTGGTTCCCCAGCGTAATTGTTCACACTCCAAGATGCAGTGAGCACGCATCACATCCGGGCTCTCTTGTCTTGATATCAGGTGGCTGGCCGCACTGGCAGCGGCAGCTTCGAGCGAAAACCCGCGTTCTGATTGCAAGAAACCTCCCCTGAAGCGCGACGTGTGCCGCTGTAATTCTAACGCGAATTCAAGTTTAGGCCATTACTCAGCCAACGAGGCGTAGCTCTTCTGCAGTGACGCGAAGAAGTGGTGGCTACTTTCTGCCCGGTTTTGCCAGACTGCTAATCGAACCTGCTTTTGGCAATGCTTCACTTCCTCCGCAGTCGGGGGTGCATGCCTCACCAGCGCTGCGGCTCAGCTGGCTCCGGTGGCGGCGGCGGCGGCGGCGGCGGCGGCGGCGGCGGCGGCGGCGGCGGCGGCGGCGGCGGCGGCGGTGACTCATTGGCGACAATTGGCGAAGAGGATGCGCGAATGCCTGGCCAATTCGTGCGCCGCTCTTTGCCCGAGGACTCCGACCTTGCCAGCTTCCAGACGAAACGAGATCGGGGATTTACCGCTCTGCAATACACGTTCGCACTAATGAAATCCAGGACGAAGCCATTAAGCTCTCCGATTGCCTTCCCACGAGTCTTCAATGCACGATGCAAGCAGTTAGCCTGTCAATGGCGACAACGTAAGTACATCCGAACTCGACCGTTACTATTCACAGATACGACTCGCAAGGTTACGATCATTTACCACCATCATTCGACCAGGAAAAATTAAAGTCGAACCTTTAAAGACGCAGACGCAATACATTTCCGCGGTTTCTCTTGGGCCTCCACTCATCCACGCCGTTCTGAAACTCACTTCCAGCTTAAGAACGAGTTTCTAGGGCAAGTGATGCCTGGATTTTTGAGAAGCAGCTCAACCGAGACGTGCGAGGGCCGCCAACGTTGAGCATCGGATGTGCGCACGGTTGATCCAGAGCTTTGATCCAGAGCTTTGATCCGGAGATGCTGCTGGTGCTGATGTACCGCCGACCGGCGGTTTGTAACGTATCTCCGTCTGTAACGCCACAAAGCCACATAGACTATGTGGGCGCTACGAGCGAGAGTTCTATAAAGCTCACGAAAGCCCTCAGGGGCTTTCGATACACTTTCGCTATCCAAAAGACTCAATCTCACGCAACAAAGAGAAAGTGAGAAGCATAGCTGACTCGGGAGGGCAATAGTTGAGGTAGTGAGTAGCATGGAAGTAGCAGCTCAGGGCGGTTGGAGAGAATGTGCCATAGTCGGCAGCTGGAGAGATGTCGTTGCGTAAGAATTGTGGAGGTGAGTTCCACAGTCTAGGACCTGCCGAGCAAAAGTTTCTATCGACAACAGTCTTTGAGCATAGGAATGGTACAGCTAATTTATTTCCATACAGGACCTGAGGGCACGATGAGGCTGAAACTACATTTGATATAGCACCCTGGAGAGAACTCAATCTCTTTCTAGGCACTCTACATTTGCTGCAAAAGAAGCACGATCGAATGGTTAGTAATTGAATTGTCGCGGTTTTGTTCCCCTTCATAGCCGCTGTTTCTTTTGCCCATGTTTATTTTTAGAACTGATGTCAGGTGCTTATATGAACAGAAGCGCATGGCCGGGCTGGGGTGATAAATGTCTACACTTAGAATTGCCCTGCGTGTCTGTGCGTCAGTTCTTACGCTGACCCACAAGGCCCGCCACGGCTTGGCTCCTTCGTACCTAGATGAACTGCTGCATCAGTTTCAGCCTGTTCGCGCCCTCGGGTCCTGTGTGGACAATAAATTAGCTGTCCCATTCCTCCGCTTAAAGACAGTTGGCGACAGAAGCTTTAGCTCTGCAGGTCCTAGGCTGTGGAACTCGCTTCCACAATTCTTACGCAACGACATCTACTCTCCAACTGCCGACTATGGCACATCTTTTTCAGCGGTCCTGAACTGCTACTTCTATGCTACTCACTACCTCAACTGCTCTCCTAACTCTGCTATGCTTCCCACTTTCTCTTTGTTGCGTGAGACGAAGTCTGTTGGCTACCGAATGCGTACCGAAAGCCGCTTAGGCTGTGAGTGCGCTATACAAAACTCTCCTGCGTAACACCCACATGGTCTTTATGACTTAGTGGAGTTACTGACGGAGATAGATTACATTACATTACATTACATTAGTTGTGGCTTTTTGTTTGTTTGTTCGTCTGGCCGCGCCCACTCCTGCGGCCGGCGGTGCGGTGTGGGCGCGGTTTTTTCTGGCCTAGTGTGCCATCTTGACCTCCTGAAATGGCCTAGTAGTCCGAAACCTTTCGTCGACCTCTGCTCTGGTCGGTCGAACCTCGGAATTTCGGTTTTGAGCAGCTGTTTTCGATTGCTGTGGCAGACTCAGGCAATGCACACGGGGTACACTGGTGCCATGTGCAGTGCCGTTTACCCGCTGCCCTTTAAACGCGCCGAGCTGAAGGCTGGGGATGGCCAAGGTCAAGGCCACGTCCGGCCCCAACTGCCGCGCGGGCGGCGTATACTTGGCTTCGCAGCATCCCGAGACAGATGGACAGTGAATGAAATGCAACATTGTCTCCACGAAAAAGACTAGGAGACATTGCACTGCCTATGTCAGTACTGAGTGGCGGTGTCACCGCAATTGACGCTAGTAGTCAAGAGCGACTGAACACACAAGTTTGCCACTAAGTGCAGCTGGGGGACGATCAAGCACGAGTAAGTGGGAGGCGAAAAAAAAGATGGGCGGGACAATCAGCTGACATTGAGCTAAGTAAAAGAAAGCGTGGGCGAGGAAGAAGAACTTGGTTTTGAGATCTTGACCACGGGTCAAGATTTGCGATGGTAAAGGGCGTGTAGGCATGTTTTACCGTGTTAGTGCAGAGAAATGGGAGCTGAAAGAGCCGAAAATGTGGCTGCATGATAATGTCTCACAACACCTTTAGCAAGGACTGCCCGTGTGCAGTAAATATTCTGCTGTAAAAATGTAGGTTAGGCCAGTTGGTGGGAAATTTAGAATATGTACACTTTGTCGAGTAGAGAGGAATACTATTGGTACGAATGAACAGTTCGCGAGTAGTTTAAATTGAACGGCAGTAAGTTTATAGATCGTGCGCTTCGGCACGGCTTTAACGGAGTAGAGATGGGGATCGAAAGGAAATTTCTAATCAAGAACGGCACTAGAGTAAAGGAAACAAATAAAAATCGGCTTATTCAACAGTTTAATTTAATATATATAAATAATATAATTTAATAATATTTTAATTATTTTAATAATGTAATGTATATATATATATGTGTGTGTGTGTGTGTGTGTGTGTGTTTAGTATGTATATAATATAATTCATTTGTATAGCGCCCCAAGAGAACTTAATCTCTATATTCAGGCGCTTGACATATGCCTCGGGGCTCGAGCCCACGACCTCAGTCAGACCTTGGTCGGGGTGAGCACCTTTACCGCTAGAACAAACCAGTTACTAAGAAGTAGAAGAGCCTTTGCCGCAGCTTGCAGTGGGCAATATAGGACTGCCTACAGCAGGACTGGAACTCGCGATCTGAGGTCATGAGGTCATGAGGTGCTCGAACTTTCTCTATGGGCTACGACCCGGCCGTCTGCCTTTAACCGAGGTCTTTCTGTTAAGAAAGGTTACTGGTCTCAGGATGTGAGCACAGTTCATCGCTGCCGCAAGACCAACGTCCTAGCGAGTCTCCGGCGGGGCAAAGTTACAGTTAATGACCGCCAGCCATTCTGGGACTTGAAGTGTCCAACCGTTAATCGACGCAAAGACACGGACGTGGGACAAAAATTGAAGCACTTGCCATGGGTCGCGAGGCTGCTTTTAGTTGGCCATGGGCTTTTTTTTGGGGGGGGGCGGCTCTCCTCGGCGTTGCAGTCATTGGTCACTAGCTATTGGTCACCAGCGTGCGTGAGGCCACCTAGGAGAGATCGCGAGGCTAGCTTTACTTTGTCTCTCACGTACTAGGATCGTTTTCACTTCCTTTGTTTGATTCAGCGTATAGACAATTAAAGCTTGCGAATGCTCTTCGGGAAATAATAACGAGAAGAGAGCCGAAAAAGTCCTACAAAGTTACCACCGCTTCCGAATGAGCTCTTGCCAAAGAGCGTGCACGTGCACAGTGCGAATCTAATTGTATATACATATATATATATATATATATATATATATATATATATATATATATGTGTGTGTGTGTGTGTGTGTGTGTGTGTGTGTGTGTGTGTGTGTGTGTGTGTGTGTGTGTGTGTGTGTGTGTGTGTGTATATAAGGGGCGAGCACGAAAACAAGCTGCCTGACACGCCTCCCGGATCGGTCGTTGTCCCAGGCTTCCATTTACGTTGATGAGAAGTTTGCAATAGTATCAGATTTTACTTTCGCTGGAGCGAGCGGTATTTGCGTTCTCATTAGGTAGTGTCTCATCAATACTGCGTCAAGGTTTTCACATTGAGGAGCCACGATGAAGATTAATATTTTAACAATTTATTTTTTATAATTAATATAATATTAATGTTTAATATTACGCCGCGGCGACAGTCTTAGCCTCGGGGTCTTAGCCACGGGGTACGGTGCTCGCATACTCCACTACCGTGGGTCGTGGGTTCGAGTCCAGCAGTCGCCAGTACTTCATTGCACGCTGCAAGCGGGGTGATAGGCACCGAGGCGCTTACGCCGCAATATAAATGAGGCCGTTGAATCAGCTGACCTTTACTGTACAGGCGCGATCCGAGTCAAGATGACTAGTAATCTCATTTATTGCTTTGAACCTTGAGAAAGCGCATGCAAGAAAACGTGGAGGGTGTATTGAACATGGAGGTGAAAATTAAGACAAAATGGTGCGGCTCGTACGATGTAACTTGTATTGTTCGTACTGCCGTGCAAGTGCTGCTTTGTCTGCTGTCTACCCTACTGCTAGCAGCGCTCTCGCCCCTCGAAACAGCTCGAGGCCTCTGCTTTCTGCCTGCCCCTGCGGCGGCTCTCTGCCTGCTCCCTTTGCCATCCGCTCAGCTTACAGCTCCTCCACCTTGGGGGGCTCCGATCGTCAAGCAGGAACAGAAAGGAAGAGATGAGGAACAAGCGCACCACATGAGGAGCACGGCTTGGCGAGCGAAAGAAGGCAGGCAGGTAGAGTACGTACTGGTTCTCTCTCTCTTTCTCTCTCTCTCTCTCTCTCTCTCTCTCTCGCTCTCTCCCTTTCTCTCTCTCTCTCTCTCTCTCTCTCTCTCTCTCTCTCTCTCTCTCTCTCTCTCTCTCTCTCTCTCTCTCTCTCTCTCTCTCTCTCTCTCTCTCTCTCTCTCTCTCTCGGGTGAAGGCAGCTCTACATCGGGGTAGGAGCGTTCAGGGGCTCAGAGGCTTAGACGATGTGCATCCAGCTCTCTCTCTCTCTCTCTCTCTCTCTCTCTCTCTCTCTCTCTCTCACTACATTCACTAAGTCACTGTATAAATACAAATAATGACGAGAAGAGAGCCGAAAAAGTCCTACAAAGTTACCACCGCTTCCGAATGAGCTCTTGCCAAAGAGCGTGCACGTGCACAGTGCGAATCTAATTGCGCGCACGCACCGCGGGGAAAGAGCCGTAATTGGGGAACTCCTCTTGTAATCCTCAGAAAAAAATGCGACGCTGTCGAAAACTCCTAGTCGTGAAGCCTGCCGACTGCTATCGGCCTTGACATGAAGCTTGCTGGCACTTTCCAGTTTCTCAACTTGGTGTCACTGCCGCCACGGTCATTTGTCAGTAGATTACCGTGTAAGGACCAGAAAAAATCTACAGCACGCTCGACTGCCTACCATCCTCAGCCGCCAATCCTCAGCCGAAAGTGCCAAGTGGTCATTAGCGCCCAGCGTACTTGCTACCAAGGTCATTCAAGGCATTGACGAGGACAATTTGTTTAAATCCGCATGGGGGAGGTAAGTCTTGTTGATCTGCGCCCAGACTTGACCGACAGCCTCGACAGCCTCAACGACGTTGTGAATACGACACTTAGGGAGTGCCCTTGGCGAACACGCTCCCTAACATTCTGTGCGTGTACAGAGTCGTGGATTCCTTTCAATTTACGATTAGAACTTTAGAAAATGCACCGTGTTAAGCCAGGTTTGAACGCCGCTTTGAGAAAAGTGGGTCTGTCAGAGATCTAGTCAATTTATAATACTTCCTTCGAGTCTTCACTCGAATGCTTAGAATAGCCAGGGCTTCTTTTGTTCGCTCGAAAACTGAAGTCCTGCCAGTTAGGCTGAAAACAGATTTATAAGACGGCGAACAATTTGCTGGCCAATTCTCAGAGGTCTCACCCCCAGATATTAACGGGGGGTCGGTCGACAAGTTTTCAGCGTTCTTCACTGAAAAGATTCGAGCACATTCGAGCCTCCATAAAACTCCCTGAGACTGAAGTAGTTTTTAATCGTAACCAGTGGCCTTTCATAAGAGATTTCCGAGGTTTCTGCATGTGATATGGCTACCTTTATAGGGGCTTGTAAAAAGAGCTTGTCTCCGGAAGACTCTCTGATCCATCATCTCTGTGCTCTTCACTGGCAGACAAACTTGGCCCAGAAATAAACGAGATTCATAATGCTTCTCTGGGAAAAGAGATTGTACCAAAGTCGTTCAAATTAGCCATCGTTAGACTGATACTTAAAAAAGCCTGGATTGGATACAGAGGTCTTTGAAAAGTATCACGAAATCTCCGTTCTTCCTTTTCTTTCAAATATTCTTGAAAAACTGCCTTTAAGCAGCTGATAGCACACATTGTAAAGAATGAAATTTTCAAAATATTTCAATCGGGGTTCAAGCGGCAGAACTCCACTGAAAAACTGCTCTTCTCCGTGTAACCAATGACATTCTAGCAGCAACGATGATGGGAATGCCATTGTACCCTGGTGCTCCTACATTTATCAGCTGCCTTCGACGCTATTGATCACGATACTCTATTCGAACGATTGAGAACAACGATCGGTCTGGCAGACGACGGCACTGGCGTGGTTCAAATCGTACCTGTCTGATCGTGTTCAATCCATGTCGTGTGGGGGTCAGGTCTCATCCACCAGTCCAGTCACCTGTGGAGTCCCCCCACAAGGGTCCGTCCTGGATTCTCCGCTGTTCTCCATTTATGCTCAACCTCTGGGAAACGTGATTCGGGTCCATGGAATAAGATATTACTTTTTTGCTGACGATACGCAGCTGTATTTGTCATTCAAACCGTCGGAGTCTGCTGCTGAAACTTATAAACTGAATGCTTGCCTTGCCGGCATACGACACTCTGGATGTCGGAAAATTTCTTCAAACAAAATGACGATAAAATTGAACTGCTGCTCATAGGACACCCTAAGCGTGTGACTGGATGAAAAGGCTTTGCTCTTCGAATAGGTGATGCTGTTGTGCGACCATCACGGCGTGATCGAAATTTAGGTGTCGTGTTCGACAGCTGCCTCAATCTCAAAAGCTTCATTCAAAAGTCTGCTTCTACAGATAGCCATCACGTCGGATCCCTATCCAAGATTAGGTACCGTCTTCCACGGTGGCTTGCAAAAAATTTAACTAGCTTCTTAGTTCTGTCTCGGCTTGATTATTGTAACTCCCTTTTGG
>WPIO01000029.1:1455000-1480000 GCA_009760855.2 Cristatella mucedo
GCCGTGCCGACGGCTCCTGCAGGCTTTTTTGGCGAAAGCAGGCGGCTGGCTGGCTGGCTGCGAGCCTTGCTCTCTCACCTCGGCACTCGCTTAGATAGGAGACGGCCAGGGTCGAGTAGGGCTGCTTGCACTTGGCTCTCAGCAGTGCACAGTGGCTCCTGTACGTGCGGCCGTCCGTGCCGCACACGGGCCCCTTGTGCGGCGGCGAGGAGCCGTCGCTGGAAGGAGCCTCGGCCGTGCAATTCGGCGAGCAAACGCATCGCGGTGGCTCGCCGCCCCGCATCCGACAGCGCTCGTTGGAGCCGCATCGCAGCGTCTCGCATGTTCCTGCAATCAAATCCAGAGCGGCTGCTGAGGAGGCTGGAAAGCAAGCCTGGAAAGCCTGCTTGACTGCAACTGCATCCGCTGGCTGGCGGGTGAAAAAGGACTTGCCGTCCACGTGCTCAGAACCTGTCCCCTGGCTTTGCGTTTGACGTCACATGGCCAGCCCCAGAAGACAAGTCAATTAGAGCACGGGTGCTCATCGTAAAGGCGGCCTTTGTTCGCTCAGCCGCTGAGCTTCTCGTGCGAAGGATACCGGCAGCATAGAGTGTCCTCTATCCCGATGTAGAAACACCGGCCCGCCCCTACCCCCACCAGTATGGCGCCATAACAGATCAACTTGCAATACCGTGTTCTTCTCATGCACCCCTGCCCCCCACATCTTCTCACGCACCCCTGCCCCCCCCCCATCTTCAGCCCGTCACCTGCCTTTGCCGCCGAGCCTTCCTTGCTTCGATCGGGTGCTACGTCGAGTCTTGAGCACGAAACTAAATAATCGTAGGTGGCTGTCGCTGAGCGCTTAGTTACTCCGATCTCAGTGGCCGCGGTTCCAACAGAGCATGAAGTAAAACAAAAAACGCTCACACGCACACATGCAATGACTGACAGACAGACACACAAAGAAGCAGACAGTGAGTGAGCGAGAGAGAGAGAGAGAGAGAGAGAGAGAGAGAGAGAGAGAGAGAGAGAGAGAGCCAACTATATAGAGAGACAAATAGAGAGGTAGAGGGAGGAAAGAAAGAGAAGAGAAAAACAAGATGGGAAATGGAAGCAGATGAATGCTGTCTGTCTGGATTCTTGAGAACACGCAGGAAATGACCCGGTGCCCTTGTCTTTGCCGTCACGTCGTCCCCTACCGTAATAGGGCATTCATTAGTCCGCTGCCTATGTGCCAGGTGTCAAGGCCTACCGGAATGCAGAGACAAATAAGCTTACTGCTAGGAGCCTCCTTGAACGGTGAGCCTTGCAGCTTTGAAAGGTTTAAATTCCGTTCATCCGATGGGCCTGCATTACACATTTGGGCCTATCTTCGGCCAGAGTCTCTTGCGGGCCTGCTTCTTACTAGCTGTCGCGAGTCCAACGCTAGCCAGAGCTAGCCGCTGCCGAGCGACCCAAGCGCCCGATAGATAGTCTAAATAGAGTCTGGAAAGCCCGGATCCCAGCATGGGCTGTGCTGCTGCATAATGCTCAGAGACAGGCTCGAGGTAGTTGCTTAGCAGCTGCCTACACCGGCTACGTCACGGCGGAGAGGTCCTGCTCCGAAACCTGCTGTCAGACGGCTGGCTGTAAATGGCTGTCGCCTCCTTCGCTCAGCCTAGCGGCAAATCGGGGTGACATAGTGAACCATTTAGCTTAGGAGACTCGTGACAATAGAGGTCGAGACCGCCGCGCAGACAGCTTTTGACGGAGCCATTATAGGTGTACAAAGGCGGCGGCAGCCGAGCGTGAAGGGATCAGCGGTGGGTGTGTCGGCAACGTGAGCGGCCAGAAGGTGTCTGTCCGTCTGCGGCAGCCGGCGGCGGCGGCGAGGCCGGAATTCCATGCTAAGCAGATAGTTCGGGGCAGGAGGAACTGGGGAAAGGTTCCGCACAGCCTGGCGCGCCGATAGACGTCGAAATGGCTTAATGAGAGGTCCAGCCGTCTCTTTGTTTTAGCTCGCCCTCTTAGCGTGCCCGGGCCGATAGCCACTGTCCCGAACGACGAAGTCCGTTCTTCCAGCGTGGCTTTCCGCAACAATGCTCGCCTCCGACAGCAGCCTTGGTGCGGACGATTTAAGTCTAGCCACTTCGCCCGCCTCGCCCTTGGAGTTCGCACAGACGATCACTGCTTCGAGAGGTACCCCTCGCCCCAGTGCGTGCCTGTCTAGCGTTCGTCGCCGCCGGTCGCCGCCACCGCAAGCGCAGCCTTCGACACGAGGCGAGCGACGGTACTTTTCGCAAGCGGTGACTGCCCATTGCCGAAGTGAGCAAGCCGGAAGCCATCCCAAGAGCCCGTACGCTCGCTCGCACACTCTTCGCCGCCGGCACTCCGAGATGCGCCGGCAGCGGCTCGCCATCGGCCTTCACCTCCGAGTCCTGGCGGACCGGGCGAGTGCCCGCAGACCCAGCTACTCGGCCCCACCTTTCTTGCGGAAGCTGCTGGCTATTGCCGGCGTCAGTGCCTGAACGAGAATCGGCGGCGGGTGCACAACCGCCGCCTAATGCCGCGAGACCCGGCGCTGAACTGCTGCCTCGTCTGCAACTCTGCATTACGAGCTCTCTCCAGCCATCCTTCGGTCGGACCGCAACGGGCCTCACGGCAGAAAGCCTTTTCGGAAGCGGCGAGAGGCGAAAGGCAGACGGAGGCGCTCGCTCGGGCATTAGCGCAAAGGGCGAATGCTTGAGTCGGCCGCCGGTGCCCACGTCCGGTGCTAGGAGTTGCTGGGAGGGCGGCGTTGACGGCTGCCGCTGTTGGTGCCGCCGGCGCCAAAAACTTCCGAGCACGCAGTCCTGTCCGAGCATGTAGGGGCGTGGTGGGAACTATATATCTGCACTGAGAGCGACGAGTTGCATGTGGAAGGCGATAAAGGCCCGAGAACATGTAGGGAGAACGTTGAGGCCAGGCGTCTCTTCGCTAGAAATTGCACGCGGGGGGGGGCCAGAGGCCGCGGTGGTTCTAGAAGCTCGAGGGCGTGCAGCGACAGCGGAGCTGGCGTTCGATCGTAGCTGCCCCGGACTGAGTGTAACGACGGGTCGTTAGTGTATCGGAGTGTAACGACGTTAGTGTATCGGAGTGTATCGGTCGTTAGTGTATCAGAGTGTAACGACAGGTCGTTTTCGATCGTAGCTGCCCCGGAGTGTAACGACGGGTGAGACGGGTTCGCGTGGCCAGCGGCCGCCACCGTCGGTCGACTTTACGGTCGTCGCAGGCTTCGGGGTCCCTCACAGAGGGCGGATGGTTGGCGGTCCCGGTCGGGCGCCGCCGCCGCTAGCGCGCGAAACCCTACCAAAGCGCTCGCGTCGGAGAGCGCCGCCGCTTACCGTGGCAGGGCTTGCATCCGGGAACTCCGCCGGCAAAGTAGGTGTAGTAGATCAGGCGCCCGCGGTCGAGGCTCTGCTCGACCCAGTAGGTCTGCTGGCCGCGAGCCTGCTGCATGCCGCAGCAGCCCTCGCGCGTCGTGCTGCCGGCGAGCATGCCGCTGCACTGGCCCGACGTGGACATTCGCTGCCAGCAGCTGCCGCCTGAAACGAGAGCGGGCGACGCTGCGACACCGGAAGCACAGCATTCCATCTAACCTGAAAACGATCGCCGCCGCCGGCCGCTCGCCGCCGTAGAGATGCGCACGAATCCGACCGCTGAGCTCTCCGTCGCCCGCTCCGCCCACATCAACCAGCCGTCGCTTCCCGGTTCCGAAAGCTCGCGGCGGCGGCGGCGGCGGCGGCCTCGCTCTCGTGCGACGTCAGCCGGCCAGCGGCCTCGAGGAGACGGTCGAGCTGGCGAGTCATTAACCGTCGGCGGCCTCAACAATGGCGAGTGCGCCGAGCTCGGCCTGGCGTGGCGGGCCTGTGTGCTGCCGCACGCGTGCGACCGTGTGTTTGCACGGGCTGGTCAATCGCTCGGCGGCAACGGGGCGCTGCTGCGCGTGCCAACCCAGCCACAGCCAACGACTACGCCGCCGCCGCCACCTGCTCGACCAACCGAGCTCTTTGGGCGGTCGACACCGACGCCGCCCGCGGGCGCGCGAGACGCGAGGTCTCGACGTCGTCTCGGCGGACTATCACGCTCATGCGACGGCAGGTCTTCGGCTCGCGCTACCACCGAGGTGGCCGCCGCCCCAGGCGGCGACTTGCCCTACCCGACGCCGGTCCGCCGCCACCGCGAGGCCAGCTCTCATCTTATCAACGACGTTAACTCGCGCTGCTATATTTGGCGGCTGTATATTTGCAGGTATAATCGCTAGAGATACTGGAAGAGAAAGTAATAAATCCTGCCAAGCTCGGAGAAGTTCGCCGCCACCGCCTCTACCGCTAGCCAAGAGTCGTCTTGACGTTAAGCGATCTCGCCGTAGCATCTAGCCGTCAAAGTGACGCTCGAGCGACCAGCCGACGCGACTATACACCCTCCCAGGGGCCGGGTAGGTCGCTGTTCACTGCAGAGCGGCTCGCGGACGGGCTATGCCCCGTCGGTGTGCACGCCGCTGCCTGCCACACTCGACGAAGCAGCGAAGGGCGTTCTCCGCTCGCCGGGTGGCCGCCGCAGCCGCTCGCTCGTGCCAGGCGAGTGGGCGGGCGGGCGGGCGGACGAGGAAGACGCCCTCAGGCTAAATAAGAAGACGGAACGCCGCCCGCCTGCCAGCTCGTTCCGTCTGGACGCCACCCGGCGGGTGGCTGTCGTAGACAACGCGTTCGACGCTCGCTTCTGCTACCCATTAGGGCGAGCCGAATACCGGCGGCTTCGGATCTAAAAAAAACCTTTATCCAAAGTAGTAACCTTTGCTTAACCCGGCCAGTCCGCAGGAGGCGGCAGCCACCTACCGCTGAGCGGAGCCGATGTGAGCCCGGCCTCCACAACGCAGCCGCCGCCGCCTTAGCCGAAACTCCGGGGGGGGGCGCGCCCTCAAGCAGCCTGCTGCCCCGTGCTGCGCTGTCACCAGCCGCCATGCGCCGTCCCCAGCAGCCAGTGGCGCAGCAGCGGGAAGGTCGCCGGCTGCAGCCGCAGTCGGAGGGAAAGTCGGCAACTGAGAGCCAACGCCGTCGGCGGGTCTGGCTACGAGGGCATGACCATAGTAATCGCCCTGCCGCTAGTGGGCGGGCTCTCTGCTATTAGACCACCTTCTTTTACAGCATATGTAAAGTGCCTGGAAAGAAATTAAGTTCCCTGAAGGCGCTACATAAATATATTCCTATTAGTAGTAGTAGTGGTATCACAGTTAGCCGCCTCTTTTCAAAGACTGCGAACTTCGCGCAGATGGCCCACCCCAATGGGCTCGGGCCTCTACGACAGCCGCTTCCCATGGCGATGCTAGGCGAACCACAGGCGGCTTCAGCAGCGGCCACATTCATGAATGCTATTCGCTGGCACGCCACGGGCAGCCTGACGATTGGCCTCGGGTGATGTGGCAATGTCTACAGAGGCATCGCGCCAAGCGTCGTTTGATTGAGCGCGGAATCGGCGACGCCAATGGTCATTCACTGGACTACTCCGTACGATTGTCCTGGATCAATACACACACGCATACGCACCACACCAAGCCAAAGTGGCCCACTCCACTTGCAGCGCAGCCGTGCGGAGGGACAGACGGACGGAAGTTAAAGTTTCGGCAAACTCGTCTGCGGCCTCGGCAGCAAGAAAGGCAACCCCTGGGCAGCGCCCCGAGACACTCTTGGAGTTGGGAATGCACCTTCGCGGTGCATTGTGCAAGTAGCTTTCGCTCACGCTGCGGCGCCGCTGCGGAGGAATTCGCGTGCGTAACAAAATGTCCAGCCAGTCCTTGCCGACGGTTCGCCCGCACGAAAAACTTTGTTTCGGCCGGAGCGTTCATCGACGTGCCGTGGAAAACGGCTATAAAAGAGAGCCATCCGGCGCGTCGCTGCAAACTCGCTGTGCCACGCCTTTCCAATTACTTTGTGTACGCTCGTACCAAAGGACTTCCTTCGGCGGAACCCTCGAAAGCCTAGCTCGCGCGACCTCCCCCCCCCCCCCCGCCCTCCCCCGTCGACTACCAACCTGGCGCCGAAGTCGCTCGCCGATCATGGCGCTCTAACTCGGCCGTCAGCCGCACCGGCCGAGCTCCAGAGAGCGGGCGCCGGCAAGCGATAGCCATCGCCCGCCGGCAAGAGATAGCTGGCGAAAGCCTCACCTTGCGCTCGTCGGACGAGGCATTCCAAGCAGAGCAGCACTGCGATCGCCGTTGCGACGTTCATCGTTGCGCTCTGGCGGCACAAAGTCGACCGCGTGAGCACCTTGGCTGGCCGGTAGGCCGACGACGAAGCTCTTCGTTAGCTTCCGGAAGCTTCGCTCGGCGTCTCGCGGATGACGTTGACGCTGCCCGTCGGCTTCCCGGGCGCCCACTCCTTACACTTTTAAAAACAAATGCAAGCGCAAGCTGCCCGATCAGGCGGCGGCCACGACTGGGCGACTGCTCATTGATACAGCTAGCTGACCGCAGCCTCCCCGTTATAAGGTCGCCGTCCTTACACGTGACGTGTTCGAACCTCCAATTGCGAGCGAGGGGCTCTATTTGTGGGCGGCCTCGGCGAGTCTCCATTCATAAAACTGCCCGCCGGTTGGCCGTGGTGGCGGCGAGCAGCGCCCGAGCTTTCGGTGCAGGTTATACGAGCGAGGATCTGGGGCCCACCCAGGAGAAGGGAGGGGTGAGCAGCCGCTCGGCGTCGCCGTAGACTGAGCCCTCCGAACCGTCGCTGCGGTGGCAGCGCCTAGCAGCGATCGCAGTAGGAGCGAGCAGCCGCCCGGGCTGCGACGATGGCGTCTCTGTGGCGATGGCCGCCGGACCTCATGCGGGACCACTTCCGCCTCATGAGCCCGAAACTCTCGCTGCCGCCCGGCGAAAATGTCAAAGCGCTTGCGGTGCTTCGACTCGCAGCAACAGCAGCGCATGCGTGTAAATGGTAGCAAACGCTACACCTTCGGGACCTGGCGCTGCGGCCATCGAAGGCGCTCGATGGCTGGCGGCGAGCTAGCTAGCGCAGCGTCGGTGGCAAGCGTGCCGCCGCAGCGTCTGGCGATGCTGGCGGTTCAGTTGGCTTTGCTCGGTCGACGAGCTCCTAGCCTGCGACGATGCTGTGCAGCAGCTGCCGCCCCTACTTCTGAGCACGAGGTCGATGCTTATCTGCAAGCCAGCCGAGGCGAGGCGAGGCGGGGCGGGCGGCCAGGAGATCGAAAGAGACTGCGGACTCTCTGATCGACTGCTGCTGCTGCTGCTGCCTGCGGCTGGCTGCTCCTGGAAGATAAGTGACTGACTTAAGGACAGACTGGGGTGGGTGGACACTGCTGACTATCGTCGGCGAACCGAAGACGGAGCTGCTGCCTTCGGGCCGCTTTCTTGAATCGACTCGGAAGGGGCGTGTCGATAGGCTCTATACTCGAGGATAGGATGGCGCAGGCAAGGTCTATGCATAGCCCACTCGGAGAAAACCTAGGTAATCGAAGGCTCGCCTATATTAATGCCACTAATGCTTCTGCTGTTGCTAGTACTGCTGCCTTAGCTCTACTATTGCTGCTGCTGTTGCAGCTACTGCAACTACTACTCCTAATAATATAGAGCACCCTTAGAGAACTTAATTTCTTTCTAGGTACTTTGCATTTGGTGGGGAGGAAGCATGTCAACATGCGCAGTACCAGTATGCACACGTATGCAGGGAACATTTTTATATGGACAGAGGGAGCAAATACTGTGAGGAACGGCGGTTTTAGTTTCCTTTTTCTAGATCGGCAGGTCTGGGGATATCGATAGTGAGTTCCAGATTTTGGGATCATAAAAACTAAAAATACGATCTTGAAAAGGATTGAGGTTGGTTCGAGGCAGAGCTAAAGGGCTTGAATCAGAAGAGCAGGTGGTACGATGCTCAGCCTGATTGGGAAGTAGTTCGGATGGGTTAGCCCGAGCAAAGTAATAAAGGGACACAAAAGTGAGTGCCAGAGTGTTAGAGTCGATACGCTGCTTGACTTGATGTTGATACACTGCTCGACTTGAAGTCGGTACACTGCTTGACTTGAAGTAGATATAGTGCTTGCCAGAGAGCCTGTGCAGGTCAACGAGAAGTGGGATAATTCGGCAATGGCGATGCTCGCGATAGACAAGCCCAGCTTTCGAGATGATAAAAGACAGCTTAAAAAGCATCAGCCTTTTAAAGAAAGCATGCACTAGGCTGGGAAGGTTTGGACAAAAAGCCCTAGTGGAAATCACTACGACTTGCAGTTGGCGATATTGATTTGCTTAATCGAACCCGTGGCCAGAGTAGTGAAGTACGAGCATCTTATGCCAGAGCTGTAACGGGGGGGGGGGGTGAGGAACAGCTTATTCAGCAACCTCATTTACTCAGCGGCAGAAGAAGCTTTCTGCAGTGGGCTATGCAGGTCTGCCTACTGTGAGGTGCCAGCTGTTAATTGCGGTACTGAACATATACCTGTAAAAAGGCACCAGTTTAAAATGAGGCTATACTTCAACAGCGTCTAAATAACTTAGGAGCGAAATACCTGCCGTCTGTACACATTGGAAAAGTTTTGGATACCGCACGGCGAAGCAGCTCTTTAATGACAGAGTGCAATTTAAGCGAGCTAAGCTCATGCGGCTGGATTTAGTGACATGGCGGTCCACTCAGCGGCGTCCCTAGCCACTCATGCCACGGCAAGCTACCCCGCCCGAGCAGCGATAGCCCGTATGTGTCTTGTATATCAGCAAGCCAAGCTTGACATGAAGTGCCACTAATCGGTTGCGAAAGGCCGCTTTGTGGCACACCAAACGCAATTAGTTGCCACCGTGCAGACGAAACTAGCAACGACGGCCGTGGGAGAGTTGTCAGTAATTATCAGTTTCTTGGAATTCTTAGCATGCTCAGCATTACGAAACTGCAGTCAAGAGCCACATCACTACGGTGCTGCACTGGCTAGCTGCAGCAGGGGTGCATGGGGAAGTATGGGGCTGCGGTCACAGAGAGAGTTAGAGAGAGAGAAGAGAGAGAGAGAGAGAGAGATAAGAGGAGAGAGAGAGAGAGAGAGAGGGCAAAAGATGGCAAGCCGATAGAGAGATAGGCAAGGAGAAAAAAGCACGAAGACAAATAAGAGAAAATGTATGATATATATCCTTTGTATAGCGCATCATGAGTGCTAAATCTCTACCCAGGTGCTTTACAACTCGTTAGTAGAGGAACTTTAGCCAAGAGCTTGTGACCCACACTGTACTATGCTTAGACAAGCGTGTAAAAGTAAAAATATCATGCTTAGGCAAAATGCTTAACAAAACAAGAAGACACAGGGAGCCACCCTATTAGTAGGGCCTCTAGCTAGTAAAATGGTCTGAAACGTGTGCATGTGATCACGAACAGCACCGGGAGCCAAAGAGTTCGCTGGGGCGACTGTGAAGACGATTAGAGGTTAAATGGAAGGGAAATGAGCAAAGTGAAATTAGTCAAATATAAATAGAGCGGGGCAGACGAGAGAACAAAGAAGGGGCTGCGTTTGAGAGGGAAAGAAGATAGTATAGAAATATTAGAGAAAAATGGATGCTATTAGAAGAGATAAGACCGGGGTCGAAGGGAAGAAAAAGAAAAGAGGAAGCAATGGGGAGATAGAGGAGGGAAGTGAGAGGAGGTGAGAAGAGAAGAGAGGAGAAGTAAGGACAGGAGAGAAGAGGAGAAGAGAAGAGGGAAGTGAGAGGAGGTGAGAAGAGAAGAGAGGAGAGGGGGTGAGAGGAGGGAAGAGGAGAGGGGAGAAGTAGAAAGATGAAAGATGGCAAAGAGGGTGGTGATTAGAGACGATAACGAGAGAGAGAGAGAGAGAGAGAGAGAGAGAGAGAGAGAGAGAGAGAGAGAGAGAGAGAGAGATTGAAAGAGACCCGAAGTCGAAAGCAAGTAAGTTGCATAACGGAACGAACATGTTGAAAAGAAATGCCAGAGAAAGCGGCAGGCCGTACTACAAAGTCAGGCAACGGCAAGGCCGCAGTCGCGAGGGAGACGGGCTAAGCTTTCGCGTTTCACCAGCCGAAGCCGCTCCGGCAACGGCGGCAGTGCAGGCGTGGCGGAGGCGAGTACGAGGCTCGTGAAGCGAAGCGTGGCTCAATTCGCCCGCGGGGCCGCTGAGCTTCGGTCGCTCGAGAGGCGCCTAATCGACGACAGCAGGTCGATCGGCAGATGGCGAATCGCGGAACGCGCGGGCTTTTCTGAGGAGAGATGCGCAGCACCGAGCGTCAGCCGCTGGGCACCTGCACCCGCGCCCGCCAGGCGCTGAGCTCGCTCGCTCGCTCGCTCGCTCGCGCTTTCATTCCACGGACCCAGCGTGGGGCCTGTAGGCCGCGGGCGCTGCCGCCGCGGCGGCTCGTCTTGTGACCGCCGCGCATTGCCGCGCCCGCGGCTCGCGAGTGACTGGTGTTCAGGAATCCCAGAACAAATGGCTGTGACGTAAATGCCCAGCCACCTTCCGCCGCCCGGCGAGCGCCCGCTCCGGCGCTCGCCGCTCACTCGACCGCTGCCGCCGCCTCATGTCCGCAGGGCAGCTCACGCATGCGTGCCGCGGCAGCGGCGGCGGCGGAGGAGGAGGCTGGTCAGGCCAGGAGGAGCGGCCGCATGCCGGTCGACCGAGCATGCGAGCCGGGCATGCCATTCTTTGGACGACCTCTGCATTAGGTGGCAATGACCTAATGGGGGCGCTGATGGGCTGCCTCGGGGCGCCCGAGCGGCGGCGTCCTCTTGGCATCCTTATCTCATCTCACCTGGCCAGGTGTCGTCGTTGTGTTGCGCTCGCTGCCGTGGCTATCGGTGCAGCCTCCGGGCCGCTCTACGCGACGACGCGTACACCGCCGCGCACAAGCGAGGCATCAGCGGACGTCTGCCGGCTGGCCTTCCAATATGTCTACCAGCTAGCCAGGAGCAGGCAGGACATTCGCCGGCGAATAGAGAGGCCACTATGGCAGGCCAGAGGATAAATTCGAGTACTCTCCCGCGGTGGCGTTAGCCGCCCAGCGGCGACGACAGTGAGGCGCCTCAAGAGGTCCGTGTATACAGAATAGAGGAAGACTCGGCCGCCAGGCGACGATTCGCCAAGCTATCGCCATTTGGCAAGAGCAGCAGGCAAAGCTGCGGCAGCAGCTCAAGCGCACCTAGGCACAAGCACGCCCTTATGTAAGCTATGACGTGTCTCCTAGGCATAAATTGACAAGAGTCACTGATATGTGACCAGAACCCGCCCTGTCAAATTTCGGGCGAACTAAAGCTCCGTTAAAAAATTGGCTGGCTAGCTTAAGCCGGCTTGCTAACCAACGTTAGCCAGCTCACTTATACTCAAGAGCTCGCGTGCAAGGGGCCTTGGCTGCATGCATACGTGCATGCATACGTACATACATAGCTACTGCTCGGCTGGCAGCTAATGCCGTGCTCTAGAATTGAGAAAGCAAGTAAAGGCAAGCTGTTTGAATGTTAGATGAAAGTCAAACCCGACTGTACTTCTGCATGCTTTCTGCACGAGTAACCTCAAGCTTGCTGTAATGTTAAGGATGCCTCCTAAGGTTTTACATAGATATCATACGACCTGGCATCTATAGGCTGAGAAAGGTGCACCTCGGCATCTAATCTCTACGCATGCGCTCATCAATATCTATACTCTCTGTGCGCTTGCTAGCAAATCGATAATTACACTTTTATCATTTGGTGGGGGCTCCATAAAAATTGCCCTCCACTGCGGGAGGGGGGCAGGCCTTCATAAAATTGTCTTCCACTTCGAGGACTTTTATAAAAATTGTCCTGTATCGCCGGGGTGTCTTCATAAAAATTGTCCTCTACTTCGCGGGGGATAACCGTAAAATGGCGTAGTTGAGTCACATCTCGAAAAATCTTGTATTCTTGAGGTATAGCAATTCTCACATTGGCGAGATATTTTACAGAAACGACAACGCGGCAAGAGCTACTCTTAGTGAGTAAAGCCACGTGTGTTTGGCGAAGTTGACTTTCCTTGCTCTGCCTGATTCTATTGCCTGAGGGGTCAGTTGGTAGATTGAGCTCATCATTTCGCCGACGTTCAAATCTTGGCGCTCTCTCAATCTCGACGCTGGCTTTGAATGTTCCTTGCTCCTGCCTCGGCACTTTCGTGCTCTTTCGCTTATGCCTCGGTATGGGTACGATGTCTTGAGAACAACTCTCTGGGAAGTCTGGTGAATTCAATCACCACCACGCTTTGGTTATTTCGCATTCCTTTTAAGTCTATTGAAATCGCTATTTCTCGTCACTCGTTCATCATTCGTGTGAATTTCTAAGTTCCTTGTGTATTTTAAAGAAAGACGCGTCTGGCACACTAGGTAAGGCGGTTGCTTTTCACGGCCTCGGTCCCTACGTCGTGGGTTCGAATCCTACGGTAGGCGATCCTTTATTACCACTGCAAGCGGTGGTGATAGCCGTCAAGGCTCTTCTGTCACTAGACAAAAGAGACTGTTGAATCAGCTTGTAAACAAACAAACAATTATTTCTTATGTGAACTCGGTACCTTTGAAAGAATGAACACAGTGATGTGGTCAATTCATCGTGCTTCAGTTTCCATCCATTGCAATTCTTTCAGCAAAGAGGATCTAGAGCAGACGAAGGAGGGGCTGGGGCCGAAGCTAGTTGGTTCTCGCACACACCACTTTATGCTTGCTTTCGTGCAGCTGAGCACTCTGGGTAGATTCCAGCGCTATCAGCCAAGGTAGCTGTGCGAAGCCACTCAGACTCCATGACGCTCGGGTTCGCTCATCTGCAGCACTTCGTGTCCTGCTTAGCAGCGAGTCTCGAATATAAACTAGGACAGCAGACGTCAGTCAGGATTGCCCGCTGGCTGGCTGAGGCGCTGTGGGAGAGAGGGGCGCGTGCGTAAGTCAGTCCTTTCACTTTCCCAATCGCCGGCTTTCCTGCTACAGCCCACGGTCGGCGGGTGGGATGCCCTACGTTTGGCCAGTCGATACGCCGAAAGTCAACAGCTGGCTCACAAACTCTCAAGGACGCAGACTAGCTCTCGAGGACAGAAACTAATTCTTTCGAGGACGGGGCTGACGAGGCGATCGCCTGTATCTATCTAGCGCCAAGTCGCCTAGTTGAATGAGGCTAGGTGGACGACTCGGGCAGTGAGAGGCCTCGCCGCTTAAGAGGGATGCGTGGAGGACTTTCGAGGCAGCGGTTGGCGCTTGCCATTTTAAGGCAATAATTCCAGATGACAGGTCATATGTTAGAAGTAAAGAGTGCTCAGAGCTTAGCAAAAGAAGGTCTCGTCTAAACGACCGAATAGAGACTCCTGCTTTCTTCATTCATTCCTTGATATCGCATTGCTAGGCTGCCATCACATTCCGTCCAGTTCTTACAATCGTCAGCGCGAAGCACGTGGGCAGCAGGTCTGAACAGTAAGCGACTTATGAGCAGCGTGCCATTCCGTCTCCTGCTACAAACGGCCTGATGAGGAGTGCAAATCGCAAGTCTTTCAGTCGACACGCAAGCGGTGGCTGCGCATAGATTAAAAGTACGCAGCGATCTCATCTTTCGTCACCATTAAAACGTTACGTCTAGCAGCGGTGAATACCTCGTGTATTTCGACGGAACTTGCCAGAACAATGCGCTCGGGGTGATGCCCGCGCTGAGCGGATGCGTCCAATGCCCCGCCTTCCTCCGCTGACTCCCACGGACTCCCACCCCCATTGTAAATCAATTAACCGGCACCGCAGCGTTGGCGTGTCACATCACTCGGCGCCCGAGCACGCTGGCTGGCTGCGTGCTGAAACGATCGAGGAGCGACGGCGAGCGGGCAGTCCGCCCTCGATGCTTAGGTAGAGAGCCGCTCCATCAGAGGGGACCGCGAAACTACACCCATCACCGCCATTTCTTTCTCAACATACAGCAGCATGGTGTTGTTGAGCTAACCTGAGCCAGTCGACGGTCGCTCCAGTACGCTGAACGCACGTTCAGCCTAGGGTGGTTGACACTGGCCCTGTCAGAATCAGTCGCATCAGTTTGCGCAGCAGGTCATTGCCGGCAACGGGTCGACGCGACTCTTAACGGAAAGCATACCGAGAGTTCGTCGGTGCCGAGTTCGAATCAGTAGCCCTATGAAAGTTGTAAAGCTCCTGTCAAGAGGATCATTTTCATCTCACGGACTAATGCTGATGGTTGCTATTGCTGTTTTAGTTCCGAGACCACCGCTACGTGCTCTCCACGGAGTCTCAGATCAGGACAAAGCATGGACGTTGCCCTTTTCCACGCTGTCTCCCGCGGGCGGTGTGAGCGAATCTCAGATGGTGGTACTAGGCGGTGGTGCTCTGCCGGGAGACTGTGAAATGCAGCGCTGTTGTGCTGTTAGAATACACTCGGCAACAGCTGGGCTATGGAAGTGGCAGTTTATTGTGGACAGGTTAGTCGCTAGTCACGCCAGGCGCTGCTTTACGTAGCACATGCCGATCCTATCAGTTTAAACTAAATGAGCGCCCGAAATTCAGGTTTAACGGATGCATCCGGCAGCCTGCGATCGATAGCAATTCCACAGAGCCGGAAGGCAGACCGCCACACCGCAGCAAGATACGAGTGGCTAGCAGTGTAGCCATCTTAACAAACCTGGAGTCCAAATTACACTTAGCTGTTCGTCACCGTAGGTTAGGTCTCTCGTTCTCCCGAAGCGTAGCCTTTCGCTTCAGCTTCTGAAACTGATGCCCCGGACTCTTTCAGGAACCTTCCTTTTCCCCTCTCTCCCATCTGAGCTTTCGAACTACGACGTGGCAGTTATTCTCTAGGATCCCAATCTCAATGACCATCCCCTCAATGACCATCATGGCTCATCCGCCTACTTAATTCAGCCCAAACCCTATCTTGATAGTGTTCTTGCACTTGCCTACCAGTCTAGCATCTGATTTTATGTATCGTATCGGTCGGCCTACTCCCCAGACAGTGTCGTCTGCCAATATGTTCGCTTCTAGCACCAGAGTATTCTAACCTCCGATTAGGTCTCGCTGTTGGATCAGCGACATCGCTCTCGCCGATTTAAGTAGTTGGTACCAGCGGATCTTCCTGGCAAGATTTTCGCCCCTGGTTGCTCCGGTAGCCCTAGTCAAAACCCACTTAAGTAACGGCCCACATCGCGGCTATCCCTGAGAGCTGCTCCCGTGCAGACCTGGGGTATGGCAACTGCCCACGGCCCCCTTGGCTCCACCACTGCGTCAGGCCGTTAGCAAACTTTTTACTGGTAGCTTTGTCTTACTCTAGCTGCCGCTAGAGCCACATTACTCTCAATTTAGTTCACATCTCTGCCTTAAAAAGAGTAGCTTGACAGCCTTATTTGCACAGCGGCAGAAGAGCCTTCACACTATCGCCACCGCTTGCAGTGGTCAATAAAGAATTGACCTCTGTACGACTCGAACCCACGACCCGGATCGTGATGAAGGAGCACGTTAGCACCCTGGGCTAAGACCCACGGGCAAGCAGCCATCACTGCAAATCCGAGATGCACAGAGATGCCTGGGTGGCCATGTTGGTCACTAGGTAGGAGCAGGTGGCTAAAGCTCGAATGATGATCGACGCAGTGCAGTGGAACCGGGCGCTCAGCATTCTTCTGGTTTGTCCTTAGCTGCAGCAATGCCCAGAAAGAGCGCCTTCTGCCAAAGTAGGGGCCGCAGCTATTCAACCTTGCACACGCACCTGCAACCCTGTCCCCAGCACTGATTCGTGACAGCTCAGACAGACTCGGACACTGACAAGAGTTTCTCTACAACGATCCAAACAGTCGGGTCGTCTGCTTTGGGTTTCAGTCTCTGGCACCAGTCAAATTAGCATGAAGGCATTGCTGCCACCTCAACCGTTCGTCAACTGGCCGTATTAAATATTAGCTGTTTTAGCAACCTCATTAAAACAGCAGCAGAAAGGCCTTAATGGCTGCCACCACTGCTTGCAGCTGGTAATAAAGGATCGCCCATTGCTGCATTCAAACTCGCGACCTCGGTCGTGAAGAGCGAGCACCTTACCTCCTGGGCTAGCATGGCCCTAAAGACGTGCAATATAGCGGCTTATCTGAGCTAATATTGCCCCTCCCTCGCGAGTCCAGTAGCTCTGAAGAGCTGAATGTGACCCTGCAGCCAAGATTCTGAGTAGCTGAAACGAGGGGCTCCACTCAGTGGTGCCAACGGCAGACGGAGGCAACCGGTTACCCTGCAGGCAGACAAGACTCATATCTGCGACCGAAATGGCCACGAAGGCATCGCTGCAACTAAGGGGCACGCGTCCCTTCGGTAGTGATTGTCTGACAACTCAAGCAATCGCTGAGGGGTTGCTTTATATTACCCTTGCACAGGAAAGGACATACTCTGAGTGTCTCCGAACATTCGCTAAGCTGGTGCGATGATGCAACTATGTCGTCGGTCAACGTGTTGGACGGCAGGTTGAGATTAGAGCACGCACGAGCTTTTCGCCACCTGGCACCAGCCCGATACTGGCGGTCAAGAGAGTTAAGCAGCCAAAGAAAAAGCCCCTTCCGTAGTGTCAGCCAACCCTATTGACAGAGGAGCTTGACATTTCAAGCATGCGACACAGTGGCGCTTTTGGCCATTGCTGTTGAACTCGCAGCCTTGGCCTTACGCGTCAGCTGAGCAAGCACGGCCTTATTGTTGAGCACCAATGCTGTTGGTTCTCATCCGCAAGTAGGCAGGTCGTCAGGTCGGTGGCAGCAAGAGACCTGATGCGCTTGAACGCAGGGCCTCACTACCGCAGGCAGCACTGTGAGCTCAATTCGCTTCCGTTCCAGTTGGCTGCTCTGTGAGAAACGAGTCGGGCGATGGTGCCTGGGCCAGAAGCGACCTGAAGGGACACGTCTGACTGCACGGCCGCTCCCGTTATCACCGGGTCGTACCGGCCGTTGGGGCAGACACGCGATAAACCCTCGCTAGCCAGGTTTCCAATCTATTCCGGGGCTCTGCCGCAGTGTCCTACGTTGACCTTGGCGTCCTACCTTGACGACTGCCGAGTGCCTGCAGAGGCGAGGCGTCGGCTGGAGCAGCTCGGTCTGCTGCGACTTAATGGCGGCATCTGGGGACCCCGCTAGGACTCAGCCAGGCTAATTTGCAGGGGCAGCTGCCGCGGTAAGATCGTTAGAAAGGCGATTGCCCCGAGGTAGCTGAGGTCGGAATCTGGGCCTGGAAGTTGATCTACTCGGCTTCGGTCGGCTCTCCACTTGCTCGCAGAGCGGTGGCCGCTCCCTCAAAAGGACGAGCTCGCTGTCAGGCAACTACGCAGCTGCCGTACGCGGTGCAGGTCGGGACGACCTTGGGGCAGCGAGAGCTCTGTGCGGCGGCAGCGTGATCATTATCGCTCAAAATGGGGTGGGGCGCCGATCTTTCGGCTCTCGTGGTTGGGTCCGTCTGCTAAATTCAATGGGTGCCTCTACCTCCGTCCATCCGTCCTTTCGCCATCCGCTCTGTCGTTCTGTCCATCAGCAAGTCTCACTGTGACTCCCTGACTCCCGGCCCATCTCACTCTCTCCCTATTTCACATTTACTCTCTTTCCTTCCCACTTTCTCTCTCTTTCTCTCTTTCTCTCTCTCTCTCTCTCTCTCTCTCTCTCTCTCTCTCTCTCTCTCTCTCTCTCTCTCTCTCTCTCTTCCCCCCCTCTCTCTTTTTCTACTCTTTCTCTCTCTCTCTCTCTCTGCCGAGCTCTAATTCTTCCTCTCGGTCTCTCTTGCTCTCTGCGTTTGTCCTTTTAATCTCTTTCTATCTGTCACTTTTTTCTTTCTCTCTTTTTCTTTATCGATCTCTCTCGCTCTCTCTCTCTCTCTCTCACTCTCTCTATCCGCCGACCTCTAATTCCTCATCTCTTGCAATCTTGCTCTCTGCGTTTATCCCTTTAATCTCTTTCCATCTCTCCCTTCCTCTCTCTCTCTCTCTCTCTCTCTCTCTCTCTCTCTCTCTCTCTCTCTCTCTTTCCCCCTCCTCTCTCTCTCCCCCCCTCTCTCTCTCTCTCTCTCTCTCCCCCTCTCTCTCTCTCTCTCTTTCCCCCTCTCTCTCTCTCTCTCTTTCCCCCTCTCTCTCTCTCTCCTCTCTCTCACTCCCTCTATCCACCGAGCTCTAATTCCTCATCTCTTGCTCTCTGCGTTTTTTCCATTAATCTCTTTCCATCTCTCTCTCTCTCTCTCTCTCTCTCTCTCTCTCTCTCTCTCTCTCTCTCTCTCTCTCTCTCTCTCTCTCTCTCTCTCTCTCTCTCTCTCTCTCTCTCTCTCTCTATCTCTCACTCGCTCGCTCTCGACCAAAATTCGTCGAGGTTTGGCTGAGCTACCATTTCGTGACTCGAAGCATCAGAGCGTCTCTGAGCCGCCGCACTCTATTTCTGACGGCTGCCTGCGATCGAGCGCACGCTTTCGGGTTGTGGCATCCTCGGAGTGAGTGTACGACGGCCCGTATGCACCACACTCGTAAGTCGGAGAGCTTCGCCCCTCCCCCCATGCACCTTCGACGGTACATCTGCTATCGATGACGCCAGACCGGGTCATCGAAAATTCAAAACGCAGACGGACGTCGGAGGGAAGGGTGGCAAAGACTGAAACAACGAACGGCCGCCGCGGTAGCTGGGAAGTTCACTCCTGTTGGTAGCCCGCTCGACGATACCAAGCTCGGCGGGACTTTGGCCCTGCTCCGACGACCGGACATTTGAGTGAGCGGAGGAGGAGCCGGCAGCTGAGTCAGCCATGGGGCTAGAGTCATGGGGCTATGTCCTTCCCCCGGCGTCGGCCATTGCTAGGGGGTGAGGGGGCGGAAAAGGACGACGAGGCTGGCGAGCGGTTTTCGCTAGCTGGACAGCTCCCAGGTGCATGCGTCGCCAGTTTTGGACAAGATAATAATAATGATACTCTTGATAAAGCGCCCTCCGAGAACTTAATCTCTTTCTAGGTGCTTTACATTTGCTGCAAAGGGAAATGCAATCGAATGGTAAGCGGTATCATGCTTCATAAACAACATGAATAATATGGTTACGGGTGATATCCCGCCGAGCTGGTTTGGTCCAGCGGTTAAGGTGCTCGCCCCGACCAAGGTCTGACTGAGGTCGTGGGCTCGAGCCCCGAGGCATATGTGAAGCGCCTGAATAGAGATTAAGTTCTCTTGGGGCGCTATATAAATGAATTATTTATTTATTTATCCACAGGATCAGCATGCAAGTGTGGTTAGTGGCCGCAAGCAACAGTGTCAGCACACATATGTAATGTAATGTAATGAATCTCCGTCCGTAACTTCACAAAGTCATAAAGACCAAGTGGGTGTTACGCATGAGAGTTTTGTATAGCGAACTCACAGCCTAAGCGGCTTTCGGTACGCATTCGGTAGCCAACAGACTTCGTCTCACGCAACAAAGAGAAAGTGGAAAGCATAGCAGAGTCAGGAGAGCAGTTGAGGTAGTGAGTAGCATGGAAGTAGCAGCTCAGGACCGCTGAAAACGATGAGCCATAGTCGGCAGTAGGAGAGTAGTTGTCGTTGCGTAAAGCACATAAAGGATGAATAACAGGGACTCACTAAATGCTGTAATAAATAGGTGCGTTTTTAATTTCTTTTAAATGTAGTCAAGTCAGGGGATGTCGTGACTGAAGTCAGGAGTGAGTTCCAGGCTTTGGAAGCATACGAACTAAAGGCACGGTCTCCAAAGGATTTGAGGTTTGTACGAGGTATAGGTAAACAGTTAGTTTCCGAAAAGTGGGTGGTACGATGCTTGTCCTAGTCGGGGAGTATATCTGATAGGTAGGCTTGAGCCAAAGAATGAAGAGACCTAAAAGTGAGTGACAAAACCTTGAAGTCGATGCGTTGATTGACTGGTAGCCAGTGCAGGTCGATGAGAAGTGGTGCGATGTGGCAACTGTGATGCTCACGACAGACAATCCTAGCTGCAGAGTTTTGCACTAGCTGCAATCGCCTGATTGCACATGCCGGTAGGCCAGCAAGCAGTGAGTTACAGAAGTCAAGACGGGATGTCACAAATGCATGGACCGACTTGGACGTGGTATCCTTATCTATACAAGCCTGAATTTTAGCAATGTTGTGTAGCTGAATGTAGGCAGACTTGATTGTAGAGCTGATGTGGTCGTCTAACGAAAGGTCACTTTGGAACACGACGCCTAGATTTCGGGCAGATTCAACAGGAGATATGCTGGCAGAGCCGATTTTGAGCGTTAGCCTTTCCAATTTGTGAATCATACTGGGTTTGCCCATAAATAATAATTTAGTTTTATCGTCGTTTAATTTAAGAACATTTGCTGCCATTCATTTGCGGGTGTCATTAATACATGCAGCAAGGGAGTTGAGGGGATTCGAGGTGCTCGAAGGCAGAGAGGGATCGAAGCAAAGGTACAACTGAGTGTCATCCGTGTAGAAGTGAAAGCCTAGATTGCGCTTGGCTATCCCATCGGCAAGAGGGAGAGTATAGACCGTGCAAAGAACCTGATCTAGCCCAGAGGATAGCGCTTGGACGAGCGCCAGCCCATTTAGGATGCAAATGTCGGGGCGGCCAAACGCCGTCGATGCTACCTCCAAGAACCTGGGCAGGAATGCAGCCGTCGACACTTCGCCGCTGCGTGCGCAGGCTCCGTTGGTTTCTGGGGTGGGTGGGGGCGCACCACGGCCTGAAGTCCGGGTCCTCGTTTCTTATGCTCAGTCTTGAGACCAACCGATACGGTGTTGTTGCTTCGGACGTCAGCGGGGAAAAATTCTGGAATGCACCGGCGCATTGTCGGCTGCGCCTGTAGTAACCAGGCTGCTGTGGCGGCTACTGTTTCGCATAATGCTCTATCGCATGCCACAGCGAACGCATTATGTAAAACGCCCCCGCGCGACGCCGTCACTTTCACTGTCGACTTCGCGCTAGCGGTAGCGGCAGCAGCAGCGTTTACTGCAGGCAACGGAGTGGAGCATTGCCAGCCGATTTAACGGCCTCATTTGTAGAGCGGCAGAAGAACCGTAATAGCTACCACCGCCGTTTGCAGTAGGCAATAAAGGACCGCCCACTGCAGGAATCAAACCCACGACCTCGGTTGTGAAGAGCGAGCACCTTACCTTTCGGGCTATCACAGCGTGCAGAAGCACTTCGAACAGCAGTCCGGCTGCTAGCGGCCCTGTCGCACGCGGCAGCGGAGATGCTGCAGCCCCCGAGGGGGCCGGCGGGCTTAGCCGTCACAGGAACGCGGCTGCGCTACGAAACGTTTAAAAAAAATTAAAATTTATTTCATTTTTAATGCAGGAAAATTTTTTGTCGGTCACGGAAATAAACTAAAAATTCTCTTCGGTACCTACACTATGAAATTACCAACTGACCGACGATGAAACTGAACTGCTGCTCATAGAACACCCCAAGCTTGTGGCTGGACTGGAAGACTTTGCTCTTCTAACAGGTGATGCTGCTGTGCGACCGTCACCAAGTGCTCGAAATTTAGGTGTCTTCTTTGACAATTGCCTAAATTTGGAAAGTTCTGAGTCTGAAGAGACTTCTCTTCACCTGGCCATTACATCCGATCCCTGTCTAAGATTAGGTACTGTCTAACACGGTGGCTTGCAACAGTTTACCTACATCCTTGGTTCTGTCTCGGCAAGATTATTGCAATTTAATTTCGGATGGGCTGCCAAAAAAGCCACTAGGTCACTGTAGCTAGTGTTTAATATGGCTGCAAGATTAGTTCACAAATCCCAGAGGTTTGACCACGTGTCTCCTTTGCTGAAAGAGCTTCGATGGCTGCTGGTTGATCGGAGCAAGTAGAGTAAAGCTCTTACGCTGACAGCTTCATCGTGCTCTCAGGACGTGTACAGTCAATAAATTGGATGTTCCATAACTCCGCTTAAAGACCATTAGCGACAGAAGCTTTTGCTCTGCAGGTCCTAGGCTGTGGAACTCACTTCCACAGCTCTTACGCAACGAAAACTACTCTCCTGCTGCCGACTAAGGCACATCTTTTTCAGCCGTCCTAGACTACTACTTCTATTGTACTCACTACCGTAACTTCTCTCTTGACTAAGCTATGCTTCTCTCTTTCTCCTTGTTGCGTAATGAAGTCGTTGGCTACCGATTGTGTACCAAAAGCCGCTTAGGCTTTGGGTGCGCTATAGAAAACTCTCCCGCGGAACACCCACTTTGATTGTGTGGCTTTGTTGAGTTACAGATGGAGGCACACCCATACAAACAACACACACACACACACACACACACACGAATCTGGGTTCCGAACGACCCGAGTTACTAACTCAGTCCTGAAAGATTAGGCAAGTAATCCGAGACCCTATACATAATACATATATATGTGTGTGTGCATGTGCGTGCTCGTGTGTATCCGTTTAAACGTAATATAATATATATAAATTTATCTTCCATAAACGTGTATGTATTAGATGTAGATATATATATTTTATAAAGGGTGGATACAGAGAGAATAGAGGGAAGGCCTGGAACAGAGACGGAGACACAGAGAGACGCATAGAGAGAGAGAAACATAGAGAAACAGAAAGTGCTGGCCGTTGGGCGTAATGCGTTGGCCTCGCGTTCTCTCTATCTCTCTCGCTCTCTCACTTTCACTCTCTCAGAGAGAGAGAGAGAGAGAGAGAGAGAGAGAGAGAGAGAGAGAGAGAGAGAGAGATCTATATCTCTGACTGCGTCCCTCGTTAGCATTGTGAGCCATTTGACGACTTTCATGACGACCTTCTCGGACGGGCGGGCGGGAAGCAGTGGATGCAAACTACGCGGCGGACGGCTTCGCTCTTGGCGGCTATAAGCATGAAGCGAGCGGGTGCAGCCAGCCGTCTTTGTGACTGAGCGGCAATGCGCGCACGTGTCAACCGCAATGATTTCGTCGTACACATAGTGGCACTAACTAGAAATGGCTACGACGCTGCATCTCACCATTCAATTGAATTTCCCTTTGCAGCAAACATACAGCGCCTAGAGGGAGATTGAGTTCTTTGAGGGCGCTTTATCAAGTGCACTATTATTATTATTATTATTATCTTATGCTGTGACTTAAGTCTTTACAGTTAAGTGACGATACCGTGCACGGAGACGGCGGTCTTACGTTGTCTTGGAGGAGGAGGTCACGCGTCAGCAGCCAGAGCGTCGAGGGATTTGAGAGTGTAGAGATTTGGAAGTGTAGATTTGTGGGCCGCGACAGCCCAGGAGGCAAGGTGGTGCCCGCTCTTCACAATCGAGGCAGTCGGTTCGAATCCTGCAGTGGGTGACCATTTATTGCCAACCGAAAGCGGTGGTGAGCGACGTTAAGGCTTTTCTGCCGCTATACAAATGAGGCTGTTAAATCAGCTTGTATTGTCAGAGAGTCAGGGGGAGCGGCGGCGGCGGCGGCGGCGGGCGAGCGTCAGCCGCGGCGCCGAAGCGTCCGAGCAGCCGAGGGCGAGGCTTTACGGATTCGCGGGAGCGTCAGCCGAGGAGCCAGACACAGCGAGCCGGAGAGCCAGCGACGTGCCGGGTTTGAGCCTTCGCCACGCTGCGAGCGGGGCAGGTACCCTCACCACCACCACCAGTCGACGACGGCAGCAGCAGTTCGGGAGTCACGCGGTCGGCTGGAGAGCCTGCGTCCGCCTGCGGACGGCGGACGTCCGACAATTTCGCGTACGCTCGCGAGCGAGCGCGCGCGGTCGGTCGGGCGGGCATTCCCGTTCCTTGCCAGAGGGCGGGCGGCGGGGCAGGAGGATCGCCTCCCGGGGTTTAGGAGACGGGTCGTATCCTTCTTGAGAGCGGCGTTCGGGGCGCTCGCTCGAGGGCGCTGCTGCTGCTGCTGAGCCTGCCTGCAATGGGATCCTGAACCGGCGCGCTGCCAGTTACGTCCTCGGCAATAGCGTCCCGGCTGAAGGGCTGGGCGGTCCTTGCGTTTGTCTTGGCGGGCGCGTTTGCGAGGAGCTGGGGGATAAAATTTAACTCGACGGGCAGCGACATTACGCGCTTCCGGTAAAATCCTCTGTCTGCGCTCGGCATCTCGGTCTAATTTATGTCACGAACTCGTTAACCCTAGGTAATGGTAAGTAGGGTAATGCCAGAAACGCTGCAGGCGAGGCGACCTGGTTATTGCGCGTTTATCGCTCCTCAGGCCGCCGCTCGGCGAGCGGCGTGTCCGCCGCCGCTCGGCGAGCGGCGGCAGGACACGCCGCCTCCGCCGAGCGTTCGGCGTTACAATACGGTCGCTGTCGTGAACGGCCTTGAGACCTTGATTTTGGGGCAATTAGCTCACGCTGAGCTAACTTCCCGTCTCGATTAGCGTAACTTTTTATTTGGCAGCTGGCCTAGGCAATGCTCGAAGCAGCCATTGCTGCGGACGCCGGCGAGCGCCTTGATGCCACAGAAAGTCAACGAAAGTGCAACGGAGAACAGCGTGACGGGTCTTAAGTTGGGATGCCTCGAAGCGCAGGTAGAGCTGGCTTTACTATTCAGCTCAGCTGAGCACGCCTAAACCCGCTTCCGGTATGGCAGCGAATTCACTTAAATACGCATCTATCAATCGTGAAAGCCGGAACGGTCGGAAATTGACTTTCTTTCACATCTAGCTAGGGAACAGCTGAACTTGCCGCTGACGCACGAGTAGGGCAAGTTAGCTGCCAGCGAGAGACTTCTGTAGATTCGCCTTATCGGGGATGGCGATATAGAACGTTAATCTTGCTGTTTATTGAGCATGCTACCATTAACCGTACGATCGTGTTTCCTTCGCAGCAAATGTAAAGCGCTTAGAAAGAGATTGGGTTCTCTGAGGGCGCTTTATCAAGTGTGCTATTATTATTATAGAATACCCACTTTAGTTGCCGTCTTATTTAAGGTCTGGTTTTTCACTGGCACCGTCTAGCACCGTCTGCTCGCATGCGAAAAGCGGCAGAGCGTCAATCGGATTAGCGCTAGCTATCGAATTTTCGGACGCGCAACGAAACAATATCTTTGCCGATAGACGGACGACGCCGTATTTTACGTGCTTCCCGAATGCAGATCAGTTGTGTGCATTCGAGAGCACATTCGAGAA